>QYAL01000051.1:3363-148793 GCA_003988805.1 Ploettnerulaceae sp. D365
CATTCCTGTACTCCCATACAGATTCCTGATGCTCAGTAGTCGATGCCAAGGTGGAAGCATCCCTGTTCACGTGACCTAGTTATCCTATTATTCCCACAACCGGATCAGAAGTTTATTGGTACAATGGAATATGTATTAGCTATAGCTACAGCATCAATCCCAATCCTAAAAACATACCCCCTAGGGTAACAAAAAGAGGCATCAAGAGCATCCTCGCAAAAGATGGAATAATTACATTAGCAACTGATCCTGCTGAAGATGTCGCAGATCCACTAGAGGTACCTGACCCACTACTACCAGAGCTAGCTGCGGAACCATCCATCTCAACCATTCCTGCAGAGTACGACTTTCCGCCGTAGTGACTAGTAGTAACATCATCCCCGAGGCCTGGTCCCTTTCCAGCTCCATCTTCGAGGAACTTTTGGGCGAGGGCGGGCATAGCTGGAATCAAGTTGTCCTCGACAGCCCAGTCCGCTCCAGCAGAAGGGCATTCGGAGGCGGTAGTTGTAGGGGAGTATCCGCCGTCACCAGCTGGGTTGGGTGTCTTCTTGTATGCTGCTTCTAAGAGGGTGAAATCTGTATTTGGTGTAATCTTTCCGTTTGAAACAGAGACCAGACCATATCCATTGGGCTCGGCAGTATATTCATATGCAAGGCCACCGGAGTATACAGATGTCATATTGGAATGGTATAGAGATGCAATCTCGCCCCATTCCCTAGTGTTGGTGATGCAGCCAAATTCAGCCATACTACGAATGCATGTCAGACCAGATACCTCTATCAACCCTACAGTAACTTACAAGAGGGGAACACCGTATCCTTTGTATCTTTCAACCTTCTTATCCCAGCCAGAAACAGTGAATGACGAGGGATCACACCACGAGTAATCATTCAAAGCGAAGAAATCCCCCCGTACTTCATCTGGCCCGCAGTCGAAGTATGCTAGCTGCTGGTCAACGTTTTCGGCAACATCTGCAGCCGCATATCCAACAGGAATATTACGGTAGTCTCTGGCAGAGATGTATGCCTTCATGTCTCGCTGCAACGCTTTGATATATGGGGCGGCAATGGTGTTGTTCCGCTCATTAATGACTTCGTTACCGTTGATGATAAGGAGCAAATTTGTGTACTGGGCGAATGAGTCTATAGTTGCGAAGACGCTTTGGAGATAGTTCTCATTGTAGGATTGAAATAACGACTGATTGGTGGCACGGTTGAGGGAAAAATCGGGAGTGTTGGCATCAAGGGCAAGGTAGATACCTGCATCGGCTAGTAACTTCATCCCTTCATCGTGTGGTACGGAGTTATCAACTGTATAGACACGAATGGTGTTGATACCTAGCTTCTTGAAGTTGACGATATCGCGAGTGAGGTTGGGGATGTTGGTCAGGGGGTCTGCTGCGTCGGCGGCTCCACCAGGTCTTGAGCTTGATTAGCATCATCATATCATGGAATTTGGGGGTGTATGTAAACGTACTGGTAGGCGACACCACGAACATAAAACCTCTTATCTCCTGCAAAGAATCCTATATATGGTGAGCATATTTTTCCCCTTCAAATATAGCTGAAGTCGAGTACCATTTCCTTTGACGGTGACAGTCGGGAGAGCTCCAGATGAAGTCTGTCTTGCCTCGAGATTGGCTGTAGGTGTTGCAGAAACAACTGCCGCCAGTGATGCTACAACGGCCGAGAATTTCATGGCGACAGTTGCAGTGGTGAGGAGATAGAGCAATTAATAGAAATAAGAAAAGGGAATGAGAATGAATGTCGGAACTGGGCTCTGAACGAATGAAGAAGAGTTCAATCTGGAATTCTTATGTATACTAACAGACGCGAAGACAAAATGAAAAGGTTAAACGGAAGACGAGATAAACCTACCTAATATGAACCATAATAACAAGTTCAGTCCAAGAAACCAAGAAGCGCCCGTGTCGCAATTATCTTGCTCACTCCTTAGAATCCGTTCCTCGGGGAGTATTGGAGCAGTGCTCCGCCACCGTTGGAGCTTGTCGCCTAGACACCAAGTTGCTTGGCCGCGGTTACTACCCAACCATCGCCAGTGAGTCTCACTCGCTCATTACGATTGCTTGTCGTTGTGGGCTGCCAATCCCCACTACCGAAATACCTTTCTCAAAGGTTACATGTGATTACTCGGTGCCACTTGGCTACTTGAATCTGACGATTTCCCAAGATCTCAGGGGCTGGACGCATCAACCTGCCAAGGGAGCGACACGGGACTTGAAGCGCGATCATCGACCCCAGCCAACTCGAAGTGGCGGCACGAAAGGATTGGCGAATAAAAAAACCCACACTTCATTTTACTATTACAATCTGACGATGATCATACTCTACAGGTACAAAGAGGAAACCAACCCGAGCATCTCACTTTTCGATTAACTTCCTACTCCGGCTTCTCCGGTTTCAACAACTCCTCATGTTGAGTTTGCGGTCCAGTTTGCGTCTTGTGTCCATTCTCCTTCCTGAAAATATCACTCTCGGAAACTGGGGAGAAAACACGGCCCCACCTGAAATGTACGAAATCATTGGCGGTGACCATGACACTTCTAAAGTTTTCCGCTACCAATTGACTAGTAGGTTGACTGAACAGAATGTCAATCTCCTCGAGCGTCTTGTTCTTGGTCTCTGGCATGAAGAGAAGTTGGTAGAACCATCCGATTACGGCTATGCCTCCGTAAAACCCGAGTGTGAGGCCGATCTGGGACATGGCTTGCTGCATCTGGGAGAAGAAATAGGTGACCAGGAACGAGCACAGGAAGAGAGTGACGTCTGAAGTTTCCATGCCATAGGATCGCAGGTAGGTTGGGTACACCTCTGATGGAATGACCCAGGTCAAGCAAGAATAGCTCCCAAAGAAACCTTCATAGATGATCAAGCCAGTGATATAAGCACCCTGGGCACCAGCCACGGACGAAGTTGTTGGGATCAGGTAGCTACAACCAATGATCAACAGGCCAATGAAGAATCCGGGGAGCATGGCACACGCCCAGAAACGACGTCCAAACTTCTCCATATAAAATATCGCAGGGATTGTGCCAATGAGCAACGAGCCACCACCGACGAGGGACATGAACACGGCCTGCTTACTCCCGAATCCAACCTGTTCCATCAAAGTGGCCATGTAATACTGGATTGCGTTGATTCCAGTAAATTGACCCAGGAAGACCATGATGTTTGCATAGACAATGGATCTCCTGGCTCTAGGAACCGTGAAGAAATCCATCCAGACGAAACGTTTGTGAACACCTTGCTCTTTCAGCGAGGACTCCTCAGCAACGGAGTGTTTCATAACGAAGAATTCCTTTCTTGCATCAGCATCCGTTCCACGAATCTGCTTCCATACATGCCACGCTTCTGTGGTCTTTTGCTTGTGCATTAAAAAGCGAGGAGATTCGGGCATGAAGATAATACCAACGAACATAATGGTCGAAAAGAGTAACGAGGAGCCAAGCATGTATCTCCAGCCACCGGAAGGCACATTGACAAAGATGGCAGCGATTGCATATCCGAGAACTTCTCCTAGGGCAATCATGAACTGGTAAAGCGAGACGAGGTTGCCACGGTACTTTCTCGAAACGGATTCGGCGACATAGACAGGCACAGTTCCTCCTTCAAGACCAACTCCAGCACCGAGGATAATTCTACCGGCAAAAATCATGCCAAAGTCAATGGCTCCAGCGCAAAGGGCGGCTCCGATGGTGTATAGTACCAAAGACACGACTATGGCCATTCGTCGACCCACAGCTTCATTCAGGGGTCCAAGTATCAATGCTCCGCCAACAGCTCCTAGCGGGACACCGGAACTGATCAAAGAGACTTGGTGGGTATTGAGGTGGAGGGCTGTTAGTTTGTAAGTGGAAATGTCCGATTTAACTATAACCTTTACTTACAGGTTGGCATGTATAGGTTTGCACCACTAATTAAAGATTGGTCAACGCCGGAGAGGAGACCACCCATTGACGCAAAACCTAAGAAATCAGCCATTATCTCAGAATCGAGGAACGAGTCCCCTACCAACAAGTAGCCACGTGAAGTGTCTTGGATCTTTTAACTTCAACTGAGGCTTGTACCAGGTCGACGCAATTTTCATCCCTTGGAGATCGGCATCAATTTCATCGAGTTCTCTATCGATAGTCTCAACATCACCCGCCGCAGCCATTTGTATCGCCTCCCATTCCGATACCTTGCGGTTATTCATTGGTCGTGCCGGGACTGAGATATTTTTCTCGTCGACATCTTTCGCCGGTAAGCCGGCATCGCTATGCTCGGTAGAGCTGACAGCAGCATCTGATTCTGACATCTTGGGTTCAGCCATGATTGAGTGAGGGAAGTGGTAAAAAAATATTGATTGCGGGTGGGTAGGAGCTCTTTATCTCCCTTGGAGTTGGACCACTTGCCGGAGATCTTGCAAAGGCCGGGGCCCGTCGCAAACATTTTCTCCAGAACCCTGAAATCTCATGATCGACGTTGATCAAAAAATTGGTCTGCTGTACGAAAAAAAAAACCTTTGTGGGGCCAAGTGCTTCGTTGGAAAAGTATAACGACTTTTCATTAAGTCACCCAGCTCCCAATCAGCTATCCCCGAGGGCTTGAGGGGAGGGATTGAGGGGCCCCCAAGGGGCCCCTTCATCTCCAAAGTCCGCATCTCCAACTGCCCAGTCTGCTCAAGAGGGCGACTTGGGGAATGGAGTGATAGAGAATGGAATGAAAATAGGAATGGGTAAACATCGGCTAGCCAGAGTGGAGAGGTTTTGATATTGGCTTACTGGCTTACTGCATCGGCCACTGGCGGCAAATATCGGCTCCAGCGGATCTGAGGGGCGTGATGATTCAGTGGCGCTCAGAACATCACTCCCTCGTTCCCTTCCCCCCTGCGCAATCGAGCCTCATGTGGGTAAAAGCCCGCAAAGAGACCGAAATAACGCAGAGGAACGAATCATATTCAAGTATTTTATGATCTCTAGCTACCGGCTCCAATTTACACCGCATGGTGGTACGAATGCGGCTCTTGAAGTGGTCAAGCTTCATCTAAAAGCGGGACTGGATCCGGTCCGGCATGACAAGATCTTCAGTCGGAAAGCTTCTTCGTCGTGTTTTCTTCTGCGTCATGCTTCGACTGAAATACTATGTATCCTCCATCGCCCCAGCGCCCCAGCACCCCAGTCCCCAGTCCCCAAATTCCTCGCTCCATATCCCCTCATGTTGTTTGGTAAATTCAGACTGGGTAATCGATTAGGTGTGCCACAAGCTTAAATATTGAAACACGATCCAGAAAGCTTCAAAAAGAGCAGATGGATGTCTTGATCATCTTGAGGTCAAAACCCCTCATAAAATTGCGCCCTCACCTATTATTTACTTGACAGTTTGCTTTTTCGGTAGTCCTCTCTATCGATCCCCATGTCATTCCCCGAATTAATGGCCTGACACATCAGCAGCTTTCTCTGCTAATATCGCTCTGTTCCTCTCGGCCCATCGCTGCGTCCCGATCGTAAACCCTGCCCATAGAACTCCAGTCACTGCCAACTGCATTGTTAAGACAGCAAGCAAGCTTCCAGAACCACGAATCTTTAGGTCAGCTGGATGAAGACCGTCGGAACTCAAGCTCGCGCTTACGCGATAGGCTCTACCAATAACCCGAACCATGATAGCCTCCAATGGCATCACAATTATTCCAGCAAGAATCTCGCGTAATGCTTCTGTAGCCATGATTGTCGGTAGCATTGTCAGGCCTGTGATCCGATACACTATCCTATCTGGTGGTTTCGGTTCATTCGCGCTTCTCAACTCGGCAGACCACGTTCCTAGAGAATTGTCTACCGCTTCGCTCGCCTCGACATCAAAGCTGATTAGTGTAGCCTGTGCTATCTCTTCGTCTTCATCGCTTGAGTCGTCTCTGTTCTGCCCTTCTAGAGCAGGTCGTCCTTCGAGAGCCCGGAGTGTTGATTCATCCGAGCGCTGGGAACTGCCCTCCGGAGCTTGATCTGGCGTATCGTATTCCATCGTAGGCGCCGATATGGCCAGCCCCGAGAACATACTATCACCAGAAGGTCGAGGCAGGGACCTGTAAATAGGCCGATATATGATACGGGACACCGCATACTTGATTTTTCCGTGCGCCAATATCACGAGCATCGGCGACATCGTCTTCATAAGCGCCGTGCCCCATGCGAGAAGGGATGAAGCATTGAGAGAGGGTGATGGTGGCATGGTGAGGGGCGAGGAGTTTGAGAATGGAATAAATGATTTGAGACTGGGTAATAACGGGTGTGGTGGTATGACATTCACTTGTTGGAGGATGGCGAACAGGCGGAAATGTAGGGTAAGGTAGCAAAAGGTTACCTCGCGACTTAAAGGGTCAGCACCCAGTAAAGAGGACCACGAAGGTACTTACATAGTATGAAGTGCATTTTTAGCTTGCAATTGACGCTCCGTGAGCTCCAACTCCTCCTCGTCAAAGTACTCATCTACCAGAGTTTCGATGAAGAAGGCGACCCAGTCAGACACATGATACGCAATGACAGTTGGAAGCCCTGCAAACAGAAGATGTGATATAGAAGCAATACTTCTCTCCTGTCTCAACAATTTTACGATTCCAATATCTGCATATGAGGTATACAGCTGCAACCAACATGTTAGTGGAGGTTGAATATGAGCACTAGCTTGGGATCTTGGGATCCTTACCAAAATTCTCTTCCTGAGACCCATCACACCCCAGACTCCACAAACTAAAACAGCACGACCTATTTCCATCAGTCTCAAGCCCGTGATGGTTTCATGATTCTTGTCGGAGACTGATCGGCTGGCTTTGGCTTTGGCGGCCAAGGAATTTTCCACAACACCAGTGACCTGCATCACTTCATTTGCTGCGCGCACGTGTTCCTTCTCCCGCCGTTTCGTCTCTGGATTTCGAGGACGGCCCTTTTCATCATACTGCTGGGTAGTTGAACTGCTGTCCCTGTTCGTCTCAATGACTTCGTCCTCGTAATGCCCGCGGCCCTGATAATGATGATGATATATCAGTCAGGTAAATCAAAATCATGGGAGGGTATGGACAGCTCGCTGCTGCATGAAGCGATATATATATAATATATATTAACACAGAGAAGTGAGCGGCAAAATACTTACTAGGGCCATTGCAGTCAAGTACTCTTGTCTGCCCATGTTGTCGTCGGCCTTGCCAGCGACTTCCGCATGCTCGCAGTTTCCTCACAACATACAAGCTATATGACGAGCATCAAGAAACGTGAAGGGCACTTAATGACTAGATTATTGGCGATGGAGTGGACCAACTTGGAGACAAGAGGTAGAAGGCACTAGTTGAAGAAAGAAATGGAGAGTAAATGGAGAGTGAACTTGAATGTGATTATGGAGCGTGCCCTGGTTTGATGTGATATGGCGCTAAGATTAAGCTTATCGAAGGCCTAATCCCTGCCACCAAAAATATTTTTGCGACGACTGTACAAACGTATAACAATAGCTTCATTTACATATATTATCTACAACTGCGCACCGCAAGGACGTGTCCCTTGTGCCCTCTGTTCATCATGGCGAATAAAGCCCCATATCAAACAACCTTCGAGCCGGAACACATCATTCAACCTATTTATACCGGCGGCAGCGTTGCATTGGATCAAGAAGGGCGCATTCTCGCTACAACATTGGGAGAAGATGCGTTATTGACCGATTTGACGACAGGAAAACAACTGGGGCAGATTGAAGGAGTGCGTTCCAGCCTTCGCCTTGAGCCATATCTCCGCTAACCTCGTTCTAGGACGGCGAGGTCATCTCAACTCTTACCTGTAACTATTCTCTCTCTCTCTCTGCCCCTCATATTCGTTCACTTCCTCTAATGCGCAGCAGTGACACCCAATGCCTCTCACCTCATCATCTGTTCTCGGTCATTGTCGATGCGAATATACTCCCTTAGTCCTTCTCCAGACGGCTCGGTCCAAGTCGACCTTATCCGGACACTGAAACCACATTCGACACCCGTCGTCGTTCTTGCAGTCGATCAAGCAGGTCTGTACCTTGCTACCGGAGGGGCAGATGGAGACATTAAAGTCTGGGATATTGTGAGAGGATATAATACCCACACGTTCCGTGGGCCCAACGTCTTGATATCAGCTCTTCACTTTTTTGAGCTTGTCGCGAGCAAACGAGAGATCATATCCGGAATCTCGGAGAGGAACCAAAGGCGCACAAGACCTGAAGATGCAGAGATTGACACAATGAGGGGGTTTCGACTTGCATCTGGTAGCCAAGATGGAAAGGTTCGGGTTTGGGACCTGGTCAAAGGAGCCTCTGACAAACGATCCTCTGCTGTGGTACTTGACTCCCATGTATCCGATGTTACGTCGTTGGATTACTCTTCGGAAGCAAATGCACTTCTTAGCGCTAGTCGAGACAAAACAATTATGTGGTGGGACGCAAAATCTTGGAAGGTGCGTAAGGTCGTTCCTGTGCTCGAGGAAGTCGAAGCTGCCGGTTTCATTCGCCCTGGAACGTCGGTATACACAGGAGGAATTAATGGAAACATCCGAGTGTGGGATTCCAATACTGGACGAGAAGTCACAGCTGCACAGTCGCCCCGAGGGGAAGCGGACGCTATTGTTGCTGCAATCTCAATGCAAACCAGCATTCTAACTGTGCAGGCGGACCACACAATAGTCCTTCATTCTACAGCCTCTCTAGATGGTTCAGCGGAGTCGATTCCTCCCTTAGCACAGGTCAAACGGATATCAGGTACCCATGACGAGATCATCGACCTTGGCTATCTTCTTCCTGATAGATCGCTGCTCGCTTTGGCCACAAATTCAGAAGAGCTCAGAATTGTATCTCTTGGGACAAATGAGTCTTCTGACTATTTTGGCGCCGATGTTGCTCAACTTCGGGGCCACGAGGATATTATTATTTGCCTTGATATTGATTGGTCAGGACAATGGATTGCAACCGGTGCAAAAGATAACACGGCTCGATTATGGAGGATTGACCCATCAAACTCGTCGTTCACATGCCATACAACTTTCACTGGTCATGCGGAATCTCTGGGCGCTATTGCTCTTCCGCATCAACCGCCAGCCGAATCATCCCCTGCTTTCAAATCACCTCTCGAACATCCCCCCTCGTTCCTCTTGACAGGCTCTCAAGATCGCACGGTCAAACGTTGGGATATTCAAACTTCAACACGGAAAGCCCCTCGAGCGGTTTACACTCGTCTTGCGCATGACAAGGATATCAACGCAATTGATATCAACCATACTTCTCAACTTTTTGCCTCCGCGTCGCAGGATAAGAATGTGAAGATCTGGTCTGTAGAGGAAGGAGAGGTACAAGGTATACTTCATGGGCATAAACGAGGTGTGTGGTCCGTGAAGTTCGCACCCAAAGATACACCCTCCATAGTAGGAGAAAGTGGGCCCGCGGCAGGAAAGGGATTAGTCCTTACAGGAAGCGGCGACAAAACAATCAAGATATGGAGCCTTGCAGACTACAGCTGTGTTCGAACTTTCGAGGGCCACACGAACAGTGTCCTCAAAGTCTCCTGGCTTGTTTTGCCCAAGGCTGAAGAACGCGGCAGGAAACATGTTCAGATTGCCACCGCAGGTGGTGATGGGCTGGTCATGGTCTGGGACGCAAGCACAGGAGAAGCTGCATGCACTCTCGATAACCACGAGGATCGTGTCTGGGCCCTCACAATTCATCCTGTGACGAACATGATTGTTTCGGGAAGCGGGGACTCCACAGTGACTTTCTGGAAAGACACCACGTCCTTGACGCAAGCTGCATCAAACGCCGCTGCTACCCAGTTTGTAGAGCAAGAACAGGAGCTGCAGAACTACATCCACGCCAAGTCATATCGGCAAGCTATCACACTCGCACTCCAGCTCAACCACCCGGCTCGGCTACTCTCGCTTTTCACGGCCGTTGTGACTGGCGTTCATGAAGAAGGCAGTCTCAGTGGGGTCCATGGCGTCGACGAAGTTCTCGCTTCACTATCTGATGAGCAAATATTTACTCTGCTTTTGAGGATTCGGGATTGGAATACCAACGCTAGGACCAGTGCGGTGGCCCAGAGAATATTGTTCACTTTGGTGAGAAGCTATCCCGTAAGTCGATTGGTAACTCTCAAGGTTCGGGGAGTGAAGGGGCAGCAAAGTTTGAAAGAAGTTCACAATGCGCTAAAGGTGTATACGGAGAAGAATCGCCAGCGAAGTGAGGACATGTGGGATGCGGCGTACTTGATGGAATATACGCAGAAGCAGATGGATGGTTTATTGTTGCTGGATGTTGATGCTGTAGATAGAAGGGACGGACACACAGAGCACGATCATGATATGATTATGGTATAGGTATAGAATTTCATACACCCTCCGGTTTTGGGACATTTAGACGCCCAAGTTGTTCGACTGGTCTATGGTTCTCAATTGCCTAGGGGACCCAAGGTCACCCACAAAGTGAAGGAGCCCAAATAATAAAACAGTCGTCATCAGTACAAAAGGAAACAAACGGGGACAAATCACGAATTCGAGACATTCTGCCACCAGAGAGAAAAACATTCTACGCAATCTGTCCATCAAACCACTTCACTAAATGCCCCACAGTTGGATGTCCCCAAATAAGTGTTGGCGGGACCTTAACCTTCAACTCCTGCTGAAGCAACTTTCTGAAAGCAACTGTCATGACTGAATCCATTCCAAGATCTGCCAATGCTGCTTTAGGGTCCACATCTTCAGCGCCAGGGAGCTGGAGAACTATCGCAACGCAATCTGCAATCTTCTCCGTCAAGAACAGCATCCGCTCCGGTCCACGAGGAATGGCTGCACTGGCAGAATTAGAGATTTCCTGCCTAGCTGTAGTATCAGCAGCATTCGGTGCCCGTTTTACGGCGATGTCTTGTAAAATTGCCAACGGAACCATCTCATGCGATTCAAGAACCCTACTCCTCAAAACCACAGCATGACTGACACTCTTCTTCGCAACTTCTTCCCATGCGGCGAAGGCTTCGGACCGAGACACACTCGTGATGCCCCTGCTTTCGAGCTCGGCCTCAACAAACTCGTTATCGCCCATTCCGCCAACACCCTTCCAACTCGTCCACTGAAACGCAACAGCATTATCACCTCTCAATCGACGATACTCGGCGAGCGTATCCAGGAAGGCATTCCCAGAAGCATACGAAGCCTGCCCAGGGAATCCGAATAGTTGCCCACAGGAGGAGAACAAAACGAAGAAGTCGAGAGTTTCGGGCGCATATAATCTGTGTAGAGCTAGAGCACCATTTACTTTCGGGGCGAGAACACGAGAGAAGGCAGGCACTGTAGTTGCGAGAACGAGCTGATCCTCCAGAACGCCGGCTGCGTGAACCACACCGCGTACCTGTGGGACATTGAGTGCCTCCAGCCTCTCTGCAAGATCTAAACTGGCTGTGGAAGTACTGAGATCAATGGCCAGGCTATAAATGCTTGCGCCGAGGTCCTCGAGTGCTTTGACTTTTGCCACCAGGATAGCTTCCGTCCCAGTCAGAGAATCCCACTCTCTACGAGGGGGCACACTACGTCTAGATAGAAGCACTATTCTACGAGCGCCATTCTCTGCTAGATATGCAGCAACCTCAAGTCCTAGCGAGCCTAGACCTCCTGTGATGAGATATGTACCGTCAGGGCGTGGTGTGAAGCTGTGTTTATATGAGTTTTTGCAATCTCGAAAGGGTCTGAGGCGAGCGACTTTCGCGACCGAATCTTCTACTTTGATGATATCGGCACCGGAGATGTACTTGAATGCTTGCAACGGGAATGTAGAAGAGTCAACGTCGATGAGTGCACCCCATTGATCAGGTTGTTCAGAAGCGATGATTCTGCAGAGGCCTACGAGCGGAGCATGGGCAAGCGATGTCGTGGTCTTCCCTTGCAGACTACCTGCTGTGATTGCGTAGACTCTAAGAGGCAATTGTTCGATGGCAACAAACTTAACAATCTCCAATAGTTCATAGCATGACGTCTCCGCAGACTGCTGGATCTTCTCAATAATGTCAATTCTTGGAGGGACGTATAAGATGACAGTTCCTTCTACGGCTGTAGTCTTGATATACCTCTTGAACTCGTCAAAAGAAATACATGCTGCTTGAACTCGACGATCAGCGAGTTGGCGCATATATTCTCGGATGAGCTCTTGATTCTGGGATCCCACCATGACGATCTTCTTCAACTGTGCTGGTGTTTCTGACAGACGAGCAGGAATCCAAGCAAGGCTATGCACGAGCTGGTCTACCTTGCTCCTCGCTTCTATATCTCCCTCGATCTCTGCAAATCTCATGTTCGTGAATTTAGCCAGGATCTTGCCATCCGCATCTGAGACAGTGACATCTGAAGCGAGCTTCAAATCCGAGTTTTGCACGTAAATATATGCAATCTTTGTAGGTTTGGCTTCCTTGAAAACGGTGATAGAGTCTACCTGGGCAGGCATGCGGAGACGAGGGCTGTCGTAGAAGAGGGTTGAGCCTATCGAAGTCGCTGCATCGAAGACAGGAGCCCATGATTGCGTATCCCAAGGGAAATTCTCACCATCCTTCTTGCAAGGACAAATATCAACTCGAGCAAGCATTTCTCTATTGTTTCCCAGATGGCGAGTGACTTTCCATGGAAAGCCCATGTCTGGTACTCCTACCTTACTGAGGTAGTCAACTGAAAAAGAAGGATCTAGTTCGCACTTCTCGAGGCGAGATTCAATATCTGCCAGGTCCAGTCGGCCTCCTGTACCAGCCAAGCTGGAGTTTATGCATGCGGTTGTGTGTGTTAGCCATGATGAGTTGAGATCTCCTTCGTACTCCTCATTCTGATTTCGAATTAATCGAGACATGATGCGAACGGAATCTCCTTCTGCGATAATCTCAACGTCTCTTGGTGCACTTATGGCAACAGGAACGCGAAGATGAATATTGGTCGTTGACTGGCACCCCGTCGCTGCGATGAAAGTATTAAAAAGGACAGCTGCTGGAACTATTTCAGTTCCGTGAAGCGGGTGACTCCCTGGGAAGGGTTTGGTGGATTCGTCTAGCTTGGTGGTAAAGATAGTTTTTTGCTCGCCTGCCACAGGAATTCGCTGGCCAACAAGAGTATGACTATTGATATCATGGAGCTGGTTTGTATTTTCTGCCCCTGACTCGACCCTTTTCCAGTATGGAGTGTGCTGCCACGGGGTCTTCGGGACATCTTTTGCCCACTCTACTCCGGTGAAGCAGCTTTTCCAGTCGACTGCTGCCCCTTTGCTCCAGAGCGTTACAAGGGACCTCATCACGGATAGTCTTGCTGGCTTATTGCGCAGTAATGTTGGGACGACAGCATAGTCATCAACGTCCATATCCATGATTGTCTCAGTAACTGAATGGGAGATGATTGGGTGACTAGAAACCTCCATGAAAATACGGCAACCGTCATCTACTGCAGCTCTGACAGCGGACTTGAGCAGAACTGGAGACAAGGTATTACGGAGCCAATAGGAGCCATCTCGGGGAGCCTGTTCGCGAGGATCGAAGGAGGAAGTCGAGTATAGAGGAAGAGTTGGAGACTTGGGAACTATATCTCGCAATGCTTCTAAGAGGGGTTCCGTTAAGAATTGAAGGAGCGGAGTATGAAATGCCACATCGGAGTTGACCTGGAAGGTCTTGATTTTCTTCTCCTCACATATCTTCGAGAATTCTTTGATGGCATGGATGGATCCTGCCACCACACATGAATTGGGGGAGGAATCAATTGCCGGCCAGATATCCAAGCGGCCTTCGAGAAGTTGCGACGCTTGACAGATTGGGATGTTCACTAGACACATTGCACCTCTCCCCATGGCTTGTCTGTAGAGTATGGCTCGTCTGCAGACAATGATAGCACCCTCATCTGGTGTAATGGCTTCTGCTGCCACCGCGGCAGCGATCTCACCAACCGAATGACCAATGATTACATCGGGTCGAGCCCCCTTTGACTCAAGTAAAGCAGCCAGTCCAACTTGTACAGCATACGTGAGTATCTGGATTTTGTCAGTGCTAGAGAAATCTCCTACACTCAATGTATGGATAGCAGAGAACCCAGCCTCGGATTGAATTCTCGGCGCAAGGTCCTCGATAATGCTGCGGAATACCGGCTCGTGAGCTAAGAGTTCTTTCCCCATGTCAGCCCATTGGGCGCCATGACCCGAGAACATCCAGACAACTCTTGTATCTGCCTTACTCATAACTCGGCTTCTGATTATCTCATTGCTCTTTGATTTTCCAGCGGCGTAGGATATGAGAACATCCAATGCCTCACTGCGGGTTTGCGCGACGATACCTGCTCGGAAATCATGGTGCCCGCGGCGACAAGCCAATGTTGCATTAACAGATGCGGAATCAGCCTTTGCTCCGTCGCCTGATAACCATTCGTGGAGGCTGTTCGCATAGAGGGGGATACGCTT
This sequence comes from Ploettnerulaceae sp. D365, assembly GCA_003988805.1. NCBI lineage: Eukaryota > Fungi > Ascomycota > Leotiomycetes > Helotiales > Ploettnerulaceae > Ploettnerulaceae sp. D365. Next base: position 17,821 of record QYAL01000051.1, read on the forward strand.
TTCGTGAGTAGATGTGAGTAAAAGAACCATGGGTTCACCGCTGATGGGAAGTGGTGACTTCAAGGTCCTCGCAGAGGGGGCTTGCTCAATGACTGCGTGGGAAACAGTTCCACCATATCCATACGAGCAGATAGCAGCCCTCCTCTTACCATCGGCGGTTGGCCACTCTGTCTTTGCTTGAGGGACTTTAAGGCCAGCATTAGCCCAGTCAATCTTCTGGTTAAGGAGTTTGAGATTCGCTTGCGGAGGGATGACACCATGTCGAAGTGCCATAACTGCTTTGAGAAACCCGACACCGCCAGCGCCAGCCTCTAGATGTCCTACGTTGGGTTTGACACTACCGATGTAGCATGGATCTGATAGTGGTCTATGGGACCCATAGACACGAGACATGGCGGTGATTTCAACGGGATCGCCGACAGATGTTGACGTCGCATGGGCTTCTACATATTGGATACTTTGAGGGTCAATTGATCCCAGCGCTGTACGGGCCACAGCTTCCTGAGCAGCTCCATTTGGCGCCATGATCCCGTTTGTGCGGCCATCCTGGCCAACAGCAGACCCTTTCAACACGGCCAAGACATTATCACTATCTCGAAGTGCATCTCTTAGCCGTTTGAGAATGATGATGGCCGCGCCTTCACCGCGGCCGTACCCATTGGCCTCGTTATCAAATGACCTGCAGGTACCATCTTTTGAAATCGCACCAGCTTTATCAAGCACTCTAGTGAGACCTGGGCCACACATAGCATTGACACCACCAACAATTGCCAGATTACTTTCGTGAGACAGCAATGACTGCCGACCGTGATGTATGGCGACCAACGAAGATGCACATGCCGCATCGACGGCCGTGGATGGGCCTCTGAGATCCAGCAAATAAGAAATTCGGTTTGGGACACCACAATAAGCAGTACCGATTCCCATCCAGGCTTCAACGCCAGGCAGATCTTCAAGCAAGAGTTTCGAGTAGTCATCACTGTTGACACCCATGAAACAGGCAGTGTTGGAACCCGCAAGGCTTTGAGGGGGGATCCCCGCGTCTTCGAGAGCTTCCCAGGCCACTTCAAGAGAAATTCGTTGCTGTGGGTCCATTAGAAGCGCTTCTTTCGGTGATATACCAAAGAAGCTGCAATCGAAATCTTCAATGTTATCCAAAAAATATCCTCGAGAAGTTGTGTCCTGGAGTACCTAGACATTATGTTGGTATACGGTATCGTTCTCTTATACTGTAGCCTACCTTGGGGTTTCTAGCATCACGTCTATTATATGCTTCCCATCTTAGCGGAGGTATCTCTCCTGAAGCTACTTGCTGCTCCATGATGTGTTCCCATAGTTTCACCGGGCTATCGTTTCCGCCTGCTAAACGACAAGCCATTCCTACCACAGCGATATACTCCGAATCTTTTCCATAGTCTATCCTCTCAGTTTGACTTCGCTTAGGCGTTGTTGGTTCCGTTTTCGGCGTGAGTGCTTCTGGTGAGGAGGCCCAGCCCAGGTATGGGGTCATGGTAAATGGATAACAGGAGGCTGCAAAGAATTTATTTGTGGGAAAGCACAAGAAAGATAACCGAATGCAGAGATCAGGCAATATCGAGATGTAAGGGTGATATCCAACGTCTAGCTTAAGCTGGGGAAGTTAGCTCGATTGGTATGTTGAAATCTAAATTTGTTCGTCAAGACTCAAGACTGACTGTAAGGATGGATACGTGGCTCTGATATACAATTTTCCGGACACTCTGTTATGATACAAAAATACTCTATCCCTGTTCTAGATCATCATTAGTGAAGCCACTGCTGTTATTGATTGATCCTCTTTCCAGGGATGAAGATTATTCCAGATACGAGCATCCTCCCCCGACACTACAACAGTCTCAAGACCGAGTATATTGCTACTTGCAGCTGAACATCTTCATCAGGAAGCAGCAGCATGACTCGTCTCATATTCAAAAATAGAACCAGACTGTGAATTCTCATACTTTGCTACTGCGCACGAGTAAGTTGATGTTCGGACTCCGAAATCACGAGGATTGTGCAACTAGCCGTCTGATGGGCTCTCCTACCCATTGGCAGTAAAATTTCATCTATCTGACACCCTAAGACAATCATTTGGCGTTGAAGGTGAGGCGTAATTCATTATCCTTCTCATCAGTCTGATACGATCATCCGATGAACTGCGTCTAGTCAAGTGATACCACAGCTATTCAAAGACGGCTTAATGATTGCCCGGTAATATATCATGAAGTGGGTCGAAAATTCCTAAATCTTGTGCTACTACAGAGGTGGGAACTGCGGCTGAAAGTTGTAGCGTGAAGTAGCTGGCCATCATTACCAATACTCCACATCGTGACGATTGTGTTTTCACTCCACATTGTGATATACGTGCGGCTCGAATCGTGACTAGGGACTTGTAAGACAAAAGTACCGCTGCTCGTAAAGCATCCAGTGATGAGGGTTAATTACCTGATATCTTCCAATTTTAGCTACTAATAGCATTCGTTACACTAAAGTTGTCTTGATCCTCCAGACAAGTCCGAAATGCTCGGCAAGCTTATCACCGTTACATTGATGCAGCACATTGCATAACTAGTAGATATTAGCGGAGGATCCCTTGGGCTCGCTGGAATCCTTCAAACAGGATGGGAAAATATGTGCAGTGGAGCGCGGACCATCGAAGGCTGCAAGCTGAATGAGCCTTCTCATGTGGAGACAAGCTCTCCTCGGTGCTGAAAATAGATGCGTCAACGGGGTGAATGGCAATTTGGAACTCACACGGTGGTAGGAGAGCGGCACACATATCTCTAGGCTCTGTCTAAGGTGGTTCTATTTCTCGTACATCGGTATGTAAAAGTCACCACGATCTGGACTTCTCAGACTACTCACTCCCACTTGACACAATAAGAGAACTTACATACGTACAAGATGGCCGAGCAATTTCTTCCTACTAAGTCATTCTCTATTGCTATTATTGGTGGGGGAATTGGTGGTCTCTGCCTGGCTTTGGGTCTCCTTCGCCGGGGCATACCAGCTCAAGTTTACGAGCAAGCAGCAGAATTCGGCGAAATCGGACAAGGAGTTGCATTCGGTCCAAACAGTGCTCGAGCAATGCAGTTGGTGGACCCAGCAATCATGGAAGCATTTACACGACTCGCTACTCATGCAGCCGAAGAGGAAACAGAGGGCATTGGCCGCACATGGATAAACTTTCGATTCGGAGGCGATAACACTGATATGATCGCTAAAATCCAAACATTCGACTCCAACCTCACGGGGCTCAGTAGTGTCCACCGTGCGCGTTTTATGGATGAACTTGTGAAGCTCGTTCCAAAGGATATCGCTCACTTCAACAAAAAGTTCATGAGTTTGAAGAACTTAGAGACCGGGAAGGTTCAGATTGTTTTTGCCGATGGGTCTACGGTCCAAGCAGATGCGGTGGTTGGATGTGATGGCATCAGGAGTTCGGTACGACAAGTTCTTCTGGGACGCGAAAGTGCTGAGGAGGACTTATCCTTCTCCGGAACGGTTGCGTATCGTGCTCTGATTCCGATGGAGAAAGCTATCGAAGCTCTTGGAGAAGACTTAGCAGTCAATACTCAGATGTTTCTAGCTCCTGGGGGACATGTTCTCACATATCCTATCAACCACCGCAAGACCGTCAACGTTATTGCATCTGTTAATAAGGGGGAGAATTGGGACCACGACACCTGGGTCATTAAAGATGCTAAGTATGATGACATGAAGAAAGACTTTGTGGGATGGTGCGATCAAGTTCAGAACGTACTCAAGGTGAATAATTCCAATGATGTATCACATTACAGTTTCTGACACGCCTGAAGATAATCAAAGACTATGAACCGGACAAGTGGGCTCTCTACGACACATTGCCACTCCCAACTTTCTACAAAGGCAACGTTGCGCTTCTCGGGGACTCGGCCCATGCAACTCTACCACACCAAGGCTCTGGAGCTGGTCAGGCCGTCGAAGATGCACTTATTCTCGCTGAAGTCCTAGCTGATGTCAACACTAGAACTGCAGCCGACATTCCGCTTGCTTTCAAGGCCTACGATGCCATTCGTAGGCCACGATCTCAAAAGATCGTGAAAACAAGCCGTGAAGCTGGCGAAATGTATAACTTTCAAGGCCCTTACGGAAATGATCTCAACAAGCTCCGTGATGATACTTTATCGAGATTCCATTGGATTTGGTATGAGGATATGGAGGTGCAGATTCAACGCGCAACTGCGATACTGGGTGGTGTAATTGCAAAACTATAGCGTATCATGGTGAGAGTGTATGTGCTGGATATTATGAATTAGAATAAGCAACTGTATGCTGGGATTTTCTTTTGGGCTGAAAGCAGCCGGAAAATATAGCTTAGTATTAACATTGAAATGGTGTTCGCTTATTCCACAACTTTGGTAGATGCTTGAGCGACGTTGCTATCCCTAGCACACGTTAGCAAAGTTGCCGAATTTTGCCAAAGGGAAATATATCTCTTGCTTTCATTGCAATCTACTGTCTATTATTCTTCACGAGAACCCCGGTCTCCCTTACATATCGCAGTCTTTGTAGTCAACCAAATCTGGCCTAATCTATGAAGCCTATGAAGGTCGTTAAATTTCATGTGTGGCATGTCAAGTGAATTCGTTTCGAGAACTAGTTCTACGGTCAAAATAAGAGATGGTGACGAACACACTTACTGTTTCATGAATTTACGGATACGCACTCATTACTGATTAATGGGCGAAGCTCGCTCACATTGTTGAGCTAGAATAGAATTTTGAGATCAACTTATAGTGATGTAAAGGAAGTGGAACACAAGAAGGAATTTATTCATGAAATTAACAATACAGCGAGTCGTTTCTCCTAACAATAGCTTATTTCATCCCAAACTATCCTTATCTATCTTGTCGACAGTATCAACCAAATATAAACTTGGCCACAACGTGCATATAGACTCGATGCCTTAGTCCGGATAACACGAGTAAGTGTTAATTAGCGGTTCCCAATCGAGTATGGAACCGAACTATTGTAAACCAACTTGCCCCTCGCTTTCAATGTGTCTGAGAGACCGGACATGTGCGTCTCATGAAAGCCTGTGAAGTCTGATAATGTATATAATCAGCAAGTGTTGACTTTGGAAAGTCTGAGTAGCGTACCAAAAGGATTGCCAGAGACACAGCGATAAACACCCCATCGCATCCAGCTGATACTTTCTGCTACCTGCTGAATGTGCATAGTGACCCAGTATCCACCAAACACGCCTCCACCCTGTGCAGCTGGAACAACAAGAGGAACTATGTTGAAGTCAACAAGGATCCACGCTGAGTTTGCTGAGGAAAGGATTACCAGTAGATAGGTTAAATTGCTGTTCAAAAGAGCCGTCTCGCTTTTCGTAATAGACGTTCAGCTGACTACGATTAGTATTGGTATTTTGATAAGTTGGAAAACTCCACATACTGGCTCTACAAGCTGGTATGTGCTGTTGTTATATGTCACATCTAAAGTTCTGATACTACCAATCTTATTAGATCTTCCCTCCTTCTTAACTAATTTGAGGCCGAGATAATCGGTGGTGAAGACTGTATAGTATGTCAGAAGTAATATATTTCGAACAACAATAGGGAATTACAGTCATGGGCGATGTCATAGACATCAGATGCAGCTGCTCCAATGTACCCGAATGTGGTTGAGTTCGCGAAGGAGGTTCCGCTTGGGCAGGAACATGGCGATGCAGAATAGTTAGAGCATGGCTTCTTAGACGATCGATTCTCGGTAGCAAGAGCTGACGAGATTAGACTTAGATATAGAAGTGTTTCCTTCCAAGAGAGAAACATGGTGACAACCCAAGGTTAGAGAATTCTGGTTTGACTCCGTGAAGATGATCGAATGGTAGTGGAGTTGTCGTTAGGAAAGATTGAGAATTACCTTCTATCAGAGGCTGGGAACGAGCTCTTTATGAATCACATATTTTCCGCCGTATAATCTCAAGCTTGTATCGGGCTCAGCATTTTCAGTTGGTCATCTTGACCGAATCAGATTCAATACGGATTTCTCCGTCCTCAGATCTCTGCTTCTCGTATCTGTGTATAATGGTACACAAATCTCCCCAGTCAGCCGTTGTGCAACGTGGACAGCTACTGTCGGTATTTTTGGTTTCGAGCTGAACTGATGATGGTGGATGGCCCTGCGTCGCTGACATCGATTACAGATTGTTAATAGCCTCGACAGATGGAGTCTGGTTGGCTCAGATGGCTGAGGAGATTGGTGATAGGTCTTTCGCTGACCGCTACTTTATGACTAATTACTCTTCAACTCAGTACATAGGTCAGCAGCGGTAAGTAGTACATGGATGCAGAAACTAGTGACCATGTGTGACAGCAACGTCCGAGGAAAAGGAAAACCAACAGGGTTACGGGGAACATATGCCGTTTTCCTACCGTGTCCACTCGTCGATTCCTCGTACACAGCTCTTACTGCATGGTTTTGAATTCCTTCGAATTAGTCACGAGATACTAATGCGAGTCTCGGTCCTCGGTGAATCATATGTCTGACTTCAAGTATATTTTTAGAAGCTCTGCCTCCACAATCAAATTTGATGCTGGAGACCGAAAAGCATTATTCTTAGGTAGGAGGTGACCAACCGCTTCAGGCACGATGGATTCATTGCAGAGATTCAATTATTTGTGAGTACAACATTTCATATATCTTGTTGCCGATTGGTAGTCACTTTCAACACTGTCATCAATTTATATCCCCACTTGTTCTATTCAGTCTGCCTCATTACGCTCATGATATTTAGTGATAATCGTTCATTGAAGAAAGATATGTCCACGGAGAAAGGTGTTTTCAAGTAGCTTTAGGTATAAGTACATACGAGTACAGAAGCCACTTTAATCTATCTCTTTTCTCTCTTTAACCACACTACCTCCGCCATAACATCATCTCAGAGCTCATTGCTACATCCCTCTTCTACGCACCTCACCCACCAAACACAAAATGTCACTATGTAATACCAATACCAAGCTTCCACTTATCCACCGTGATCGAAAAAGACGACTTGCGCGGCGACTTCCATTCCCGCATCCATCATTTTGCCACGATATCGACCATCATCCGCGACATAAGCATGAACGATACTAAACTTTACATGATTCCTTCCTGAACAAGACTTAGAGCATTCATCGATATCTCATCACTCAGCAACCCTTCTTAATGATTATAACTCATACTTATCATTCACAGACACCAATCCCGCATCCATCTCAAATTCTCACGGAACGACGGGTGGCATATACCGCTTTTGAAACGAAACGCTCCACGCTTCCTGGTCCGGTGCTGTTCATGCAAAGTACCTCCTGCAGATGAGTGTCGGCGTGGGTTTCAACTCTTTTCTAGAACGCTAGTGACGTACTTCTATATACCTTTAAAAGCGTGTAGTGCGAGCTGCGGCTCTGTGGTTGCGTGCAGAATATCATGGAGCTCGAGAAGCTTGATGTTGTGTACGGGGGATACTTTTGTTTTGACTGTTGCTGTTGTTCTTGTTGTTGTTGTTTTAATTGTTGCTTGATGGAGGAGAGATTTAGATGCAGTGGTGCGCAGGGTGCGAGCGAGGATAGAGAACATGCTGCGTGTGTAGAAAATGCCGTGTGGAGAGATGTAGTTTTGGGTTGATATTTCTTGGGGTTTGGATATGAAGGTGGTCGCTTTGTGTATGGATAGGCATGGATGAGAGTTTGGGTTTGACACAATTGTTCTTTTATATTGTTCGAAGCTTAGGCATTTCAGTCGGGTCTCTAATATGACTAAATTGGTTTACAGTAGTCTGCCCGTAACAAGCTATCAAACTACGTCAAGCGCATCATATATGGGTCCATTCACGGGAAGATCAGTATCGATATTCGAGGTGAATCTACCGTTGTTAGGTTAAAAGTAGGTCCTATTGATTCATAAATATATAATTCACTGCGATTTAAGTGATGATTTTCCTCATACGGGAATGATAATCAAGCTGGATTCTCCGGGACCTCAGATGAAAAGGGGGTTCAGGGATTAAGCGAGGCGGCGTAAGATTTATTAGGTAGTCGCGCGTGTTTAACATTTAGGAAGGCTAGTTCAGCTTAGTCACATCATATTAAGCGTCATATTGAACGTCATATTGACTATACTATAATGGTGTAGACACTAACCCGGCTGCCTTGTAAAGCCGCTGTAGCACTACACAAACACTTAACTCCATATATTTCTGACACTTGGACTTCGTAAATAGTGTCATTTACTTTCCGTAATTGCTACAATGATAAATGAAACCATAATAAGCTCTTTAGTGAGTCTAATCGATCAATTTGTGTAATAATTTATACTTCAACTGGTCGCCGATCAAGGTAAGCTCAAGTAGTATTTCAACATTTTAGGGTAATTTGGAGTTCCAAGTCCAGTAACGGGGTCCCATCTACATATCATACATTAGTAATACTAGAAATATCATGGTGATGATAGCCTACCCAGCTACAGCAGAGAATCCAAGGGTATCACAGCCAGGATTACTGCCTATAAAAAATTAGTGGAAAATTTCACTGTTGACTTTATTCATCTCACCATTGACAATGTCATTCAGCATATCTGGATTCGTGTACAAGCTCGGGTTCAAGAATCCAATCGGTCCTTTTCCGACATTGATTCGCTCCTCATTTATGCGATTGATGACTGCGGCGAAAATCGGTGCACTCGCTGAGGTTCCTCCCGAAGTAGTGAAGTTTCCACCGTTATACATCTATGCAAGTGTTACTTACTCACTCCTGAATTATTAAAGTTATTGTAAACTTACCGCGATGTTATCTGCATTTGCAGCAACATCTGGAATGCCTCTTCCGATTCGATTGTATATGCCACCAGTATTGCCTGCCAACGCTGCGATGTCTGGTAAAGTCGAGGTATTCCCGGTGTCGGGACTCAATGCGGCATAGGACTTGTAAGGTGGGTTATGCTTCCTGAAGAAGGTCGACACGGCTGAGGTCTGATATTTAGGAATAGGGTAGATATTGCTAAATCCTCCTCCAGATGAGAAGTTTAATGAGTATGGAGAACCAGCAGGATCATGAACTGCGCTTTCTGGAATGGGGTCTGTGACCTTGGAGCCCGGGTAGACCTTTGTTCCACCTACAGATGTAACGTATGGACATGTTCCAGGCCATGTGGGATTGAATACGTCAAGTTTAGGTCCAAGACAGCCAGTTGCACCGTCAACATTTCCAGGATAGTCTTTTCATCCGTCAGCCTTTGAATTTTTCAAATCCTTTGCTGAAAAGAAAACTTACCTGATACCCCGGAGTCTCCCGAGGCAAAGATGAATGAGACGCCTTGAAGGCCCAATTTTAGGTACTCGAGACACTGGCGTTTTTGATAGGAGAGAGGAAGGTCAGATTCCTGTCCACCGTAGGATAGAGAGATGACGTTCGCAGATTTGTATACACCACACATAAGTTGACCTTGCCAGCCGCCAATGGCGGGATTTGGGTACTCTTGGTCGAGGATTGGATCATTACCCGTCTCATTATAGGCGGAAAAAGTGCAGTATGACTATAGTTTGTCAGCATCATATCAACAATAGAATATTATTTTGAAATTTACTCCATCTAAAGCATCTAAAAATGTATTGAAACCAAATGTGTACGTATCCTCCTGGTTGGCTTGAACGATGAAGTCGTCCACTTGGTACAGCGTGATAGTCTGAGGGTAGATAATTGGATACGCGAGTTGGAGGTCTAGGCTGGCTTCGCCGCCAGCTTCGAAAAGATCTACGGTTGCTTGCTGGCCACCGTCAATATTGGCAGCAATCGGGTGCGTTCCATTTGGAATATTGATTGTGAAATTCGTGAAGAACGAGTCCAGATCCTTCTGCGTGTAGAATTGCAACTCCGATTCGAAGATACCCATGGAATTTCCTGCGATCTTCAAGGTTGCCTTGGGGATCTTGTATAGTGCCGCAACACAAGCAGGAGTAATCACAACATCGCAGGTGTTGAGATTATCAGGCTTCGGATGGTACGATACTTTCGCAGTGGGCAATCTATGCGTGTGTCTGGTGATCAGTCCATCTTTGGCAAGGGCTGCATCCCTCTTGGCCAGCATGGACTTTTTTTGCGATTGATGAGACTGTACAGGTGCGAGAAGTTTGACTCCAGGAGTGATGTAGTCAATATGTTGGCGAATTTGCTTTGGGACATGATACTCATCACTCGCAGGCAAGACGCCACCCGTGACAGCATCTTTGAACTCGTGGTACTCTGTGAACAAAAGATCCTCAGCTTCCTTCACTGTAGCGTAGAATGCAAACCATCCTTTATTCTCGGAGTGGGAAATCCTCTCGTCGGAAATTCCACTCTCGATCAGCCATTCTCGGACAGCTCTCTCTGTCTCATGCGAAGGACGGAACGCGTCGATGACTGCCTCTGAAGTCCAATGTTTTCCAAAATCTGGAGAATCAGGATCAGATCTGCGTACCGTCAGACAATATTAAATGGTACGGCTATGAATAGGTTACTCACACATCCATCAGATGCTGGTAGCCACTATCGAGGTTCGACTGCGCGAGACCAATTCGCATTGGTAGCAGCTTATGAGGCTCAACACGGTCTCCTTTGGTCCATCTTGGGTGGAGGCGCTCTCGTTTCTCATGAATCTCATGGTGAGCCGGAGGTGCGAGTGCATTCAGTGAGGTGAGCAACGCCAGTAACGGGAGCAGACCTGTCAATGGGGCCATTTGAGAGTCCTGAATAGCCCGTGGACTCGATTGATAGAAGATAGAAAGAGTAATTTTCATAGATCTCCAGATTTCACGTTGTACTTGTACTCTATGCTGCATATCATGACATCATGTACATCCTGTGATTAATCTTTTGAATGAAGCAGGTTGCAGCAGGTCGCACTATCCTACACGGCTGAGAATCATCAATACAAAAAGCTTTAGGAAGGTGGCTCGCCAAGAATACCTACCCCAGAAGAAGATTATTTATTGTCGTTACCATGCACCAGCGACTCCAGCGAAACGAGAGCCAATTCCAGTTCGCTGTTCGACGCTATGAACCCCAACGAGGCCAAGTTTGGTTCTTAGTAGATATGATACAAGTGAGAAATGAGAGAAGTTAGCTATGAACAATTGCTTCAAAAAGTCTGGCCGCATTAATTGTCCCTGCACCCACAATATAAAAATACGAGAACTCATACCGATGACGGATTTAATAATAGACACCATAGGACCGCAATCCGATTGATGAATATGTTGCTGAGTTTCGATCCGAAGCTGCTCGAAAATTTGAAATCGTAAAGAGACCTCCTCTTCTTAACAAGAAAGGAAAGGAATAATTGATTTTGCCTAGGAGCATAACACCTATTTGTCAAAGACGTCAAGATAACTTCATTTCTCTCGTTCCGTCGTTACTTTCGGCATCGCATCAACTAGATCCTGGAACAGGGCATCCATATCCAGACGGACTTGCTCCTCATCCACACCCAACACCTTCCTCCCTTCGACCACAATCCTCCCATCCACTATTACGGTTTCTACAGCCGATCCATTGCATCCAAACACCAAATGACTCTCCAGCATACGTCTCCGCTCGATACTCGGACTCTTCAACAGCGGAGTGAACATGAGATCCTTCTTGAGATCCAAGATAATCACATCTGCCTTCTTCCCTACCACCAACATCCCAGCATCGATCCCAAGAGCTTTCGCCCCGTTACTCGTCCCCATTCTAAGGATTTGACTCGGTTGCCCCAACGATGCGTCTTCCAGGGTTGCGCGCTGCATGTACGAGGTAATCTTCATCTTATCGAACAGATCAGTTGAGTTGTGGCACTCGCACGCATCAACGCCAAGACCAACGTTAATTCCCGCCTTCAGCATATCCTGCAGCCTCGCAACACCGTTGCCAAGCTTTGCGTTCGATCCAGCGTTATGGCTAACCGACGTGCCGGTCTCGGCCAGCAAGCGGATCTCGTTGTCGGACAGGTGCACGCAGTGAGCGGCGACGCAGTCAGGACCGAGGATCCCAGCTTCGTACGCCATTTCCACGGGCCGTTTACCGAAACGCTTCATGCTGTCTGCGATCTCGGATCGGCTCTCGCACAGGTGGATGTGGACGCCTGTGCCGAGCTCCCTTTTCACTTTGCCGAGTTCTGCGAGGAGTGGCGCGTCGGAAAGAGGGAGCCATTCTAGACCGAGCCAGACTTTGATGCGACCATTTCCTAGACCGTTGCTGGTTTGGAAGGCGAGCACATTATCGGCGATGGAATCAAGATGGTGCTCAGGGAGTGCAACGTCATTGCTGAGTACTGCTCGAATCCCTATCTGAAGCGCAGCGCTGGCGAGAGCGTCTAGGTGACGGAACATATCGTTGACGGTGGTCGTCCCGGATTTGAGGGCCGTGATATACGAGTGTAAGGCCGCAGTGCGTGCAGTTTCTGGAGTCAACGCTCGAATGGCCGGATACCATACTGTGTCGAGATACTCCCACAACGGTAGGACATCATTATAACCCTGCGAAGTATCAGCCTATTCATTCTCGGACACTCCTTTCAACTCTTTCCCGAACCTTTGCGACTGATGTATGGAAATGCAGATCTACTAGACCTGGCATTACTAACTTGTCTGTTCCATCGATGATTGTCGTTTCTCCTGCGAATGGCTCCAAGCTCTTGTTGGGAGAAAATTCGCCAATGCTGAAGATCTTGTCATTGCGAATCTCAATGTCACCTGGAAAGAAGAATGAGTCCTTATTATCAAGAGTCAGGATTGTGGTGTTTTGAACGACTATGCGACTCATGCTGAATAGGGGGAATGTAAGAAGAAATTCAAAACCACACGTGACAAAAAGCGATTAAGGGGCAAAAATAGAAGAGGGGGGAAGAAATAGAAGTAGAGTGTATATATCGTGCACTTATTGCAGCGTTATGTTATCAGGTGCGGAATAAGCAAAAGATATGAATTCCAAGCCCGTGAAAGCCATAGCGAGGACTTGAAGATGAAAGATGAATCCGATCCGGCGCGCGTTCTCGCCGCCGGCAAATTTTTAGCACCGGCTGCCTTATCATCCCGCCTATCATGACCAGTGAAACCGGACTCTGGAGTCTAGAGAGCTAGTGTGGAATGACAATGTTCGCAATGTGATATTCAATATATCATCAAGATATTCAAATCTTCAGAGGATATGAAGTTTCCCCTGAGAGAAACAGTGTGGAGAGATAGAAGCGCCAGGATGAAAATTTAAAAAGAGATACGATTAGAGGAGGGAACGTGATTATGACGCAAGGGATGCTCAAAACATAAAAATGAAAGACAACAGCCATCAAAGCAGAACGTTCATGAATCTATGTAAGAACTATTACAGAATCAATGAACAAGGAAGAAATAGAGGAAATAGCCACGAATGGACCGGAGCTGGGAGCTGGGAATCCGCTTAGTCACGTGCTTCGATCCACAAGCGAATGTCCCACCCATCTGCAGCACTCCTAGCCTCCGAACCGTATTCCTCTCCGAACCTCCAATTCGAAGGATCACTCAGATCATGTTTAGAATTCTTGAGATAACAAGTCCGTTTCAAAACAGAATGATCTACGCATCAGATGCTTATCACTCTCGCTTCTGCCGCCACCGCGTCTTCTGTGGGATAAACAAAGTGGAGGCTGAAACACCGGTCCCTTCAAATCCTTATTCATCTCCTCGTCCCATGTTTCAATGTTTGACCTAATCCCCCGGACTCCAGTCTAGATGCCCCATCTTCGATCAACAATCTTCCTAGCGAAGGAGGGAGCGAGTGGAATGATCCGCGGAACGATGGAGATACACGTACTGCAACGTGAATAGCAGCTGAATTCGAATTCGAATGGAAGGACTAGAGATGCTCCTCGAGGGATTTCCATGATGAAGTATGGGATCTGCGACCCAGCCTACTATCCTCCAATAACTACTGTATCGTACAGTAGCGCAAGCCTCTTCACGGGTTCTGACACAGTGTGCGTCTCACGACAGCATCTAAAGCGTCTCCCTCTTATACTCTTTTAACCTCATCATACTTACTCCGCGTCAATAACTTAACTTAATCCTATTCTTTCCCCGACCACAAGGATGTCCCAAGAAGGAACCCAAGCCAGCCGACAGCGATCCCTGGAACGATCTGACGAATTGCCCAAGATGTGGTCCTTCCGGCCAGGATTGCCATACAAATCCCATTGAGCCAGCGCGCCCACTAGCCACCGTCAATCTTACATCGGGTTCGACGTGTAGCAGAGGTACGGACCGTGTTAGCTGGTCTGATACTTGATACACTTGATACCCGCCCAGGAGAAAGAGGGAGAGATAGAGACACATATTCAATCCCTATTATCCCTTCGAACGTAATCCACCGAGGACTTCTCCTTCTCCGCACGCACAGTCCTTGAATGTTACCTCCTGCCTACTCCTACCCCTTACAACCCTCTCCGCTCTGTACGCAAGAGCACGTAGTGACCGAGCTGGAATGCGGTCGAGAGAAGCGATAGTATATATAAAGAGGATGGAATAGTTCATCGATGTCCCTGACACGTATTCCGCTGCAACAAGTGTTCCGCTCCAAACGACAAAAGAGTCCATCTGTATCCTCCACAGGCTCCCTCACCAGCATCTCATCCACATCATCTGTCTCGCCCATCGACGACAAGCCGTTCGTCTTCCCGTCACCAACCTCTGCGCTTACTTCCAAGCCTACACCACCAGCAGCTTCCAAACCCAGGAGAATATATAATCCGTATACTTTTGCTCAGTTTGCGGGGGGATTCAGGACTATGTCGTCGCCCTCATCCTCATCGCCGCCTGTGATGCGTGGAACGCGCACGCCGCAGATGCTAGAATATGAGAGGCAGGGTGAAGAGCGAGCGAGAGAAATGGCTCAGATCGAGGAGGATCGGGCGCGGATGGCAGACGAGATGGACAAGATGACGCGAGAACAAGAGCGGATCGCCCAAGAAGAGTACGAGATGCGCCAGTACTACGAAGCGGAGGCACTGAGGCACGCTGAGGAGATGAGGCTGCATAAAGAAGGTGGGTTGTTGTTTTCCAAACTTTCCCTTGCTTTACTTCCATACTTCTCTTTTATGAGAAGAGAAAGAAAGAAAGAAAGAAAGAAAGAAAGAAATAGCACAGTGCTAACTACGGTATCACAATAGAAGTCCGTCGACATCAAGAACGCGTAAGGGAGCACGAGCGACGCATCCGCGACCACGAAGCCAGCTCCGAAGCCTTCGCTAAAGTGATCGTCATGCCCGCGAAAGGCGGGCGTCAAATCTCGTTCATGGCACCTAGTGGCGCAGGGTCACGGAACGGGAATGGGAATGGGCGAACTTCCCCGAATGGTTCTAAGGGGTTGAATGTTCTAAATGGAGCATGAAGTTGAACGACGATCCGATCGAAATGAAAATGAAAACATTCTGTGGTTGATACGTAACTGACCCATGGATGGATGCAACTTGCAAGCAAGGGCATGCCAACCGCATCTAGCTCCAGCTCCAGCGATGTATAACGCACACGACGAGCAATGAATGATGAAATGAATGGAGTGGGGAAAGTCGCGACGTTGGGATATGCCGAATCACTTTCATGGTCTGGAACTGGATGTGTCAGGTGAAATGAGATGCTCCCACAGTCGACTCGAAATAGTAGTCGCAGATCGAGGAACGGGCAGAGTGACTCGCGAGATAAAAACGACGGAAGCCATGATGGACCAGGCGGGAACGAAACATTCGCACGGCATACAAGCATAGCATGGTGATAAAAAGCCAGGTACGTACTGTTTAAACTCTCATCATCCAATCGTTAGCAGCCCAAGTACTGATTTTACTCCCAGGCGAAAGATTTGAGAGGAATGAGATTGGATTGAATTAGATTGAATTAGCAGGCTACGAGGATTGAGAACAAAATAATACTTTCATGTTATGATCGAGGACTCCATTCTGACTGTAATGTACTGAATCTGGAATATGCAATTCTCAGAGGACAATTTCAGATCAAGTACATAAAACTGATTATGTATGTACATGCTATATAAGCAGGATCTGGATTGTATTTTCAACACTCGCTAGAACGCCCGGGACCAGATGCATGTGCAGACACTCACGCTTGACATCCCAACTATACATGTGAATATACATATCTAACTCCCCAGCCTACCACCTCGATTACATTATGCTGATAAATTTTTTTTCCTATCCTCCCGATTGCCCCAAAACAATCAAACCTCCGCCTTTGGGACATTACCTTGTTCCCTCCTGCCTACAGCCTTCTCGACCTCTTTCTGCCCCCTTTTCTCGTCTCTTGCCACCTGCGTATCTGCCTTTTCTCTCTCCTTCAGCTGCCTACGATGTTTCTCCTCTTCCCCAATACCCGTCTTGACCACCTGATGCTCCTTACTCAAGACGTGATTACCCACGAAAAGGGTAAGCAGCAGACCGAAGCCTGCAAAAGCAACATATATGATCCACATCGTGCGCAAACTCTCATAGAAGGCTTGTCGGGCGATCTCGCGTTGTGCAGGGGGCAGCTTCGCGACAATGCCGACGCTCGCGCCGGCCGAACCGCCGGATAGGGATGCTGCTGTTTCAGCGCCGAGAGAGGCAATGAGAGACGGGAGACGCTTTTGCATCTCGTTCTGGAAGACTACGCCGCCAATAACGACGGAGATGGATGTTGCCAGGTTTCGTGTAAAGCCAAATGTGGCTGTGGCGGTAGCTATGTCCTTGGGGGCGATCATGGACTGGAGAGCAAGAAGGGGAGATTGGAAGTTCGGGCCAACGCCAATACCAGCTATAATCTGATAGATGATGATCTTAGCCCAGCCAGGATGTCGAGGGAAGTCAATATAGAGGCCGAAGCCGACTGTTAAGACTATCATTCCGAACCAGATCGCTGGGAGGTATTTCCCAGTCTTCTTGATAAAGACTCCGGTCAAGCCTGATGTGATGGAGAGTGACATTGCGAACGGTAGAAGATAAACACCCGAAAGCAGCGGCGTGGCCCCAAGAACAGCTTGGAAGTAGAGCGGTGCGTAGTACGTGCCCGCAATGAAGACAAATCCATGGCAGAAACACACACCTAAAGAGGCAATGTTTGATCTGTGCTTGAAGATTCGAAGCGGCATCAGTGGGTAGCGTGCGAACTTCCACTCGTTCATCACGAAGAGACCACCCACAAGGACACCGAAGACAATCAAGCAGATAACTGTTGCTGAGTCCCAAGGATGTGTGACCCCACCGAACTCGAGTCCGAGGAGCAGCATGAGAGTCCCTCCAACAATGGTCAGGGATCCTGCCCAGTCTACTGCTTTGAGGCCATCCCAGACTGGTGTGCGAGGGTTATGCAGATGTAGGAAGAAGGCAAGAAGGATAAAAACAGTCCCTGTGATCGGCACTACAAAATATCAATAACGATTCTCAAGAAGTCATAGCTAGCGAGGGTACTTCTAGGTTAGTGCTAAGTAGACTCACAGTTGATATAAAAACACCACCTCCAGCTCACCTTCTGGGTAAACACACCACCAAAGATTGGGCCGACGGCACTTGCAAATGCCCACACCATGCCAATAACACCATAATAGGCGCCTCGATTGCGCATGCTGAACAAATCTGTGATGCAGATATTGACCAGGATAATGAGGCCCCCGCCTCCAATTCCTTGAATTGCTCTCGCGGCAATTAGCATGCCGATGCTAACGCTGACGGCAGCGAGGAGGCTACCCACGAAGAAGACCGCAGAGGCGACAAGCAGAATAGGTTTGCGGCCCCATATGTCCGAAAACTTGCCCCATGAAGGCACGGAGGCGGCGTTGGCCAGCAAGTAGGCGGAGCCGATCCATGTGTAGCCGGCGTTCGAGTTGAAGTATTCGCTGATGGTTGGGAGGGCAGTGGTGATGATTGATGTATCGAGTGCAGCGAGGAATACAGATGCGCAGAGGGAGAGGACGATTATGGTGGTCTCGAGCTTCGTTCGTGTGTCTTCTGGGTTCGTTGATGCATCTGGAGGAGGAGACGCTTCATTGCTGGTTATTGGTGGTGGCGCGTTGGGATCCACGAGGGTCTGCTCTGCGGCACTGCTGTCGATAGAGTCACTGGATGTAGTATCGGGGACATTCTTTGAGGATAGGGAGGAGGGCGTGAGTTTATTCTCCTGGTCTTGGTCGTGGTCGTGGTCGTGGTCGTGAATTGTTGTTCGATTTTCCACATCCTGAATGCCTGCCTCGGCCTCGGCTATGGGATCGTCCCGCATCGCTGTATTCATGATTAGTCGCCGTTTTTCTTTGCTCACCGATGGATAAGGTATTGATGTGATAGCATAGTCGTAGAATCGAGGAACATTCGGCTTTTAGAGAAAGATCTGAGTCAAGAATGAACGGATTGTAGTTTTGTTTTTGTTTTGACAGGAAGATGCAAAGGTCTGGCCTAGCCATACAGACATATTTTCGCAAAGAACGATTACGTTTTGGGGATGGAGGGCTCGGTGAACATCGGAAAGCGGCGCACGCAGAACACCTGATCCAATCAGAAGAGTAGAAGTGAAGCTTGTTCCTTAATCCTACAGGGGTCGGGGAAGGCTTGTCGTCGGGCTCGGAGGGGAGATTCTCGGCCGGGTAGCCAATGAGGATGGAAGTCCTTGTTGATAGACTGAGGATGGCTCGACTTACAGATGATGATGAAAATATGTGAAATTACTAATTTTTATAGCAAAATAAAGGTCAATTTAATCACTTGCCAATGTATTACCCGTAATGGCACTTTTTCAATCTCACTTCAAGTTATCTACTTCCGCAGGCAGGACCGGAGGAGATTGATAAGCAAAGAATGAGATTGTGTGAGTAATTGCGTCATCGGATGTGTACTTCCTGTTCTTGACATCAATGACCGCTGCATCGGCTTGATCCCGATGACGAGTTCTCGGGAAGTCGGCAAAGGGCCGATTGAGAAAAGTTTACTCGGACTCGGATGTGATATGCGTTGAGGGAAGTCTCTCCTATTTCTTTTTTTTTTCTTATCGCCATCTGATGACATTTATTGCCCGTTGTCCTCTAATCATCTCATCCCAGAATTCTTAACTTTAACTCTTCAAAACAAATTAAGAATGGATGACAATGTTGGCCAGTAGTTTCTTGAAAGGGAACCTCAAAGCTGTCTTCCAAGATCACCAACCACATCGTACATTATGAAGACGTCAATTCCATCGAGCCTTTTAATAGGCCAGTCGATTAATAACCTAGTCAGGAATGGGACTTTCACCCCTATTTCCTCGCTTGACCCCGACGCCGCTACCGACCTAGTCAACCATCCTGGAACTTTCAATTCCCAAGCCAAGAATGCCAAAATCCAATAATGAATAGAAATACCGTACCCATATGATAACAGTGCGTGCATTCATCCGAAACATTAGCCCTGGTATCAACCCGTGACGTTTCCATATTTTAACCGATCAAATCCATTATCCAGATGAGCCCCGATATTTAACACCCCTTTTTCTTCCCCATTATCCCGAATCCTAACGACCGAAAGAAACCAATCTGCCACTATCAACAGGTTCAACATACCACCTTTTCCCCGCCATGAAAAGCCCACAGACCAGAGCTCCAGCAACAGCGTCGAAAATAAAATGGATGACTGACTGTCGCAACGATCACCTGAAGGATAAGCGGGGAACAGAAGGGCATGATACGGATACATTATATCACTATTCGCCTCCATGAAGTGAGGGTAATTCTTGGATCGAGAGCGCAGTACGAGCACCACCGTTTGAAGCTGGGGAGGAGAATTCGTTGGGCCATATGTTGGGTTAGGGGAATGGTATGGTGGTGAGGCCGATGAGGGAGTAGCCAAAACGGATTGAGGGAGCTCTCCCGCTGCTTCACTTGTGGTATCCGCGCTCGAGAATTACGGCAGCATGCGTAGCCATGTAGTGAATACGATAAATGCAATCAAGTTGCACAGATTCAGTGTGCGTCTTCGAGAAACGTATAACCTGGGATCAGCAATCCTGTTTGGCTCTCCGAAACCCATATCCAACTGACACCCACTGATACGATTACCAGCATTGGCGTAGTAGGATAACAAGGCTAGAAAGGTAATTGACCCCGGAATGTGAATAAAGGAGTCTATCCTGCTGATCCAAGTCATCGCGAACTTTTTTTGCAAGAAGGAGCGCTGTATTATGTACGTAAGAAGCCTATAGCACATATGCGACGTCTCCCTGGCAACGATGACTTGAAAATTGTAAAGCATGTTTCTGCGCAGCAAACACAGCGCCTTCAGTAATCCATACCGCCTGCGGTAGCGGCTCGGCTTATTTGGTGCACCTAGATTGTTAGAATTTAAGAATTGCGCGAAGATTGAAAATTTAGACGTATCCAATATATCGAAGCATAATACCAGTAATCCAACAAGAATGAGAAAAAAGCTCTTTAATAATCAACCCAAGAATTACTCCTTAAAGGGACGCATATTTGGCGTCACAGTCTCTCTCTTTAAGCCCCATATCCTAATCCATCGCATTCGATCTATGCGCATGTTCTTGCCTAGCTAGCAAATTTAGCAATTTCATTCAGGATGCTAGCAAACAGGAATCCAGGATTGTAGATCTAATCGAATCACACGCATGATTGCTAATTTGCTATCTTGGTTCGGCACATCCGAAGTCTTGCTTGTTCCCTTAGGCAAGAAATACAGTGAAACCCCCCGCTGAAGATTGGATGCCATGCATAAGTAAGCTCCCGCTTAGGAAGATCCCTTAATGACAAAAGACAGTTATTACCCTATCTTCGATAAGAGAATGAATGACAATGCTTGTTTGTCCACCCAAAAAGCTTATTTTGAGCATTTGATGTCGAGCAAAATACGAGTTAACAATTTCCTTTGCTGGGATATACTCCGTTTGTTGTAATAGGTGCTTCCAGCCGCAATTGCGTCAGTTGGACCTATTTCAAACTTTTAATTGCTCTCCGTAGCAAATAAGTTGTTGGTGTCGCTCAACAACAAATAGCTGCACGTACACAGAAACACAGAAGTAGTTAGGGGATCTGGATAGTATAATGGCAATGCTTATTTGTCCATCCAAGTCATGACCCGCCTGACGTGTTCACGATGTTCTGCAGGGTTTGGTTGTGTTTCTCTTCCGATACTTCCACAAGTCTTTCGTTCCTGACAACATTTGAGTTCTGCTTCGAAGTCGACTGTCCGAGAGGTCGTTCTGATGATATTTGGAAGCTGTACGATCCTGCCGGTGAGGTAACATTAGAATCGTTACTGTCAGATTGATCAGCTATTCCCTCCTTCATCCACTCACACTGTCTACGCCAAGAGATCGCAGACTGCATCGTGTTTATCAGGATGAATTCATCTTGATAACTCCTGACACAAGAAAGTTTTTCGATGCAACCCAGCAGGTTTTTCGTCAGGCTGCGAGGCTGTGAGCCTGTGATCTTCTCTGGATCCCACTCAAGGCAGCAGTGTTCTCAGCACCTCTGCGGCAGCTTTCCTTTGGTCTTGTAGAGCGAAGTTCGTGGCTCCGATCGACCTCTAGCATAAGGATATCTGAGAATTTTGAAGTTGTATTTTGTCGTAACGATGATCTGTTCCTGGGAGCGGTGGACTCAGATTCAAGGAAGTTAGGTGAGAATACTAGTGCCTTCGCTCACGGCCCCTCAGCCAGTCAAGTAGTCGAGGCAAGAAATCGAGAGTCAGCGGTGGTGTTTGGTCACATCTAGATTGCAAGTACGAGGCAGTCCTCACCAGAGATGCCAGCAGCGACTGAGTAGCGAGGAGGCTTTGGTGAGTCATCGAGGTCAGTAGCGGAACTAGGACTCGTGCAAACTGTCGGGAAAGAAATGGTCAAGCAGTGAATCAGAAAATCAGAAGATTAATCCAGCGACGATGCGAACGAACACAGAATTTGTGCGCACGAACTGAATGCTATGTACGGAAGCTAGCACCCCGAAGGGATACTAGAGACGAGCGATACTCGTTCATGCTAATCTACAAATTTCAGCATATAAATATGACTATTTCTCTCCCGACCATTACGTTCCCGTTACAGTCTGTGTCTTCCAAGAGCGGCCATCGGCGGTTGGTAGAAGAGATGCTACATATCTAGGCATACGGGATATACTTGTGACCAACTGAACTCCAATATTTGGGCATGTTCATTGAGATTACCAAATATATTACCAGTCTCAGTCCTGGCCATCAAGCTGTCAATTGTGCCATTGCTATAATTACTTGCTGCTAAGATGAGGCTATCAAGGAATGAAGCGGCTGTAAATAATTTTATATTCGATATACTCGGTTGTGACTCATGAGATGGAAGACCTTTCTATCTAAGGACGGAAAGCCCTAGATAGTAAATAAAATCGGCAAGGTTCTTTCTGTATTAGTATGTCATACAGTTGTATTCATCTATTTAAGATCCAAGGCTCCAAGCGATCAGGTGATGATTGATGATATTAGTGGATATGATATTGCTTCTCAGTGAAGCTAGATGAAACTAACAAATAATAATGAGTCGGAGCAATGAATTTCATTTAGGAGATATGGATAGGATACTGGAGAATCAACTTATTTGTCACCCTTAGTTTACAAAACTGTTCGCCAATGACTCCCAGAAGCAATTTATGTTCTGATCATAAATTTCTGATCAGTCTCTGAACCTGAACAGACTGACCCACTTGACAAGAATAGCGCTAGAACAACGACACTAGATATCTCTCACCTGCTCTTGTTACCTGTCCTTTGTTATGACTAAGACAGTTTAAAGTATCCAACCATATTTTGTGCCTTACATAATTCCGCAACATGTAAATTACGGAATTGAGAATCTGTTTGGATCTCTCTTGACTTGTATTTGTGCGTGTCTCTCTCTCTCTCTCTCTCTCTCTCTATATATATATATATAATGACAAGTAAAAAGAGTAACATGAGTTCCTTTCTATATAGAATACCAGAATCTTTCTTGCAACTTTTCAAAGTCTCTTTAATTAGTAATTTTGATTCTTAATATTTTAGACGCACGCACACCAGTCGCCAAGCTGTTGACAAATGGAAGCACAGAGACCTGAAGATTCTTGATGTCGTGGCATTCAATATTCAATTTGGATGATATGTTTGTTCTTAAAGAATAGGTAGATCAGACAAGGCATTAACAAAGAAACTAGCCATTTGAAGTCTGTCACTGTCTGTATTGTCTACAGTCGACCTCGACGCGAGCTTACCCGCAACATGAGCAAAGCACCTAGTGAATGAAACAAAGAACAGTGCACTCGGTAAGGATCATGGTTGTTTTTCTGCGTTCGCGTAAAAACAGCTTTTTCCCGACGCGGTAATATTCTTCGACCAATTTCAACACGCGACTTAAGCAAAGCAGTTTACCAACAACGCAACTACACCACTATCTACTCAAAACACACAAGACTAGCAAATATGCCTCACGGAAATACCGGACCGCAACACCACTGCCCTGGTGCAAGGGGAGCTGTGAGCATAAGACCAGGAGTTTCTATACCAGCTGGAAACTGTAGGTGGGACGATTGCCACAAATGGTGCCAAGTACATGAGCACTTCTGCCCAAAACACAATTGGGCATACTCAAAGAAGGACAGCTGCAGGAAGTGTCGTGAAGATAAGGCGTAGGTGTTCAATATACACGAAGAGACGGGATCTAATAACGACAGCAGAGCTGCGCAAAAGAGGAGAGATGAGGAACAGAAGGCTAGAGCCAAGTCAAAGAAGGCTCTGTGCAATCGTCCTCTGCCTAAAGTCCCACCAGAGACACCGGCTCTCAAGAAAGAAACGAAGCCAGCGAAAAAGGTCAAATAGGCCGACAAGAAACAAGGCGCTTTGACTTAGAAGGCTCTCGACTCTCGAGTCTCGACCGGTGTTAACGACAACACTCGTGACTCGTTTGAGCCGATTCTTGTCAATCCGAATACCACAACATTTGACGCAAGCTAGAGAGCCAGCGACAACACCATTTAACCATCACGCCGATATTACATCGAATCTTCTTGTAGTCATGTCCCGTGCTATGAGTGCTATATCGACCATACTTGAACTTGCAAGGAGGCGTGGCTGCTATCTCGTTCATCCTACCACACGTTTCCCTAAAGACTGAGAGATACTTCGAATACGAAATTTATCTAAGATGGAGGAGTTTTACAATGGTATACCCCATATAGTTGATAGACAAAACGGCTGACAAAAGCTTTGTCTTGAGACGAGTGGATTGGGCCACAGCGACGCTCGGGCGTCGCGCGCGACTGGAAAATGGAAATATATCGTGTGCAGGTCCCGGAGCACCAGGGATGAAATAAATGTAGCAAGGAGGGAAGCAATAACATGTAACCATTCAGTGACTAGGTATCGTCCTCTCCCCTGAAAGAATAGAAAAAAATCATACATACATCTCTACATTCTTGAGAAAGCCTCGTAGCTTAAGCGAGACGACGATACCGTAGCCCAAAACTCAGCCTAAACACTTCAATGATTTTGGAGAATCGATGGTCTCTGTTGCTTGTAGACAAGCTGAAATCTTTAGTATTTAATTAAATAACCAGACTGTACGGCTATTGTCTGTTTACAGTGCACCTG
Source organism: Ploettnerulaceae sp. D365 (assembly GCA_003988805.1). Classification (NCBI taxonomy): domain Eukaryota; kingdom Fungi; phylum Ascomycota; class Leotiomycetes; order Helotiales; family Ploettnerulaceae; species Ploettnerulaceae sp. D365. The sequence goes on from QYAL01000051.1 coordinate 42,469, forward strand.
CGTGATAGATATTTGGATAATTTGGTGAGACAGATACCTAAAGGATCCCTCGTAATGCCAGTTTCTTATTTGATAAAGTAGAGTAAAGATTAGGATTGAAAGTGTGAGGACGAATTAATCTACTGCTGAATACAATCGAAATAGAAGTTACGAAATCCCTTTTCAGCCCTATTCTAGAGTCGAAAGATTAATGCTATCGATAGTCGATTGACCTGTCACAGGCTGTCAGATGGTCCCACAGGAACGTACAGATTTGCAACTTATTCTTCTAGCTTAGAGTAAGTAGCTTTGAATTTTATGAATCACTGCATATGTATGCCAGATTGAAGCTTTAGAAATTGAGTGCTTTACCTTTCGGCTTCATGAAGTGAAAGTCTCAACTAAGATACACGTGCCTTCCTTCACTTGAATTCACTTTCCATGGCCCCAACGACATAACATTGGGAATGCATTCAGAAGACATCGCAATACATTGATGAAGTCGAGCTAGCATTTCAGACCAAATCTTGTATCTCGGGTACAAGAAGTACACCAGAAAGAAGGATCCCAGATTGCTGCTCTACGGGATAATCCATGCCCAAAACAGTGACAAACACAATCATTAGGTGAGGTTATTGTACCAAGGTATTGAGCTAGAAGATTCGAGTGCATGCTTTCCGATGTTTTCGTTGTTCCTGGCAGCCTTGGATATGAGGGTTAGACTAACTCACTTTTGATCCGACATTCAATGCCATTCATCCCAATGATGTACGAGGGATCGGAGAGAATGAGTTAGTTGGCTACCTTTTCTTGATATCTCAAGCATCTATCGAATCAGTTGGATTGAAAAATCGGGTTGATTAATCTGAATATCTAGCTTAATTTACTGCATGTTCGGCCTACACCTAGCTCTCACACCCTACTCATCATTCTGTACCCTTCCGCCAGCCTTCCCCGCCTCCCCTTTCGCCTCTTTACTCGCGCTCTTGGGTTCTACCAACTTCAAAGGTCTATACACCGGATCCCACATCTGTTCTCTAATCCACTCCTCCAACAACTCATCATCCACCGGAATGCCCTCTTCAGTCGCCAACCCCTCTTCTACCGCCTGCTGGATGACCGCCTTAGCGATATGAACACTTATATCTCGCACATTCTCTACATCAGGCAGCAAGCCCTTGTCGGGATCTTGCAAGGCCGGGGACTGAGCGGCGAGTGCTTTGACGGCCGCGACGAGCATCTTGTCACTTAAAAGGGAGACGCGCGCAAGGACGCAGCCGAGACCAATGCCAGGGAAGCAGGTGCTGTTGTTACATTCTGCGACTTCGTACGTGCGACCTTCGTATCTTACCGGTGGGAAGGGGGAGCCGGTTGCGATGAGGGCTTTGCCTTGGGACCATTGATTTATGTCTTCTGGTGAGGCTTCATGGAGGCGTGTTGGGTTTGAGAGGGGAAAGATAAGGGGGCGGGCAACGTGAGATGACATCTCTTTGACGACTTCTTCCGTGAAAGATTTGGGTTTCGTGGAAGTGCCGATGAGGACGTGCGGTTTGACTTCTTTGATGACGTCGAGGAGGCTCGAGTGGTCTTTGTCTTTCCAGTCTGAATCTTCGCACGCGTAAGGGATTTGTGCTTGGGTGAGTTTTTCGGCGTGGCTTTTGAGGAGCAGGCCGGGTTTGTCGACACACCAGATTTGTTTGGCTGCTTCTTCCTTGGAAATCCCGCTGTCTGCGGCAATAGCGTCACGCACCTGGTCTGCTATTCCTGTGCCTGCTGTGCCAGATCCAAAGATGACCATACGCATGTCGGCTAGTGTGAGATTCGAGACGTGGAGACCAGCCATCATGGCGGCGAGGGTCACGCAGCCGGTGCCTTGGACGTCGTCGTTGAAGCAAGGGATTGAGGGGCGATAATGGTCAAGGATTCGGCGAGCTGGCAGTGTTAGGTGGAAAGCTGATAGGGTAGATCAGCGAGACATACCATTCGCGAGACCAAAGTCTTCAAAGTGGATATACGCTCGAGGGTATAGTTCTCGAGCAGATTGCACGAATCTGTCCACAAAATCATCATATCTCTTGCCTCTAGCTCGGGGCTCTCGAAGTCCAAGATACAGGTCATCATTGAGAAGCTCTTCGTTGTCAGTACCACAATCGAGGACAACGGGTAGGGTTCTGTTCGGATGTATGCCGGCACATAGCGTTGTGAGGACCAACTTGGCAACTGAGATGAGGATGCCTCCTACACCCTGATCCCCGATACCGAGAATTTCTTCTCCGTCTAGAAGAGATTAGATAGTAGCCTCAGAGCTTAGTGGCTGACTTGCCTGTAACCACAATGTAGTCTATGTCCTCTGATTCTCCCCATTGTGCCAGGTCGTCATGAACACGATCAATATCGTTGATGTTCAAAAAGCATCCTTCTGGGCGCCGGAACAGGCGAGAGTAGTTCTGAATTGCATCTCCTTCGGTTGGTGTGTAGATGATGGAAAACATCTCTTTCAGGTGGTCTTGAATCAGCTGATCAAAGTTACAACCTGGTCAAAACGGTGTTTGTCAAAAAGCACGAGGGCGGCGTAAGAGAGCAAATTTTTCTTCGAATTGCTCTCATAATAAGACTTGCCTGTGTATGGAGGCTGAGGTAGCATCCACAAGCCTGCCTAGCTGAGCATATACTAAACACGTGACATATACCATCACGTGCCGATGGAATTTCTCAACTTGTAAAGCATTTTGTGCTGTGATAAGGAGAGAAACGCATATATAAACACGTAGATGATACAGATAGTTCATTCACGGTCAAACTATAGTACAAGCTAACTCACCTTGAAATACAGCACCTGATTCTGCTCCGCTAAACTCGTCATGAAGGTATTTTTCGCCAAATCATCTTGGCGACTCGAATACTGTTGATAAGCTCTTTTGACCTGGTTATCCAACGTAGAGACCTGCTGGGGAAGAAGTCCTGTCAGCTTGAATTTTCTTCGCTCTTCGGACGAGAATCCGGCTCCTTTGTTAAAGTAGGGAGTGTTCAGGAGAGCGGAACCGAACAGGGCGCAGTCTTGGGGGCCGCTGGTGCTGAGAGGGAGATGTCCAAAGTTAGGGTATTTTTCATGAGGCTTGGTCTCTTGGTGGTTTAAAGACATCTTGAGGGGGGAGTGGATGGGAGGAGGGTGAGATTTGATGTGGCGATAATTGTATGGGCGAGGTGACCGCTGACGCGAGAAAGAGATCAGTGTACGATTCCAGTGAGGATAATATGGAATGAAGAGAGAGAGAGAAATATGGTATAAAAATATAAACGAATAGAGATGATGAAGTTTGTAACTTTTACAATAAGCCAGATCTATGTAAGGTGAGAAGAAAAGCTGACTTGCTGAGCTTCTGAGTGTACGAAGTACTCACCACCATGACGTTACTTTCCTCGATTCGTGCGAGCGGATCCACGCGGCGGGAGTCGATGCTTAATTTGACCCCACATAGATTGTATTTCATGATGATACGATTTTGTTGTATAATTTACAGTACCTTGGTATCTTGATGGTTTTATAAGATATGTCTATATTTGTGAGAGGCAGAAAGTTTTAGTTATTCTAGTAAGGCCGTCCATAGAGAGTCCGATCAGGCTTGAACCCCCTGTTGTGCGACGACGGCAATGAGAGGCAATAAGGGAGAGAATTCTACAAATGCAAAATTCGAAAATGGTCGAGCTATACGTTCCAGAATCGGAATAATTGTAGGTGTTCACTCACATATGAGTTGAAGCCCGAATTGAAAATCGTAGAACAAGTCACCAGGATTGAATTTTGTCTTCAATGGTGTCTGCGCATTGCTGCGTTCTTTCTGGTGGTAGATATGTAGGTACGCAAGGAGCCACACTCCTGTAGGAATCTCATAAAGAGTAGGAGTATGGACTATGAAGGTCCTTTGATTGGTCTTGCAGCAATCCTCTATGGAAGAACGACTCCGAAGAGCCATCCCTCTTCCCAATCTCCATTTGGTCTCAACACAAGACGCGAAGATACCAAAAGGCCTTCCGAGGAAGGTCTCATTTGACGCCACGAAGGCTGAGTGATTGATCAAGGTGCTGCAGTAGAAGTAATATAGAGAGTGAGAGGAGGGTGAGCAGAGTTTTTTGACGCCATGGATGATTTCCAGACCGGATTGTGTCACACAATGGAGAGCTTCAAGGTCCAAAGCTTCGATAACTTTGGTGAGCCCAAATACCTAGACATTTTGCAAGGCATTCCACGAACCAAGCCTGCTATTGAGGTTATCCAGGTCGAAGATAGGATCAGACACAAGATAAATGTAGTGGTCCACGGCTAAGAAATTGGCAACGATCGATTGGTGTTGCTGGTCTCAGAGAGTGTGTTTGTTGAATATCCAGATGAATGGTTTTCATTTGGAGAAAAATCTAATTTAGGGCTCCTCTATCCAGCTAGACCACATTTATTCTAGCGCCCTTCGGATAAAGATCATCTCAGCCGCCGCCTGTGGCCAGCACTTCTACCCAACTCAACTTTCCCATTTTATCCCTTTCTCTGTTCTTCGAACAACTCTATTCAAGATCGCAACGACGCGTCGCATATCAATCGAACATAGACACGATGGTTGGCAAGAAGAAGCGCGGCCATCCAGACGTCGAGGAGGTCCTTTCTCGTCCCTGGTGCTATTACTGTGAGTCTACATTCCTGCATCTCTGTCTGACGACCATATCTCAAAGTCTACTAATATGTCACAAGGTGAGCGTGATTTCGATGACCTTAAGATCCTCATCTCCCATCAGAAAGCTAAACACTTTAAATGCGAAAGATGTGGCCGCAGATTGAACACAGCAGGAGGTAAGATTCTCCGATCCAGTCGTTGTGTCGCGTTCAATGCTAACATGTCGCAGGTCTCTCAGTTCATATGAATCAAGTCCATAAGGAGACTTTGACCAACGTCGACAATTCCCTACCGAATAGACAAGGGCTGGAGGTAGAAATATTTGGTATGGAAGGTATCCCGGAAGATGTTGTCCAAGCACATAATCAGCGCATCATCGCAGGTTTTTACCAGGCCCAAGCAGAACGTCAAGCTGCAACCGGTAATCCTGGTCCTGGTGCGCAAAATGGCGGCCAGCCAAAGAAGCCGAAGTTTGAATCACCATCAGATCTAAAGAAAAGATTGGCAGAACACAAAGCACGAAAGGCAGAACAAGCTGCAAATGGCAGTAGTGGAGGCAATACTCCCATGATTGATGCCGCTCAAAACAGTCCACTAGGGCAGAGCCCAGCTTCATTCGTGAGTCATTCCACATCAAGCCCTATACTAATATTCGCGCTAACTCTGACAAGAATGCTTCACCATTTCCACAAGCCAATTATGGCTCAACACAAGGTGCGGGTTATGGATCGTTTTCACAAGAGCCTTACACACAACCTGCGGTAGCTTACCAACAGCCCCCTTATCAACCCCCATTTTCTGGGCCCCCGATTCAACAATACCAGCCCTCATACTCCCCACAGCAACCATACACTTCCTCCCAATCATTTACTTCTTACCAACAGCCGCAATTTGGAGCTGGCTCACCACCTGGCTCATTCGGTGGTAGTTATCAAGCTCCGCCACCCAATACGCCCCTTCAGCTTGGCGGACTTCCCACTCGACCACCGACTCTGCCTTCTGCTCCCGGGTTGCCACAACGACCGTCATTCGCTGCTCCTGTAATCCCACCACATCAGATGCAGCAAATGCACCAGGGCGCTCCTCCATCGGGTAGTTGGGGAGGCAATGGATGGAAAGGGCCAGAACAGAACTCAGCTATGTCACCAGCATACCCTCCTCATTCTCAAGGCTACACTGGCGGTTATTCGACTAACGCTTCATCCGTGGATGACCTGATTTCAGGTGCCGCTATTGATGTTGAAGAAGATGAGATTGACAGGATGATCAGACTGGCCGAAGCAGGTATCAAGCCATCGAACAAAGTGGTAACGCCAGCACCTGTTCAATTAGATGCCACTCCGATACCCGTTCCCGAAGTCAAGACCGACACCATCGAAAAGCCTGAGACCAGCGAGAAGAAAGCGAAGAAGGAGAAGCCGATCAAGATCGTTTACTCTGATAATGACTTCAGCCCGGAGGAGAAAATGGCGAAAATGCCAAGGTACGCATTCGTCCCAGATAAGAAGACTGAATCAGCCCTTGTCATTGCAACCTCAATTCCAGGTGTTGCGAGTGCCGTAGATGTATGAATGGAAATGGACGATCGCACTCGGCAGGTCAAACGTTTTCTTGGCCCCTTTCGATTATCAGTACATATTTTCTGTCTTTCCCGGTACCCATAACGAACTCCATGCATACTCGACCTTGGGGGTTGTGCTGGAGGAACTAGGAGCATAACTGAGTCAGTGGCAACACTTTGACTCTGTAATTTTGAGTCCCTGCTGTTATTTGATTTAGCGCTCTCTAGTCTAGTATCCTGCCCCGCGTGCGGTAAGTTTGCAGGTGAGAAGGGAAAATGGTGCTGAGGGGCGGAAGTTGAAATGATTTATGGAAGGGCAGCAGGGTCATTTGGATTACGGGGCATTTGTAAGTACTGAAGGTTAGCGATTCCAACTTCCTCCGAATAAATAAGTTGCTTAATACTCCTATCATATATCGAGTCTCGTTTGCACCCGCTCGAGTATTTACTTTCCTGACTCTGGATGAATTGATTGTCCCTGGCGAAATCAACAGTGCGGTCAATCATCTGACAGATCTCACTCACAGCCAAAGTTGGTGGCAGTCTTCTCACATGGAGAAAAGCAATTTGCATTCAGGCAGCTTCATCCGAAACCTATCATTGGTGCAATCACAGATACTCACCTAGTTCTCAAATAATAAGATCACGAGCTGGTATTGAGAGAGGAAAAGCTGGGTTCACAGCTGCCCTGTCGATCAGTCTCGTTCAGTTCAGGCTGAATGCACCTCGTCATGTCTACCCCGCATAATATATTTACCGACTCCGCAATCTCACGATCTGAAGGATGGGAAATCTGCAGATACAGTACACTATGTAAGGTACCACTAATTTGAATTAACTAAGATCTCCTTACCATAGATCTATTTATTGGTTAGAATTTCAATTGACCCGTATAAGCGGACCATCGCTCGTGGTCTTGTAGCTTTTCGGCTCATAACTTGTCGGCTCTGTGTAATGGGCGACCCGCTGGCTTGCGACCAGGTCAGGATATACATTCTTTCTCCTCTTCTGCGAGTTTAGCCCACTGGGCGCGCGCATTGGTTTTGCTGTGTGGAATCAATTCCTTAAATTTCTCCTCCTCCCTCTTCTCTCCTCTCTTTTCTCTCCCTCTCCTTCATTCTCAATTCCACTTCTCGCATTCACCACCAAGTCAAGTGGCAAACTAGAGCAGGCAATAAGATGAAGGCTCTCCCTTTCTTCCTTGCTTTGTGTACCAGCGTTGCAGGCCTTGGCCACAACTTCACCGTCACCACCGAGCCTTCACCCGGCCTCTTGCGTCTGGCAGGCGGCGACCACAATGGACAAATCCTCGTCAGCGCGGATGATTGGTGGGGTGTCCTGCGCGCAGCTGAAGATCTGGCGATGGATTTTGGACGGGTGACTGGTTGGAACCTGACACTGGGGAACTGGGGTGGGAATGGGACCAAGACGAGAAGAAGCGAGGGAAGTTCATGGTGGAATGGTAGTGGAGGGAAGGCTCCGAAGAGTGAGGAACACGAGGTAACAGATGCAAGTCTGCGTGGGACAACGGTATATTATAATTTCAAGCCTGTGACAAGTTTCGTGAATGTGAGTCTGGTCTATGCCTCAACTTTCTTGAATCTCTACCAAAGTAGCAATTTACCCTACTAATGACTACCAGTACACACTCGGCCCAGTACAAAACTTCACGGGGCCAACCCTCGTCAACAAATCCCCCTCAAAGACCGTGATAATAGCAGGCACACTTGGCAAATCTTCTCTAATTACCTCCCTGGTCTCATCCGGCAAACTCGACGTAATCCCCATCGAAGGGAAATGGGAAGCTTTCATCAGCCAAGTCATCGTCTCGCCTCTGCCTGGCGTCGACAAAGCACTCGTTATCGTGGGCAGCGATTTGAGAGGAACGGTGTACGGCTTGTACGATGTAAGTGAGGCGATCGGCGTAAGTCCATGGTATTGGTGGGCGGATGTCCCGGTGAGGAAGAGTCAAGGTGTGTGGGCGAAGGAGGAGAGGAAGGTACAGGGATCGCCAAGTGTGAAGTATAGAGGTATTTTCATCAATGATGAGCAGCCAGCGTTGACGAATTGGGTCGAGTATGTTCTCTCCTTCATTTTTCCAAAATGCTTTCTGAGAAACAGAGCTAATGATTGCGATTTATAGCCAGAACTATGAGCGCGGAAAATGGGGCCCAGGATTCAATCACTACTATCATCCGCGAGTGTTTGAGCTCCTGCTTAGATTGAGAGCTAATTACTTCTGGCCGGCTATGTGGAATAGTATGTTTAATGTAGATGATACTGCCAATCAACCTTTGGCGGATGCATTTGGGATCGTGATGGGAACCAGTCATACAGGTTTGTTGATCTTATCTCCAAGATGGAGAAAGAGAAGATGAACGAGAGCTGATCGAAGTAGAACCTATGATGCGCGCTACAAACGAGTGGAATAATTTCGGAAAGGAATATGGTGGAACTGGGCAATGGGCCTTCAACACAAACAATGCCTCCATCATCCCCTTCCTGAAATATGGCACACAACGTGCCGCCCCCTATGCAGCCAGCAGTCTCTTCACCATGGCTATGCGAGGAAGTGCCGACACCGCCATTCCACTCACTGACTCCGAAGCTGTAGTGGTTCTGGAAAATGTTATAAAAGCGCAGCGACAGATCCTGACAGAAGTATTTCCTAACACCAATCTAAGCGATGTCCCGCAAATGTGGTGTCTGTACAAGGAGGTACAGAGTTATTACGAGCACCTGGGATTGAATGTGCCGGATGATATCACATTGCTTTGGACAGATGACAATTGGGGGAATATTCGAAGGCTGCCGCTTGCTAATGAAACAGCGAGGTCCGGTGGTGCCGGCGTTTATTATCATGTGGACTATGTTGGTGATCCAAGGGATTACAAATGGATTAATACGATACAACTCTCGAAGACTGTTGAACAGGTTAGTTTCCCTTCTTTCTTTCTTTCTTTCTTTCTTTCTTTCTTTCTTTCTTTCTTTCTTTCTTTCTTCCTTCCTTTGTACCACCACGTCTAACAGATCTTGAGATGCAACTGGCATATGCCCGCCAAGCAGACCGGATATGGATTCTCAATGTTGGGGATCTCAAACCGCTTGAAATTCCCATCAACCACTTCCTCGACCTCGCGTACGACACCCCCAAGTGGGGATATGATAGCACGCCAACTTGGCTCAAGCTGTGGGCAGCTCGCGAGTTCGGTAGTGCACAATCGTTGGCCATCTCCTCGATTCTTGATCGTTATGGCATGTATGCTGCACGTAGGAAATACGAGCTTCTCGACCCCTCCTTCTACAGTGTGCTAAACTACAATGAAGGCGATTCCATTCTCGCACAGTGGGACCAGCTTGCTGATGATGCTCAAGAGGTGTATGTTGGTTTGGATGAGGGGTACCAAGCTGCGTTCTACGAGATGATTCTACAGCCTGTGTTAGGCGGACAGGTTGTGAATCAGATCTATATCTGGGCTGCGAAGAATGCTGTCTGGACGCTGCAAAAGCGGAACTCAGCAAATGATATTGCCGCTATTGTCCTAAATGCGTTTAAGAAAGACGCGCAGCTTACACAAAGGTATCATGAGCTATTGGATGGAAAGTGGAACCATATGCTTGATCGTGAGTTTTCTGTCTCTTCCTATGTATCATTGCTGATGTCGGTAGAAACACATCTTGGCTATCAAGGATACTGGCAACAGCCCATGCGCAATACAGCGCCTCCTTTGTCCTGGGTACAAGATCTTGAGACTTCTCTAGCTGGCAACATCGGCGTCGGTGTGGAAGCAAGCAATGGCACAGTTGCCGGCGACGATGCTTACCACAGTAACTCTGGGAATTCTCTTATCCTCCCACCAATGGACCCGTACGGCCCGATGACCCGCTGGATCGATATCTTCTCCCGCGGTGTCGCTGGGTGTCAATGGACTTTATCTCCTTGGCAACCATACGTCCTCCTCTCTCAGAGGACCGGTTACACTGGTGGTGCGAACGGCACTGACACTCGAGTCTACGTCTCAGTAGACTGGTCCAAAGCCCCCGCCGCGCCCAATACCACCACCGTAAACATCAACGTGACCTCCTCCTGCGGCACAGCCTGGGGAAATTTCCAGCAACCTATGGTCCAAGTCCCAGTGATCAACCCCTCGGTCCCAGCCGGCTTCACTGGCTTCATCGAAAGCGACAAGCACATCTCTATCGAGGCCGAGCACACATCCCGCAACACAGCCGTCAAAGGCGTCTCGTACTACACGATCCCATCCTACGGCCGCACCCTTTCAGGTGTGACACTAATGCCCGTCCTCGCATCCTCCCAGCCAGCTGGCACGGGCCCGGTCCTCGAATATGACCTCTACACCTTCACCAACACCTCGGCCGCCAATGTCACGCTCCTTCTCTCCCCCTCGCTAAACCAAAACGGCGGCGACCGACCCCTGAAGTACGGCATCGCCTTTGACGCCGAGCCACCACAGGTCATTCAGTTCGTTGGGAACTGGACGGGCGGCGGTTCGCCAGCTGGTTGGGGCGGTGCGGTCAGCGATAGCGTGTGGGGGATGACGGCGAGCGGGAAGACGACGACGACGAAACATGATTTGCGCGAGACGGGGAAGCATACGCTGAAGATCTGGGCGGTGGAGCCCGGTGTAGTTATTCAAAAGATCATCCTAGATCTTGGGGGTGTGAGGTATAGTTATCTGGGGCCGCCGGAGAGCTTTAGGGCTGGAGTTGATGAGGTGGGGACCTACAAGGGGGAGAATTTCGCCGGGGTAGAAGTTAAGGATGTTGTTTAGTGGAAGATGGGGTTGACTGGAGAGCGATAGAGAGGAGGAATGTAATTCGAGTGAAAATAATATATACTGGTTTTAAGTTAGTTTCGCTGCGGAGGCTTGTATTATTTGAATCCTTGAACAAGGAAACAAAGCACAAATACCGCCCTTCACGAGGTGCAGTATAAGTATTACTCTAGAGAATGTGCTCGAGGCAAACGATCTATAATAATCTACAAGTAGTTTTCGAGAGAAGCAAAAGCATATCAAAATTACCTGATGACTATTTGCAAGCAGGTTTGCCGAGACGAAACCCCTTAGTATATCTGAAACCGTGACTCAAGCCTAAATTTATCAAATGTTCCATGATTAGACCTATGTCCATTATAATTTAAATGTTCGGATGGTTGCGCAAGCTTGCAATCATCCATTATTGCCTTGAGGACTTAAGCAGTCTTCATTTGTGAAAGTCAAGGGAGCAGAGTCAATGAGGCGGGGATTCAATGAGGATCGATCGGATCATTGGTGGGGTGGCCCCCCTGAAAAAAACCTGAAGTTCGGTTCTGGAGACGACTGTGAAATAACGGCGAGTGGCATTTACGACTGTCGTATTAAGCTGACCCTCATATTCTCTTTAATGTCCATATTATTTTTATTCAAGCACCTAAGCTTCACTCCTCTCACAGCTGCAGTCTGCGGAATGCACACTGGCACACTCCACGCCCCCAACTCCCTCGGTCATGGACACGCTCTTGACTGCCAAAGATCATGGACCAGACTTCAAATGCAATAGATACCGGCCCTACAATGTATTATTTTTCTATGCAGGAGCTGGTAATCCTTGAGAACTCCATCAGCTACACATTCATGAGCCGCAACAAACGTTTCATTATAGAGATTACTGCTGAGCTTCTGGGGGGAGAAGGGAGCTTGGTTGATGAATTCCATGACCTCAAAGATGACATCGATGACCCAGATATCCTGTGCGACTTTGAGACTTGGGCTATTGGCCCCATCCATGAGCGCGTTAAACAATTGGTTCCAGTAGCTATCTCCAAACCGACCACTCTACTGGAATACTTTGATCCAGAAACGCATGTTTTCGAGCTGTTCAACAAGGGCGGTATATTAAAGGCAAATGAGCTCGTATTCGATCCAAAGGTCTTCGGAGATGCCAGCCCCAAAGTTGCCATTATTGAAGATACAGAAAGGGGACTTTTATCACCCCCATGAAGTACCCAGGGATGGCATCGTATCTCGATCCGCTCTTCCTACCGTACCTCTGACTGCAGCATCCCAGCTAGTGAGAGTAGCAGGTCTCGACTCCATCGAAGAAGTGATGTGTGAGATTCCGCGGATTGTGAGGAGGATTAATACGACGGACGAGTTCTTTTTCAAGTCATGCGATAAACGACATGGATTTCACAGAGAAGTTGAGATTTTGGCTAAGCTACAAAAGATCTCCGAACTCGATCTGAACATCAAAGCGTCCCGAATCGTGGGTCTTGTTAACTGGGATGGGCAAGAATCTCTTCTCATGGGTATGTTGTTGGAGCGCATCGATGGAATGACACTCCATGATGCAATGCTAGACGCCTCGGTTTCCGAGAGACGGAGATGGATGGATCAGATTGATGAGATGGTCAAAAGATTACACGAGTATGATATTGTTTGGGGAGATGTGAAGCCAGACAATGTTATGATTGATTCTTCAGGAGATGCGGTATTGATCGACTTCGGTGGCGGATGTACGCCCCAGTATATAGAGATGGGACTTCAGGAGACCAAGGAAGGAGACTTGCAAGGTCTGAAGAAACTAAGGCCAAGACTGTTGTCTTCATGAGCCGAATACACAGAGATACCCCTCGCTTAAGCTATCAATTGTCGAACAGGTTACAGTTATGGGAAGAAAATGTGGACTATTATCAAAGTTTCATTTATTCCAAGTCTCCACGTATCTTCATGCTCTCTTCCCACTCTCTACTAACAGCCTCATATAGCTTATCATCGACAAGCAAATCTAGACCCAGCCTCGCCAAGAGTGACCCCGTCTTCAATGCTCTCTCAAATGACTCCTCAGTTCCAGTGGCTTCCTGAAATCCATGCTGGTGACACCCTGTTCCTGCCGGACATTCAATTGCAAACATAGAATGTAGCCCTGGTACTACCCTGGACACATTGCCAAAGTCTGTGGATCCGAGACCCTCATCATGGTTCATGACTATGATTTTCTGGCCTTCGATATCGTTTCCAAGTTGAGCATACCGTTCGCAAAGTGCTTGGTTGTTAACTATATCAGCATAGCCAACTCCTCTTCGACTTGTTAGCCCCATATAAATCGAATATTTTTGTATCCACTAACCTTGTAATTTTGATTTCACATCCTGTTGCGAGTGCAGCCGCTTGAAAACAAGCCAAGACTTTCTTCTCCAGAACAGCAACAGCTTGCTTCGTATCACTTCTTGCAATGTATGTCAACTTCGTGTATTCTCCAATGACGTTAGCTGCCTTGGGACCTTCCAACATGCAACCGTGCACTCTATCCACTGGACGAAATTGCTGTCGTAACAGTCCAATGTTGTTATGTGCTGCGACTGCTGCGTCGTAGGCATTGATTCCGTTCCACGGTGATGCAGATGCGTGTGTTGGTTTACCGAAGTACTCGATGATCCAGCGCTTATACGCCAAGAAGTTGCAACCCGCAAGGCCAGTAAGAGTGGCATCAGATCCAAGCAATGCTCCAGGTACGGGATGACTGCCATTTATCAGCAAGAATGCTTGGGAGCTTCCTAGCCATTGTAGCCAAGTTCAAAACATACCTCATCAGTGCGGCGTCAACTCCCTGATATGCCCCCGCGTTCAAAAGTGATACTTTCCCGCCACCGGACTCCTCTGCTGGAGTACCGAGAAGCTGTACACGTCCAGGGATAGCGTATTTCTTCAGTATATGGGCAACGGCTAGAAATGCTGAGACACTCGCAGCCGAAATCAGATGATGGCCGCACGCATGGCCTACATCGGGCAACGCATCATATTCGGCATTGATACTAATCAGCCTTCCTCCTTGTCCCGCTCGTACTTCGAAGGCGGTCTCGACACCAAATGCTTTTCGAGTGACCGAGAATCCTTGTTGTTCCAGAAAGTCGCAGAGTGTGTCGTGAGCAATGAATTCCTCGAAGGCCAGTTCCGGATTGTTGTAAATCTAGATGCTGTGAGTTTAATTGTATGTTTTAAGCATCAAAGAGACTGTACGTGTTTAATGGGGGTAGCTAAGCTTCTTGAGATCTCTGCAATCAAATTGTCAATGTCGACGGCAAAGCTTTGCTCGGAGGCTTTTCCGTATTTTGTTTCCTCGCTTGGTGGCATTGCTGATGGCGCCATCTTGTGCTGAATTTATTTCTGGGGGAGTTCTTGTTCGCGGAAGGTACGGCTAAGTGATGTGAAATAGTTTTTGACTTTGAGAACAAATCCTAGAATGATGTTCATTTATATCTGGAAGCTGGAAGTGGCAGAAATATACAGTCTATACTAAGGCCTGGACACGAGGAAAACAAACAGACGTTGTTGATAGGGAAGCTGGTCATGTTAACAACCCGATTTGCCGAAGAGATGAATACAAGTGCTGATGAAAGCCGAGACACGGTTTCAAATCACAGATACAATCACATGTTCAGCTTGGAAATGAAGCTGGTCTCGCTTATCACGATCGCTTGCTTCTTCAGGAGTAGCGAGAAGCTATCTCGGCTGTTCGGCTAAGATATCTGCTTGGAAAATTTGCCGAGATAAGGCGCTACTTTCAACTAAACATGCAATTATTGATCTCGCATGTCAAATCAATCAACTTGTCATCGCCAAAATAGCCTGCTATCATCATCTAATGGGCTAATAATCCCTTACCATGTACCTGGGAAGGAAGGGACCCCGTAGCAAGAATGGTTTGTGTCTCCGACTTTCTATCCCTCTAGCTTTGGTATGGTCCCGATTACCGGGCAACTTTTCTCTTCCCAGTACCTTATGTCTGACCCGTATTAACAGGATGTTGGACCTGTCGATCACGAAAAATCAAGTGTGACGAGGTCAGGCCCGAGTGCAACAACTGTTCTGAGCGTTCCCTTGCCTGTGACTATGTACCACGACTCAAACCACAACGACGCCGCCAGCGAGCGCAGCCAGCTGCGCCAAGCATTGATGTGTCTCCGTCTCAAGATACTTCCCCATCGCAGTTCTCTCCTTCTTCGCTATCTCCAGATTCAAAATTCACTGTCGAACCTCGTGTCACCAGGAGCGAAGGACCATATGATCTGCCCAACGATCTTCCAATCCAGGACTGGCCAATACCACTTACTTCTATAGACTGTCGAGCCATATGGCACTATGTTGAGAACTTTGTACCTCGTATGGTGCTTAGGACAAGTCGGTGGTCATCTTACTCTTTCATCTTAGTTCTCTGTTCAAAACATGCTCTGCTTGCACATCTCGTTCTAGCTTTCTCGGTTCGAGACATGGCGAAAACGGATGAGGGTGAGCTGCACATTATCGCAATTGAGCATTATCGTATAGCCCTCGCTATGTTCATCGATTTTCTCGGCTCGTCGGAAAAACTCTTATGGTTGACTTTTCCCGCCATGTGGCTCTTCATACATTACGAGCAACAGTATGGAGACGATCCGAGAGCTCTACAGCGGCATCTTGAGGGAGTTCGAGTCGTCGTGGCTTCTCATGGCTCAGCTTTATTCTCCGACTCAGAAGGCGCGTTTGTACCTGAGAACAGGAATGATGACGAGCGCCCACGTCAAATAATTAGTCGTCTTGCATTATGGGTCATATATCATGATGCCAATGCAGCAACGTTTGGGCTTGGCGGGGGCTTGATACAACTCTTGAATGAGCAATATCCCGGGTCAATTGCGCAGATTCGAGAGAACTCAAAGAGCATGATATCAGCTGCGTGGGGAGAGATATATCCTATCGAGGAAAAGCTTTGGGATCTGCAGCTTGAGCCTATGGAATGTCTGTATCATGACTGTCACTTGCTGAGGTACGAGCTTTCACGACTTGATAACGAGGACGAGAATTTCAGTCATAATAAATTGATTGAGATCGGTGTAGAATTGAGAAGGCTTGAGAAGGTATGCTGTAAACCTCCCCTCATATCTGCTCGCAGTGCTGAAATTACGTAGGAGTATCAATCCTTTCTAGCTGGATCCTTTCTTTACCATAGCGAGAGGGATACAATCCAGTCTAACAGTTGCATAGCTACTGCGTTGTTCTATGCTCTAGTGCTAATTTACGAGACGAAAATGTGGAAGACTCGGCCATCAATAGCTATATCGAAAACACTCCAGGCTTGTGCCAACCTGTATGAACATGAAGGTGCTGGCTACTTATGGAGAATAGCGTGGCCAATGTTTGTCGCTGGTCTAGAAACAGACAATCTGATCTACCAGAATTGGGTGATTGAGAGGTTCACCTCTATGCAAGGTCGTGGCGAGAATATGAGACGAGCAAAGATTGTTCTAGAGATGGTTTGTGCAGAGCAACGGAGAACTGGACAGCGGAGCGATTACATGTCGCGTATTAGAAATGGCCAATTTCTAGGCTTTGTTATCTGACAATATTTCTCCAGAAAACGGGTCGGCTGAGGATCGGCTCATGCAGCTCAGTGGGCTACGGATTTCTAAGCGACACTTATTCGGGCGAGTTTTTGAGACGAAGATAAATTAGATAATAGTACCATAAATCCATGAATCAAGTTCAGCCTCTACTCAAGTGCTCCATTACTACTGTAGATAGTAGATAAGGATCAGGAAACATGCCATCCCCAAGTCTCCAACTAGGAGAACATGACGCGTTGTCCCCGTCTGAGCTGCGGCAGTCTGCCTACTACAGCATTGAATTGGTCAAAATAACCGGCAGCCGTCGGGAAAAAAATGCTCTTGCTAATCCAGCAAAGGGATAGCGCCACAAATTTTGCTAAGGGAAAAGTAAGCACTCCAGCCATGCTAAGTTAGGGAATTTCTCGAGGCCATATGTTGTTAATTCCCCCATCTTCCAAAATTTGTCTCAGATCCCGTTCCCATCTTCCGCTCGACAAGCTTTAAGGTTCAGATAGGCAGTTTGATAATCTAAGCTGCCGATATCTCGTGTATCTAATATGCGGTATGTCTATACAATGTCAACCTTCGACCTTTCGACAAGCTATGGTTAAACGTAGGAAGAATAAGTATATATCCTTCATATGTCTCTTTTCTTGATCACTCTGTTCGTATGCATCACTGTGCCTGAATAACATCCTCATAAACGAGGAGAAACTTTTCACCATTCCCCGCACTCGATCAATATCCAGCAACAACATGCACCTCAAAATGGAATCTCAGATGTCTGTTAACGCAGACATCTCAGAGAAGAAAGAGAGTATCGACTTGACACTTCAAAGATCCGGAATACAGGTGGGTGAGATCCTGCACGAGACGTCGGAGGAGGAAGACCGCAGAGTGTTACGAAAGATTGATCGTTTGTGAGATCTCCATCTTTATATACAAAGTGCACCAATTTTCTAATAGTAAATAGCATCCTGCCTCTAATGGGCTTCTGCTACATGCTCCAATTCATGGGCAAAGTATCCTTGGGCTACTCTACTCAGCTAGGACTCATCAAAGACCTCGTAAGTCTAAACCAATGCTCAAAAAACCTCTATACTAGCTAAAAGTTTGTCTCTTTCTAGCATCTAAAGGGAACGAACTACTAGTGGGCTTCTTCAGTCTTTTACTTCGGGTACCTGGGCTGGTCATGGCCCAGCTCATATCTCTCAGTCCGATTCCCCCTTGGGAAGTATCTCGCCGTCTCGGTTATAATTTGGGGCTCTGTTCTCATGTGCCACGGTGCCACGACAGGTTTTGGAAACCTCGTCGTTGCACGCTTCTTTCTCGGCGTCAGTGAAGCTGCAGTGGCGCCTGGATTCTCGCTCATTACTGGCATGTTCTATAAACGCAGTGAACAACCATCTCGGTGAGTGACCAGTCTTTCTTGGCAATGCCCTTGCAAGTTGCAAACCTCGAGTTCAAGCTAATGACTTGATAGCATGGGAGTCTGGTTCGCTGGCAATAGCATCGCCAATATCATCTCGGGTGTCGTCGCTTACGCAATTGGAAGAATCTCGTCCCCGCTCCCAACCTGGCCCCTCTTATTCTTAATTCTCGGTGGACTCACGACTGCGTACGGAATCGTTCTGTTGCTTCTACTGCCCGATTCTCCAAAACAGGCAAAGTTTTTGACCCATGAGGAACGAGCCATAGTACTTCATCGGACGCTAGAAAACAGGACCGGGGTCCTAGATGAAGGTAGCTTTGATAGAAAGCAAATGTGGGAAGCATTTCGAGATCCACAGGCTTGGCTTCTATTTCTTTATACCTTCTCGGTCAACATTCCGAATGGTGGAGTGACTTCAGTAAGTGACCCTCACCTAAACTTAGGGGCCATGTTAGCTGACCCATCAAGTTCAATTCTTTGATCGTAGCCGGTTTCGGATTCAGTCCCCTAACTACCCTTCTCGTCCAGATGCCTGCAGGTGGAGCACAGCTCATCGCACTCATAATCCTGTGCACTGTCGCCACTTATGTTAAGAACAGTCGCTTAGTTCTCATGATTTGCGCCACTACTGTCTCTCTTAGCGGCATGATTCTTGTCTACGTGCTCCCAAACACGAACCGATATGGCCGCCTAGTTGGGATTTGGCTGTGCTCTCCCTTCGCGGCCAATATTCCTTTGTCGCTTAGCTTGATTACTTCCAATGTCGGCGGCTTCACAAAAAAGGCGACAGTCTCGGCAATGCTCTTCGTTGCTTACAGCGCGGGTAACATCATCGGTCCACAGTTCTTTTATACGCGCGAGGCCCCGGGTTATGCGACTGGAATCCGATCGACGCTCTCAGGATTTGCTTTAGGCATCTTTTTTCTGGCTCTGCTCCTAGCGTACTATATCTGGGAGAACAATAGGAGAGATAAGGTCTCTGGAAGAGAAATTCCTGTGATTCCACTTGAAGCTAGCCTGGCAGAAGGTCTGTCCCATACATCGGATATGCACATGCCAAGCTTCAGATATGCTCGTTGATTGGGATTGAAGATTGAGCATGGGCGAAACTATTGTGTTTGTGGAAGAGTTTATCGTTTGGAAGATTGTCGGCAATTAGGAAAAGAGTCTAGAGGAAACCAAAATTGACAATAATTTGCATAGCGCATATCAGTGGGCTACGGTCTCATAGGGGAGGCGAGTTCAGTAGACGACTATTACCAGTGAACTATAGCTAAAATTCAGCGTCAGCCTGCCATTTCGAAGGTCCCTCTTGAAGTGAAGAAAGAAGTCAAGCGTAAAGATTTATGTTACATGTTTTAAACTTCACCAGGACTCCAGGAGTAAGTCAAGATTCAAATAGGGGTCTATCCACTTTTGTACTCAGAAGCAGATCATCAGATTCCATCTGACTTTAGCCCTTTGGTCACAAGAAGCGATGGCTTCATCCAGTCACACAAAAGTCCAGGCGAACAGTTGTAATGTATAATTTCATTGTTTGACCCCAAATCCTCAGTCACAACATATTATCGACCATTTCCCAATGCGTAGCTTTCAGATTCCATCAAGCTTGTGCTAATGCCATCTATCCAGACCAAATTCCTCATACCCAAAACAGACCATATGCAGAAAGAGGTTTCAAATCCCCACACACCTCCCCAATTATATCCTCTTTTCAACTTTCTGCTGTGGTATGTGTCTTGGATAAGATATCTACTGGCAAGTATTTACTGCGGCAGGGTCTCATAACCGCCAGTAGTGTTGTGTGCCGCACGGTTCGAGAAAAGGTAGTAGATGATTAATCCGCCGATCGGGAAGATGAAAACCAGGACGCACCAGAGGAGCTTCGGAAGGACGGGGCGGTTTGACTTGAGGACTTCCACTGCAGAGAGAACATTTAATTAGTATACATTTCACACTTCTTTAATTCGCGCTAGGGCTGAAGGTCGATTCAGAGGAAATGTTTAAGAGCTTAAAAGATATAATGATAGTGTTGAAAAAGACATACTAAAGACCATGATATCGAGTATCAAAACAATGAATCCTACAATTCCACCACCCGTTCCATACCTCCAAGCATTCTCTTGAACAGCCTCGGTAGAGATAGGTTGAGCCATGGCAGACGCGGCGAGGAGGAGAAAGCTGAGGATAGTTTGGAAGGCGAGCATGTTTGCTGATTTTGGAATGGCTTTTTTAAATAAGATTGGAGTTTACAGATGCAGTGAACTGAAAGGAGACTTCTAATTGTTGTGATAAACAAAGAAGTAAGAGGCAGGAGATCTAGAAAAGACGGTGGGGTGAGAGGCTACAGCGGGAAGACAGCGCTAAGTCTTTGCCCCGGTGACGTCACCAAAACATCACGAGACAGGCTCCTGATTCTGGGCCGAAACTTAGAATAGGGGCTAAGCGACGCACGTTCAGGGGTATCGAAAATCTCGCCCGAGCCAACTGAGATTAGATATCAAGAGGAGATAATACTACTTCATGGTGTCAGTGTATATGGAATACCATAATACGTAGATGAATGGGAGTGGCTTTGGCAAGGTTGAGTCTCATATGAATACTTTAAAGAGTCTTCATTATTTTTGAAGCACAGCTGTACAGAGAGACTCTGAGACTCACGCTTGCAAGATAAGGGCCCTTATTCGTGATATTGAGGATCTCGAATATGGGGGGGGGCTAACTACCGCTGATATCAAATCACATCATTTCCTCCCGTCACAAAAATGGAACAATGCAGTAGTGGATGTCTTTCTTAGGGGCTGAATTTCGCGACTCTGAGATGACCCGCATGGATCGTCGATGGACCTCGCTGGGTTGTGGGGTGATATATCTGTTCTAAAAACAATGATTCTGAATTCTATGGGATGGGCGCCAGTAAACTACTGAAATACTGCCCGCTCTCGCTCGGAACAGGGGAAAACTCAGTATACTGGACATTGATAAGTTCTGCGCGCTCTTTGCGACACCCAACATCAATAGCCTACTTTTCGGCTCCCCTGAATTAGGCGACATAGGCTGTAATATAGGCGAGATCATCGACCAGAATGAATCCATGGCCTTCACCAGCCTCAAATTGCCGTTGCAGTAAATAATTGTCAACTCAAAATCTTTCTATATTAACAACTTGACTTGTAGTAAAAGTTTCAATATCAGCCTCTCCTTTGGGGTAATCTAGGTATTCAAAATTTAAATGATATGTAGAGTCATGAGATATGCCGAAGATCACAATTTCTCTAGCCCAAACTATTCAGCTAACGGAATGGAAAGAAAAGAAAAGAAGAGAGAGAGAGAGAGAGAGAAAGATTAAAAAAATGACTTTATCAAAAAACTAGACATTGGAAAGTTGCGGTGGATGATGTGAAATCGGATTGGGTTTAGTATTTAGAACGTACAATTTAATCTGATATTAATACATCTTTCTATAGAACAAACAAGCTTGAATCATGAATACGCACGCACATATATACACATATCAAAGTTCCACTTCACTTACACACCCCTCACATATTAACCCCCACCCCTTCCTCCACAACGACCTAAATCGCCGTTCCAATCCCACTACCATCACTACCCCTCCTCTTCTCATTCCGAGCCCCTTTCCCCAGCACGATTCTAAATTCACTGCTATCACTATCGCCCCTATTCGACGGCGAGGCCCCAAATCCCCTGCCCTCAACAAGTGTGCTCTGTATCCCCGGACCTGGTCGCTGCACCACTGGCCTCTGTGCCTGCACGGCTTCAATCGTAGGAAGCGGGGTCACGCTGCGAGAGCCTTCTTCCAGCCAAGTTGTGAATTGTGGGGGCCGATCAGGGTGCTCTGGGTCGTAGGTGAGTGCATTCTTGCGTACTATTACCGGCCGGCTGGCATTACCAGCGGCTCGGAACCTGTCGCGGGGTGAGATGGGCATGCTCCTACCGGTGGGAAAATCGGGGGTGGTGACAAGGGTGGCGGATTGCGATTGTATGGCGTCGTCGCTGTCTTCTATATCGGGGCTTGAGGTCTGGCGGTCAGGGCTGGAATTGGCATTGTTACTTGCCGAGGGAAAGAGGGTATTGTGTTGGCGAGAACGAGGTGCGGATCCTATAGTCCGTGTTTTCCTTGCTGCTGGGGGAGGGAGATCTATAGGCTGGCTAGCACGAATGTTGTCTGCGTCTCGTATCCAAATTTCTCGTTCTCTATCCGCTGCGCTGGCCATCGTATTACCCTTTGGCCAATATTCTGCTCCTTCTGGGTCTCGCTCGCGTTCCCTGTCTGTCTCGCGCGCGAGTGACCGATTCCGACTCCCACGTTCAGAGCTTTGTACTCGACTCCAGTGCGTTCTATTCACAGGGAATGGGAACTCTGAGAGGGATGGGCCACTGGTCTCATCACTTTCACGCCTGCGGCGGATAGTTGCTTTTAGCTCGTCTTGCCTCTTAGTTCGTCGAGAGCGCCGGTAGCGGATTATAAGGTAGAAGGCGAGGATTGAAAGAATAGATGACCCGAGGATAGAAAAAGTTACTACCAAAACAAATAAGGTCGTGTTCATGGCGGAGACCTTGGATGCAGCTATCGTAGCGCTTGCTTGTGCCTTTTGTAATCAGTACTTCGTCCAAACCAGACTCTTTACGAGGCGAGGGGCACTCACTGCTATAGCTGATATGGTAGCTTGAGCTTGCGCTATTGCATTAGTTGCAGTTGCTTGAAGTCGAGTCAGCACCAGTTTTGAGAATTCTTAGTTGGAGAATATACCACTGGCACCACTAGCAACAGAATTCGCGCTGGCAATAGCTGCACTGGCACTACCTTGGACGGAAGTGAGAGCATTATTAATCAACAACAAACTGGCACTTGCTGTCGACTGCACTTCAGCAATAGCCTGATTCGCACTCGTTTGTGCAGATGCAATCGCCATATTAGCACTATAACTAGCTGCCGATGCATTCTGTAGTGCTGTTTGAAGAGATTGAGATGCCGACTCGAGCGCTTGAGAAGCAGATGATCTTTCGCTACTAAGAGCGATGTTGGCAGAGTTGAGCGCTGCCTGAAGTGAAGCGATTGATGCCGACGCTGTGGCGGATTCCCTGGCTAAGGAAACTGAGAACTGTGACAATGCTGAAGCTGCTCCAGCACTCGAGGCAGAAGTAACAAAGGGATTGCATTCTGGTGGAATTGCCTGCGGTTTTGGAACAGGCGATGCCCCTGGGATTCGTTTACTGAGAGACGGTGCTGGAGTGACTAAATAAGACGGCGGCTTTGACGGACTGCTATAAAATTTCGGGGCTTGATTTCGTGATTGGATATTCGCGAGCCACTCTCGATGATCGGATATGAGTTCGTTCGTTCTCGAGACGATATTCCCGATTGCCTGGGCTGATAAGGGTTGGTTGGTTGCCAGACCGGCCGAGTGGTCATATTGAATTGAATCCGATCCATCAACAGGCCCGCTGGACCATGTAGACATTATTTTCGTGTGAATGGACTCTATGCATGATTATGGCCCATCATCTTCCAGATAACGCTCAGCTGGGCGTTCTATCGTAATGGATGAAGTGTTGAGATTTTGAAACCCCGTGAACTCCGTATAACGAGAAGAAAGGCAAAAGAAGGAATAGACGAAAACCCGCGTCAAGAGGAAAAAAATTGACTAGTTATATACGAGTATTCAGATCTCATTAATATTGAACGCCGACCAGCGGGTTAGATTCAGCTGTATCGAGAGAAAGAGAGATGTAGTATCCCATAATACAGAGCTGATGAGAAATCGTTGCGAACGTTGTCGCTCACATTTTTGCTTGCATGTAGCAGAAATGAGGCTCAAGTTGCGTCAACTTAAAGCTGGGGAGTTGGGCAGACCTATCACGATGACGGGATCCGGGAACATAGACTTCTGATGTCCCCTAGTGCGACTCGCTCGGATACAAACGTGCAAATCTCCAGTCGCGATGCGAGCCAGATGTGGATATATCTGAGGGTATCCGAGTTTCGAAACATATCTGATGCAGGGTTTCAGCAAAGTGACGTGCAGTATCGCACTATTTACCTGGCCACACTTGTGGTCTGGCATGCCATCGTTTTAGGATCGCCGCATTATACATACAATAATGAGATCATAACCATACTTGTACTCGAGGAGGATATGACTGATGCTCGAAAGTTAACATGCGGGAGCCTGAACAGATCTCGAACACGCCGAGTAAGTACTGTCCACGTGATCATTATTGAATTGGAGGTCTTAGCTAGGTTTGATATTGGTATTAGAATCGCAGTTCCGAGCTGAGAGAGCTATGACATGAATTGAAACACTCAAGTGGTTACAAGACTACATACAACAATAAGTACTGTACCTAGGAACACTACTGTATACCTCAGACCTCGATCATGACCCACCGCCACCAGCACAGGCTGCTCCCGTACCCATTGAGCATGAAGCTGGCCCTGAACCGATTATTCCTGGGCCACATGTGCCAGTGGCACAATTGCCTGGGGTCCCAGCTCCAAACACGCCAACACAGGGATCCGCAGCGAAGTACATTCCACCCATAACTCCCAGAGCCATATATGGTCCGTACATGGTGTACGGATATCCCCTCGCGCCTTGAAAGTACTCGTTCCTCTCTTGAATAGGTCGACCCTTTGCTCTTGCACGCTTGCACGCCTTGACATATGCCGCCTCCAATTCCGTGTCATGTCTCCTGCGGATCATTCGCATAGTCATCGCCCGGGTTGCATTTTCATCCGGGTTGAGAGCCATAGTGACCGAGGAATGTGCAGATATGTGGGCAGATTTGCCAGGGTTGCAGAGCTGGGCTGCCCCAGAGTCGTAGAATCTGTTGAGAGCTTTCTCCTGCTTCGATGCGCCGAAGAGTTTTCCGGAGTGAGATTTTGCTCGGATTGCTACAAAGCATCAACCACGCTTCACAAAAGTTCATGTCACCAAGAGTAGTAAACTCATCAATATTACAATAGATAGTTCGAGTTGGACAAAAGGAGGCAAAACTAGAACGCACCCTCACAGTACCAGCAAGTACACTCGGAATAAACTTCTCCAAATGTGGTCTCGTAAATGTTACTCGTCCATTCGAAGCTCTTCGAAAGAGAATCTTCATCAATCTTATCGTCGTGGTCGATGAACTTCTTACATTTAATGACTGTGTAGTCATAATACGAATTGGGAGAGAGCTGGTGCGTGTGCCATCCAAGATCAACATCTAACGTTGGAACTGCCATGCGTGTTGGGTGTGATCCGATGATGTCAATGAAGCGAGAATACTTCAGCAATAGTCGCTCCATGGTCTCTCGAGCAGCGGGGCTGTGAAGCCAATCGATGCTGTACATCTTGTCCACGAAGAGGCTTTGTCGAACAACGGCGCCACCAAGCTCAAGGGAAAAAATGGAGTCATTCGTCCAGTACCGTGTCATCATTTTGCGAGTTGCAATACGTTCCAGGCGCTGTAAGGATCCACTCTCAAAGACTGTTTTCTCATTAACTTTCTTCACGACATGTTTATCCGCTATCGCTTTCTCGACCAAGATCTTCACCTGCTCCAGTGTAGGGACGCTAGAATTCACAAGCTCGAGGACTGGGTCTCTAAGTGCAATTCTGAAAAGTCGATTAGGGAAGGAATTGAGATAAGAGGTTGGCTGATCGGTGACCGCAGCCTCAGGAATACCCGTCAGAGGGGACAGAATCGTGCCCCGAAGAGGCCAATCTCGCATGATAACATTCTCGACGTCCCTCTTGAACTGTCCAACTCGAAGGAGCTCATGATCTACGTTCACACCACACTTATGGCAGGTGTATGAGAATGCTCGATCTCCATAGCCATAGCCTGCCATTTCGTCAATATCACGTGTAGATGTTTTTTCGTTAGCACAGCAAGTTGTCCACGGAACTTCCAGTGTCTGAAGACACCTGGGGCACTTGAGAATTTTGCTGACAGGGTCCAGAGCATTGTCCCAATGGAGGCTCGTGACTTTCGTGAAATCTGACTTGGCCTTCTCCGGAACGACATAGTTGAACTCTGTGTCAATAGCGGCATTGACTGGGACCCATGGCATGCCAGTGGCCCATAGATCTTTGAGGCCGAACCTAACACAATCTTCTAGGTAGCATCGAGGATTGAGCATGAATGAGTGCCAAACCATGAGAACATCTGTTGAGTTAGCAATTGATAGTTCCGAAATCTAGACATTCCTTACCTATTGGAGGAAGCATGTCCAGTGTCCATTGCTTAGCTCTACCCCTCTTCGTAAATTCCGTGTATGTAGCCACACCCTCAACAATCTCTCTGCCCTCCAACCGCGTGCACGGCTCCAAACTACTTAGCACCTTCAACCACCAATCTTGGAACCGGTCCACAGATTTCGCAATATATAATGCCCACCTCTTCTCCCGCATCTTTGCCAGAGCTTCATCTCTGTTTTTCGCAATATCGCACTTGGCATCCCAAAGACCAAATAATCCGTCTGTATATCCGATATCTTCTTTCAGAGAGTGAAAAGTTGAGAGAAGTTTAAGGTGTGCGAGGCATTGATCTGCTTCCGGGAATGTACCTGGAGCCTGAGCGATTTTGAGTGAGCTGAAGGCGGCGTTGAGATCATTGTCAAAATTACCATTAGGAGAGGAGGCTGGCGCGTAGGATGGAGGGTCTATGGAGGCGGCAGGGTGGGTGTAGGATGGCGGTGCGCTATCGCCATTGCCATCCGAAAGCAGGCCTGTATAGTCTGGAGCCGGGTCAGGCTGCTTATAAGCATCAGTCCTAACCTTACTGCTACCCTTCAAAGAGATTTTGTCCAGGAGAGGCATAATTCGTTGATGAAGCTGTAGACTCTCTTAGCTTGCGGGAGAATTTGTTCTACGATGTAGATAGAACTATTCGATATCAGTAAAGTAACGGTCGAAGTAAACCTAAAAAAATAGAGTACCAAGGCTATATACCTCGTCATCAGGAGGAAGACGGTCTGATGTTCAGCGGCGTTGTATATGTGCTGTCAAGCATTGGGGCGGAGTCGAAGCCACAATATAATTGAGTCGCTACGATGCAATGCGATGTGTGATATATGTAACCACAAATTCATTTCGGCTGTAGCTTTGGAACTGGTGTGCCTTTCTAGAATGTAGACGAGAGGCACATCTGGCCCAAAGAAGATATATGCGATTCAGTAGCTCTTGTCAGGCGACGGGTCATGGCCAATCGGCTCACTGCAAAAGCTGCTGCATCTATCTAAAGCGACGAATGGTTGACATCCCGCTTCGTCAGCTTAAGATTCCACCTGAGGTGCAGCGTCAATGATCCCCTCATCCTTCTTGGGGTCACGTGTCAATAGTATGGCCTTCTCCTGTTTCTTTCTGAACTTAAGTAGGTATTTTTTGCTTTGCGTGTGCTTTCGTTTGCTAAGAAATGACGCTTACCTATCTGACACATCGAGTAAATAAGCAGCTTTGTGCAATACCATCCCGTATCAGGCATCTGTCCAAAGCTCCAATAGTCTCCAGCCATTTTACCCAGGTAATGGGTTAAATGATGCTGCAGAAACCAACACTTAGAGGATTACTCAGCCTTCGGATGACGAACAAGATAGGGCGCAATGCTTTTCCGGCTGACTTTTTGCATGTTTTCGTCCAGGCATTGGCAGGAAGTAAGGAGCCATACATTTTGACGCTTACTTTCCACCAAATTCGGATGTTAGAAATGTTCCCAAGCTTGACACCATCGCCTGGCACCTGTGTCTGTCTGCGCTACTTCCTTCTTTGCTTGCTTTGAAATTCATCTTCTTCTATATCTGAATATAGATAGTATTACCAGGCAAAAGTCAGGAAGTGGTCGGTATGACATGCTCATTGACCAGGCCTACTATACCAAATCGCTAGGTTCGCTAATCATTGTCAAACTAACCTCATATAGACATCCCAGGTTCATGAGCCAGACTACCTAACAAACTGTTGCCTTAGCAGCGTGCCTGATCTCGCGTAGAAGTTAGAACTCGAGACGCAAACTTGATCGTCTTTGCCTTTGCTTGTCTGAGTAACTGAGTTATCTCCCTGACATAAAAATGCTTACCTACTTCCTATATATCAAAGGATATAGGGCACAAGTTATAAAATTCGAAGAATGGTAAGAAATGACAGGGAAGAATATCACGAAATCAAGAATGACGCCAGACTTCTGGAAATGACTGGCTCTGAGCAGCTCTGAACCAATTTCTACTAGGACTACTGATTCGCGTGTCCGCATTTTCTCGAGTTCCCAGATCTTTCTACAACGAGTTCCCAAGTGGTGAGCACAGTCGCTCCGACTCGCTCGCGGCTAGCCACTAGTAGCCAGGGTCCAGGATATTGACACAGAAAGCCGGAAGCATTATACGTAGAAATAAAGAGAATATAACCAAAGGCTGTTTCATAGAAGTGAGTACTGGCTTGCGCCTAGAATTTGTTTTCAAAAACACATACACAGCTATCATCAGCTTCACTTGTCTGAAGACTGAAGTAGACGGTAATGACTGGAAGCTCGGCTAGCTAGCGCAGCTGCATGACAATGCTCATATGCTACGGTAGAGAAACAGGGTTTTGCGTTTGCGTTTGCGTTTGCGTTTGGAAATCCTCTCTTGCTTCACACAAGTACCTTGCTTTCCCATGCAACCGTAACCTGGTAAGTCTTTGTGTGGGCGAGAGTGGGTCATAGATTAGCCCATGAACAGGATTTCCAATGGGGACCTCTCATCTGAACTCAAGTAATTTGACCACCGCAGACTTGTGTCATTTGCATCCACTTAACATTAACGTGTGTTGGCATCTCTTCATTATGTTCCATCGCCATAGCTCTTGACACGGCTCCAGAAGAACGCTTTATCGTTTCGAAGAGTAAACTCCCCTGAATCATCGGTCAAAAGATTATAATTCCAAAATCCTTGCCACGCTAATTTATTGTTGCGTGCGCTTTTTCCTGCAGACCGCAAGGAAAGCTTCATCCGATACATGTACTTTGCACTTGCTCCTTCAGTTTCAATGAAGACATCTCCTTCCGCGTCCTTGAGATTCGACTCGGGATTATCAGTAGTCGTTGATAGATGCCACCTTCCCCGTAAAGCATGTTGCATAAATATGGAAGGCAGATATGCCGCAGCACCACCACGATGAGTCTCCTGTAGCTCTTTGGTAAGGTGATGAACTACTTCGGCAGGTTCGTGGGTAGACAAAAGACTAATAACTGTTCCATCCCGGAAAAATCTTAGATATCGATAGTATGTGACAATGTGGAAAGGGGAATGCCATGTAGTCTGAGACGGAGATGCTTGCCCTGCTCTCATGTAGTTTACCGTGCTAATATAACAGCCGTTGAAACGTACGCGAGGTCTGGTGCGGAACATGCAGTGCCATGAAGATGCATAGGCACTAGAATGTAATATCTCAGTGGCTTCTTCGTTATCGAGAGGTGGAACTGAGACCTCGTCGGAGTCTGGTTCGGAATCCTCTGCTCTCAATGGGCCACCAAGGACTTCTCTCTGCCATTGGTAATGCATGGCTCCAAATCCAACTTCTGAGCCGAGGCACACGCGCTTCCATATTTGCTCCTCTGTAGCTAACAAATATGCCATTCTCTTGCATACCTGTGCAAGTCTAGCAAACGACGCCACATCTTTGATAGCAATCTCCAAGAATATGTGCAAAAGAATCTCTTCGGGGAGCTCTGCTAGTGGACATGGAAGCGCCGGTGTGCCCTCGATTGCTGGTGGTGCAGGCTCAATCGCCAGACCAGAAAATCCCGCGATCAGTTGTTTTATAGTCTGCGTGGGCCCGTCTAGGGAGTGGTGTGCGGTGGTGGGAACTGTGACTGGGGCATTGGATGAGTTTGGGCTGGGAAGCTTCGATGCAAAATATGAGGGCGGGAAGTGTTTGCTCTTGTACTTTTGATCAACTCGATCATCCATCTAGAAGCACGTCAATATGGGAGCAGGCAGAAGAAGTAACGTAAAGCTTACACGAAAGGCTTTGCGGTAGAGATCCAGACTATCCCCAAGATTGCCTGCCGTTTCTCTCTCTACCGCTTTCTCATAATGCTCCAGAGCAGACTGTGGCTCTTTTGCACCAGATTTAGAACTCTCTCCCTCCCCCACTTCTGACTGTGCCCCATCGAACGACTCGTGGGCGTAAGACTCAACATCGTCTTCTTCCTCGTTTGACGGTTTCAAACTTCTGCTGGAAGCCAGGCTGTTGATGTGTGGGGGTTTGCGGGGTATCTTTGTTGATTTCGAAGCTCTATCCTCGTGCTGTGTTCTTGCGGAAACTTCAGCTCGCCATTGCTGGCGGAACTGCTCTAGCTCTGGGTTGGAGTCCTCCATGGTGTTTGGACGTTGTGCAATCTAGGATTTATCTCGTAGGAATTAAAGGTGAATGGTTACTAAAAGCTTAAATCCGAAAGTCCGGTCCGTCATCAAACAGCCGTGATCGCCGGCTTCAGGGGACCACACACGCTAACGACACGCCAAATCTCCTTCTCTAGACCCCTTTGGGAATTTTCTGCCAGAGGCTCGGCTCTCCGATCCAAATATTACCAGCATCACCACTTTGTCTCCAGCAGCATCTCGGGTTTTTGACACCACCGTAAAACCACAACAACGGCGACATACATAGGATCGTAATTCTCCACGTGAAGATTCTTGAGTCCAGCATATCAAAGGAATTTACAACTCGATGGCGGGACAATGGGACGGTCCTGCGCCATCTAACGAGGGGTTTGCCACCAGTGCTCACTCTCATCGGGAGACTTTGGGTCAGGGCCATGACAGAACGCACGGAGATAATCATATTCCTGGGGTGTCCTCAACTATAGCAATGTCTGGCGATATTGATGATGTTGATGTTGCAATCACGCCGGGGCAAAAGATGCTATCAGCAATGTCTGGGAGTTTGCTAACTTCACTATTAGGTTAGTAGCTGTGAAGAAGACTGAAGCTGCGGAAACTAAAGTTTGCAGTAACACCTCTTGATGTTGTCCGGGTTCGACTGCAGTCGCAACCTGTCACGCAGTCGCCACTTACTACGATCTCGAAGCTCGCAACACATTCTCCACAGTCCTTCAGTACACTCCCTCCGAATCTTGGTGTCACAGCATGTTGTAGGGAGGTCTTCTTTGCTACTAATAATGCGGAATATTGTATGGCAGGACCCAGGATAGGAAACTTTGGCACTGCAGCAGGAGAGTGTGCAGTCGAAGAAACACAGAAGCGGTCATACAATTCGACACTCGATGGTCTGAGAAAGATTGCACGCAATGAAGGATTTACGACTTTGTGGCGAGGTCTATCTCCTACATTGGTTATGACGGTACCGGCGAACATAATATATTTTACTGGTTACGACTGGCTCCGGTTCAACAATGCGAGTCCTATCAGTCGATATTTTTCCGACAATTACGCACCACTCGTCTCTGGAGCGACGGCGCGCATAGTTGCTGCCACGGCTGTAGGACCAATTGAGATGTTCAGGACTAGAATGCAAGCAAGTCGGTCCACAGGAGGAGCACACTTTCGAGAAACTGTGCAAGGCATTGGAGAACTGGTTGCGACACATGGCTACACCTCATTGTGGAGGGGGTTGACCCTAACCATGTGGCGAGATGTACCATTTTCGGGGATCTACTGGCTAGGATATGAGACGATTCGCGGTCAGTTGACGGAAGCGAGAGAGAGGACAAGAGGACGTTCCTTTTCGACGGACCGATCGAAATCTCGAGCGAGAAGCAGATCCCAAAGCCGAGAAAACCACTATAATACATTCCTCGACAGTTTTATAGCCGGGGCATCATCTGGAGCTGTTGCATCGACCCTCACAATGCCATTTGATGTCGGTAAGACTAGAAGGCAAACATTTGTGGACCCAGGAACAACTGCAGGCGTCAAGAAAATCCTAGCACCTGAGGAAAGATCTATGCCTCGATTTCTCTGGCACATATTCCGAGAAGAAGGACTTGCAGGATTGTGGAGAGGATGGATACCCCGGACTCTGAAGATCGCTCCTTCTTGTGCAATCATGATCAGTTGCTATGAAGTCGGGAAGCGGGCGTTCAGGAGCGTAAATGAGAGGGCAGAGAAGAAGCGCACAGTTACATAAAAGATACCATTCCCCATTCAGGTCTGAATTTGGCGTTCCAAAAGGGGGTAGCTTTGTTTGTATTGCATAGCGAGTGGGCAGGCGAATGACGACCGATAACTGTCTTTGTATACTAAATTAGACCTCAATCATAATACTTACTGACTCTAGAGTCAAGACGTTCTACAATTGCTTCTCGTCCGTCCCTCTAATTGACAGAAAGGAATTTCGCTTATCCACTCATGCCAGGAAGATCGCTCGGGCCGCCCCTGATTTCGCGTATCCCTGTAGTACTCAACGCGAGAACTAAGGTTACGCGAGTGCTAGACGTGACTCCGCTCCTTTCTTTCCAACCTCCAACTCCACTTCAGCCTTCCATCTTCTCCACGTCCAAAACTCCCAATTATCAATCTCACACCTCATTCAAACTGTCTCTCCTAAGAATACCTCTCCGTCCATTCTCTAGTACACACACCTCCCCGTGCGCCCTCACCCTCACCTTGACTATGTCTCTAAAACGGAAAGCCACTGACAATGCCACTCCCGACTCCAAGAAACCCAGGCAGGGAACCCTCAACTCCTTCTTCGCGCCTCCAAAAACGACTCCCACTACGCAAAAGGTCCATTCAACATCCGTTACCTCCACTAGCATCAACTCTCCCGTTCCGACCGTCAAGTTCGACAAGGAGAAATGGGTCAAGACGCTTACCGACGAACAGAAGGAATTGTTGAAACTGGAGATTGATACATTGCACGAGAGCTGGCTGAAGGAACTGAAAGACGAGGTTACGAGCTCAAGTTTTCTAGATTTGAAGAAGTTCCTGAAGAGAGAGAAGGAGAGCGGGCGGAAGGTGTTTCCCCCAGAGCAGGATATTTATTCATGGTAGGCCTCCTTCCACGTCCTCTTTCATCTTTAAATACGCTTCTTTTCTTCATTCCTTTTGATAATCTATAAATGAAGCTAACACAACTTGTGAAGGTCCCGCCACACCCCGCTCAACACTGTCAAAGCCGTAATTCTCGGTCAAGACCCGTACCATAACATTAACCAAGCTCACGGCCTCTCCTTCTCCGTGCGCCCCCCCACCCCCGCACCGCCGTCCCTGAAAAACATATACAAGGCTCTGAAGATCGACTATCCTACCTTCAGCCCTCCCCTCAAGAACGGCGGCTTGTTAACGCCCTGGGCCGATCGCGGCGTGCTCCTCCTAAATACCTGCCTTACTGTTCGTGCCCACGAAGCCAATAGCCACAGTAACAGGGGCTGGGAGAAATTCACCCAGAAGGTTATTGATATTGTGGCTCAGAAGCGGACAAAGGGAGTCGTTTACCTTGCGTGGGGGAGCCCGGCTGCGAAGAGAGTGAGCAAGGTCGATAGGCAGAGGCACCAGGTGCTGCTTAGTGTGCATCCTAGTCCGCTGAGTGCGAGCAGAGGGTTCTTTGAGGGTCATCACTTCAAGAAGACAAATGAGTGGCTAGTGGGACGGTATGGGGAAGATGCTCAGATCAACTGGGATTTGGACGTGGAACCTGTTGAGGCGGGCATCTAAAATTGGGTGGCCTAGTTAGTTACGATTCTTACGAAACTAGTGGAGTTGCAAATTGGTGTTGTCAGGATACAGGTGTATGGGCAGAGCCGGTTCATTTGTCATATTTTTCTATTGGCCTTCGTATTGTAGGGAAATGGCTTTCAGTTGTCAGTTGTCAGTTTCCTCAATAGCTTTCATAAAACAAATTCATACACAATAAAACGAAAATCAACTTAATTCCACTTCCGAATACAATACTCAACACTCGAGTGAATTCATAAGACGTGTAAAATTTGCGCCTTGCGAATAAATTCTTCGACGCGTCGTGCCCCAATCTTTCAAGCTTGTATAGCTCCTACTCTCTCCGTATCTCTCTTCGCCTTCTCCTCCTGGACAAGATGTATCTTACAATAAGCCACCGCATGCCGCATATACTCTATGTCAGCTTGCTCAGATCCCTCCGGATCTCTGCTTGGATTTCATACTAAAGATAGTAACAATTTTTTAACCGTTGTTGAGTATTAGTTGCATTCCTTTTCTTTTCTTTTCTTTTATCATTAAGTTGTGACCAAATAATCACGAGGGAAAAGATCGCACCTCCCATATCCAATCGTCTCCCCACTCCCATCATTCATTTCCTGCCCGGGGCTCTTGGAAACTCTCCTTCGAGGCATGTTTCGAGATCAGAGGCCGACATGTTGACGAGAGAACAGCAGATAATTGAACTCCCTATGTGTTTAGGTATTGGATTAGTACAGGTCGTACAGTCGTTATATATAGTGGTTATTAAGAGATGCAAAGTCACAAAGTGGGGTGGAAGTATTGTGTATGAAGGTGTGCGTGAGAAGAAAGTGGGAAATTGAATGCTTACTTGATCTGTTGATCATGGTGTGACTGTATTTTACCATTTGTGTTTCTTTGCTGATAGGTTGGGGCAGGCTGAGGATGTATGTAGAGGTTTGAGAAGGGGTTGGTAGGTTAAAATGGAAATCAGATGCTCTGATGCTCATTATGGTTGATATTATGTCGATAGACTCGATATCCATAATTTTTGTTTCGCTTTTACTAGTACCTAGCCTGTATCAAACATAGTCTCTTTTATAAATACTTACCTCTCGTAAGTCGTGACGCAGCTTTCCTATATATGATGCTCCCGGATTTTAGTCATGCTCTTATTCCCATGTTAGATCGATCAATGAAGAAACCTGTAATAAGCTTTGAACTTTACCCCGATGAATAAGTGAGCGAAAAAGTGCGAGGACAGACGGCTGAGAACAATAACTCATTCTCAAAAGCACAAAGCTATTGTCCGTAAACGAGGACCATGTAAGTCACAGAATGATTTTCACCTTTTAGACGGCACATATATAAAACTACGACTGCACACCATACTTCTCAAACTCTACGACTTCATCACTCAAAACATTTCAACCTGCAGGCCGCATCATCAACCTCTCCACCGAAAATGCAGCCCACTTCAACTAAAGTCCACCCAACTGGCCAAGTAGGTCTCTGGCAACCTTCGCCTCATAAAGGCAAACGACCATCCACTCCTTACGACCCGTACAGCCAAACGATCTTCACTCCACACTCACTTACCTCAAAAGCCACCACTTGTGGACGTCGGTCCTACCTCCACTCCGCCTCAGAAAACCCATCCCAAGAATTCACTCTCTGGCAGAAAGGACAAGAGCCTGATAATCGACTCACGGAAAAGCCTAGGGTTTCCTTCTATGAGATGCATCTCCAGCCTCGGGATTTGTATCAGGGGTGAAGGAGCTTTGTGACTGGATTAGTGGCTTTCAAATCCACAGGGCAGTGGAAAAAGGAAAGAGGGGCTAAGCTCTAACACATGCTGCAAAAGTAATGGTTTGAAGGAAGAGGATTGATAATGATGTGAGATATATACAAAGTGCCAAAGTGGCTTACGCTTTCTCTACAATAACGACCGTAGAAACTGGGAAGACAAAAGACACAATATAAAAACTGAATTTTCTACCTGTACAAAACTTCATATAGGTGTTTGTGTAAATTGTAGATCGATATCAGCGATAATATCCGTGAGTTCCCCCAATAGAGGTTCTAACAGAAACCCTCATTCTCGTATTGTCGCTCCGATCTTAACTTGTTGCACTTCTATCGATTGGTATCCTACTCGGATTGGCTTTGCAAATAACATCTTACCCACAAATGATGGACTCCGAGTACTTACAGTAAGGTCAGAACGGATAACAGTTGACTCTTCAACTGCAGTAAGCCCTCTGTTTGGTACTTTGCTGCATTTGGAATGGACCAACATACTCAGCAAACGGGCGAGCCTCCAAGGCTAAGATATATGGATGGACCGGTCGCGTTCGATCTGCAATCGGAGTCATCGGACGGGAGGACGGAAGGAAAAAGGAGAGGTAGAGGTTAGATCAAAAAGTAATTACGGAATTGGCCATACAAATCTATCATTTTACTTCGTAGATATCGTTATATCGCAAGGTATATACCCAAATCGTATAGTAAACAAATGCTCCCTCGCCTCGCTTAGGGATTTTACCTCCGAACGGCCGATGTACATGTACAGTGTAGTGGGGTCACTTTACGAGCTTACTCTTACCTGCGTTACAGGGAAGACATGCATATTACATGTACAGAATTATGCTCCTAAACATTTCCAAAACCGCAATCATCTTCTTCCAATAATCACCACAATATGTCCGAGGAAATCAACTACCCAACAGGATTCAGCCTAAAAGACATTGTTTCCTGGGGAAACTCGGGCATGATATGCCTCGATAAACCCTCACAAACCATCATCAAATCCCCTCACGGAGAAGAGAATGAAGAGGAGATTGCGATCGAAAAGAAAATCTACGAGCGATTCAGCCAACAAGGCGGACATACAGGACTTTTGCACTATCACGGACCCTACGAATCAGGAATCCGCCTTGATTATGCCTGCAATGATAATCTCCGGTCTTTTCTCCAAAGAAGCGCAAAGGATATCGAGCTTCGACTTCGTTGGGCCAGACAAATTGCAGACGCGCTCCGCTTTATCCAGGCAGCACATGTCGTGCACGGAGATGTGACATGTGATAATATACTGTTGGATGCACAACTTAACATCAAATTATCCGACTTTGGGGGATCTTCGTTGGATGGGTCCCCGCTTCTTGTCGCAGTGACTGCCAGCCATCGGTGTCCTGGATCGACCCTTTCTATTCAGGGGGATATCTTTGCACTGGGCTCTACCTTGTATGAGATCATGACAGGAGATGTTCCTTACCATGAGCTTCCTGAGGAAGAGGTTAAAGCTCGATATTCGAAGGGCGAGTTTCCTGAAACGAAATTTCTTGGGCCGATTGGTGATGCTATCACATTTTGTTGGCAGGGCCGATACAGCAATTTTGATGCTATAATCGCGGATCTTGAAAGTATATCTACGTCAGATGATTATTGACAACCTTGTAGTTAACGATTGAGTCATAATCCAGCAGCATAAATTTCTTCGATTAGTCCCGCCACGTTTCCCCTCTGTATAAAACTCGAAACTTAATAGTCGCTCACAGAATTACAGTGGTTAACCGACTATTATCACCCGACGATTACAGCTGCCGTCGGAATGTTGACTGTCCAGCTTAGTACGAGGTTAACGCATCGTTGGAATTGGAATGTTCCTCTTGAAGTAACATTCATGAGCCCCTGATCTGCTACTACATAACTAGGAATCGAAGTATGATAGGCTGAGCACATAGCAGTTGTCCGCGTCGCTGTAAACTTCCTCATTTGACAAGCGGGCTGTAAGCGAGCACACCTCAGAGGTCAACCACCGGCTCTATCCCACCTATGCTGTGCTATTAGGCTCATCAAGATTAACTTTCGTAGTTGAATGAGAACTCGAATGCACATATTCTCTTTTCTTTCCTACTTCCTAAATATTGATACGATAGTCTCGTCTCGGATTTTATGTTTGAGACTCAGCTACGTGGATATAGAGTCGATCCTTATCCTCTCGGGAAGATCTAGAGGCAGAGCTATAGGATTACACTCTGTCTTGTCATATATACTCATCTCAATCTGTGCTCACTCAGAAATAATCCCAAGCTTTCGGGAATCTGGTTCTTACTAACAAGAGAGAACTTTTAAAATGTCTTCCTCCAAGCCATTTTCAATGCAGGCGCTAGATCCCGCGGGCATGATTGATCCAAAGCCGATATATTCCCATGTCGTGACAGCATCTGGCGACATGAAGGTCATCTATACAGCTGGACAAGTCGGCGTTGATGAGAATGGGATCGTGGCATCGACCTACGAAGATCAGGTCGCGCAGACGTTGAAGAACATTGGTCGATGTCTCGAGGCTGCCGGAGCTACAGTGAAGGATATTGTCAAGATCAATTACTACATTGTGAACTACGATCCTACCAACCGCCCGCATGTTCCAATCGTTCTGAAATTTCTCAATGGTCACCGTTGTGCTACAACACTAGTACCCGTGCAACAATTGGCAAAACCGGAGTTTCTGTTTGAGATGGATGTAACAGCAATCATCCCGAACCAGACCCCGATATCGACTTCATCGATATCAATGCCCATTGGAAATACTGATGTTGACGTTGTGGTTGTCGGTGGAGGCCTCAGTGGACTTCAGGCTGGCTACGATTGTCAGAAGGCCGGCTTATCTACTTTGGTTCTAGAAGCCCGTGATAGAGTGGGAGGGAAGACGTGGAGTGTTCCCGGCGCAAATGGGAAAGGTATGGTCGAGCTTGGCGGGGCCTGGATCAATGATTCGAATCAGTCGCACATATATGCTCTTGCCAAGAGACTGAAGCTGGATTTGATACAGCAACTAACGGCGGGAGACTGTGTTTTGCATGACCTGGATGGTTCAATTTCGAAATTCGCATATGGAGATGTCCCTAAGGTATGCTAGTTATGCCATAAAGCCAATCACTTGTAGATGATGAAAATTACTTACTGAATATGCAGCACCAACCCGTCGAAGCACAAAACATGGTCGCGATTCGCTCATTGCTTGAAACTCTCTGCCACCAGATCGATCTTCGAAATCCGCAGAATCCTGACTGGGATGCACTTACCCTTGAGGACTTCATCAAACAGAATGGCGGAGGCGCGACTGCTCTAGGAACCGCGAAACTCTGGACCCGAGGATTACTAGGCGTAGAGCCACGGGAGCTTAGTGCCCTCTACTTCTTGGACTATGTCAAGAGCGGAGGAGGTTTGTTGTTGACGAGATCCGACATGAAGCATGGTGGACAGTTCCTCCGTATCAGGCAAGGTAGGCTCTGCTTCTTCCCATGAAATTTGGTTCGAGTTCAAACACCGAGAGTACGGGACTGATTCTGGTTGTGTATATAGGTGCACAATCCTTCTCCGAGGGCCTCAAGTCTTTCATGAAGCCGAATACTGTCATCTTCGGATCGGTGGTACGAAGGATTGAGCAAGATAAAGCTCAAAATAGAGTTCTTGTGTCAACAGAAGACGGTCGAATAATCCAATGCAAGCGAGTCATCGTTTCAGTTCCCACGCCTCTATACAAGGAAATCGTCTTCTCTCCTTGCCTACCAATCGACAAGCAGACCCTCGTATCACAGACAACACTAGGTTGGCTAGCAAAGACTATTGTCTGCTATGACAAGCCTTGGTGGCGGTCAGCTGGCTACTCCGGTTTAGTACAGTCATTCACAGGGCCAGTCACCCTCATGCGCGATACCAGCTCCGATATCGATGGACTATTCTGTCTTGTATGCTTCAGCCAGGGCGATACGGGTCGGAGGTGGTCCAAGCTGCCACCGCATGAGCGTCGCGCCCAGGTCATCGAGCACATTGCCCTCTCCTTTGACGACAGTGCCTCTGCGTCCCAGCCAACAGGTATGTTTGAGCAACAATGGGCTGGTGAGCAGTGGAGTCAGGGATGTCCATGCCCCGTCATGGGTCCTGAACTTTTAGGGAAATTCGGACACGCGCTGAGAACTCCTTTCATGAATGTTCACTTTGTTGGTACCGAGACGGCTTATGAGTGGAAGGGGTATATGGAGGGTGCAGTCCGATCTGGTGAGCGGGGGGCTAGAGAGGTGATTTCTTTCTTGCTTCCCAATTCGGATAAGGAGGCTATTGCACCTGTTGCAAAACTCTAGGTCGATGATATTTTAAGGCGTTGTTTACTTTTGGTAAGAGGTTGACGATGAATAATCATGACTCTTAAAGCAAGACTTGAAGCTTCATGTCGTATTTTGACGGATAGAAATAGAAACTTTCAATAAACTGCAGAAATTGAGAATCGGTTTCCGGGTTGAGATGTGAACGGCTATATCTCCCTTTCTTCATGCTGTATAAGAGGGCAATATAGTAGCCATTCAAATCAATCGAATTGTGCCTAACTCCATGATCGAAGAGTACTCGTAGAGTCGTAGAGATTATTTTCTATTTCCGCTACGATGTGGATCGAGCAGTAAATTGTCGTCTCAGGTGCATTAAAATCAAGTAGCGCGCGCAGAATTAGATGCAATTAAGAAAGGGTTTGTCGGCTCGAGTACACTTCTCGTACCCAAGACATAATTTATGAAGAAGCTGACGCGCGAAACAACTGTGATAGTGGGACGCACTGCGCCGGCACTTGTCTCGGGTCGTGGTTGAAGTTAATTGGAGATTTCGCGGTATCAGGTGATAGCCCGCTTGAAAAGTCTCAACTCGAGACTTTTTAGTCTTCAAAGTACTGTAATTCTCCTTTGAGATCCGAAGCGGATTCCCTCCCTTCAAGTAAAGCCATAACGCGATCGAGCGACTGGCAATTCAGACATCCTCGGAGATCACCTGATCCGTTCTGAGGGTTCAATTCGAGAGAAGATGAATTAATGATGAAGCTCAATACATCGTAGTACTGTAATGGATTGCGCTGCAACAATCAAATGTCCGAAGCTCGAAAAGACGGCGGTTTTTGCGGAGGAATATCTGGGCGCATGAATTGCTATC
Source organism: Ploettnerulaceae sp. D365 (assembly GCA_003988805.1). Classification (NCBI taxonomy): domain Eukaryota; kingdom Fungi; phylum Ascomycota; class Leotiomycetes; order Helotiales; family Ploettnerulaceae; species Ploettnerulaceae sp. D365. Next base: position 83,095 of record QYAL01000051.1, read on the forward strand.
TTCGTACCACACATGAGCTCAAGCCATGAACACTTCTGACAGGGCTCGAGCGGTGCATAAAAGATTTGTGAGATTTCTTTTTTTTTTCTTTTCCTTTTTTGGTAAAACAGACTGAATGAACGAAGAAGAAGAAAAACCAAGATATGAGAGATCGGATATCTTTCAGTCTGAAAGTCGAGAGAGGATGGAATGGTTGGTGGTGAGGCGATGAAGAGAGTTGGCAGTCAACAATCAACTCCCACCAAAATGCTGCCACGATGGATGAAAAGATGCGCTGGCAGCCAGTCAGCCAGTCAGATGAGAAGCATGAGAATAATGAGTTCGCCAAAGATGTGCAGGGCGAGGGGGTTGGAAATGTGGTTGGCAGAATTCTGAGTCAAGCACGAAAGTACGAAGTAATCCTGGTGATCATGGTGGTCCTGGTGGCCCTGGTGGTCCTGGTAATATGACCCTAATGTTAATACTGCCCACATTAATTGATCGATTAAGACGACTTCAGCGCTGGCAGCACCCAATCCGAAGCTCACAATGCCCCGATTCTGCTGTCTGCCAGGCTGCAAGGCACGCCGGATCCATTTCTTTCCCTGGTCCCTGGTCGGATATAATATATATCCCATACATATATATCCTCATCAAATGATGGGAGTCGGCTCGGTTTCTCTGGATGGACGGCAGTGTGTTGGTCCCATCTTCTTCCTCTTCCTCCACCAAATAGATGGCCACTTCCCTTCTCTCCAATTATTATATCATATTACTACTATATTACTCTCTTTCCAGCCTCAGACGTCTCGTCTCATGATCTGCAGCCCTCGATCCTCGACATCATTCTTGCCCCTCGACAGTCCACCGTATCCTGTCAACAAGCAGCAGTGAGTTACTTCATCATTCGACCTTACTTCTTAATGAGACGGGAGAGAAACAACAACACGGGCTATTATCATTATCTTTATCATCATCATCAATAGCTGCTACTTCTACATCCAATCGTATCGTGGGGAGAGAGAATTAGAGAATTAGCTACTCGAAGCTACTGTATCTCGTAATCTCTCTGCCAGCCTCTCGCTCTCTCGCTTCTCCCCTCCCGCGCCTTAAAAATAAACCCACACCCCCTCCTCTCCTCCCCCCCACACACCGCCCACCGTCCGCCTAGGCCTAGAAAGAACCGAAATTCAACCCCTGAATCGACCCTGACCCCCGATACTGTACCTGTAAACTTTTCTGTATCCAAATCTGGACGCGACCCAACCAGTCCCAATCTCCTTTACTTTATTCCGACCACTACCTTACACTTCACTTCATCTTCAATACTACCGTTCTTAACACCAGAGCATATCGATTCTCTTTCTTATTGATTGATCGACTTGTTATCTGATTGTGACAAGAGTCTGCACGCCAACCTCGACGACTTGCGAGCCCCTCCTTCTGATACACGAAGCCGGCGCATTGCACGCTAAGATTATTTCCAACAGACCGAATGAATGCGTCGCGTCTGCATAAACTTCTTTCCGCGAATACAAGTACAAACTACACCACTTCGACAGCTTAGAAACATAGTTCTCTTGCAGTCGAAATGCCGAGCTTCTTCTCGAGGCTAAAGGGCAAAGACGGCCCGTCCAAAGTCAAGAAAGGCGCCCAGCAGCCAGCTATCAACGATGCTCCCGCGAAACCGCGCTGGGAAGATGCGTGGACGCGCACCTCAGTTGATCCCGAGGAGATTCAAGAGTTACTGAGGGGATGCACCGTGGAGTTGAAGTCAAAAGGTACGCATTGCTAGAGATAGTGGCCCGCTTTCAATCTACCTATGCATACTCCCATCATGATTTTTGGCTCTATTACATGGACTAACTTTGTTCCTGATAAACAGCCTTGGACACGCCGTTCCTTCTCCTACCTTTTCGACCAACCTCGGATCCAAGCGCTGCGCGTTCGTTCGTACGGAATTTCTTCGATCGGAGCCAGCCATTATATGGCGAATCGTTGGCACAGGAATTGCGGCTAACGGACCCAATGGTGAGTGTTGATGGGATGGGAGAAGAAGGGGGCCAGTATTGACTTTTAACAGGTTCTGTGCAGCGTTGTTAAATGGTGTTGGAGTAGATTACCTGGAGGAGTCGTTGGATGGGATGCATATGAACTTTTTAAAGTTGGAGAATCAGGTTGGTTGTGTCACCGCGTTGTCAGGTCTCGATACTGACTGCCGCAGATTCCAATATGGCTCGCGACTCGTTTGCAACCTTTATACCCCTAAGCGTAGACTCGGATGCGCGATCCAAGATTATTTTTGACTTCTTCGATCTCCTCTCTGCCATTGCAGCTCATGCGAAAACAAACGGACTTGGTGGACGGAAATTGTCAAGACTAGCCGGTTGGTGGGCTTTTGTACATCTTGACGATGGAAATGGCTTCGAGGGGGGTTACAAAGGATGGGTTACGTTAGTTTCACCGGATTTATCTAGGGTTCTTTTGCTGACTGTGATACAGAGCTGCGGATGCTGCAAGCCATTTGTTCTTTGCATACCTTCGATCACTTACACCAGGCTCGGTGCAGGGACTAAATGGAATATCGTCACTTCCTATGTCGTTACAGAAGTTGGTACAGGAAACCGAATACCCACCCGAGCGGCCTTCTCTTCTACAAACACGGACCACCAAGGTTGTTATGATTGTGGATGCGGTATCGCCAACTCCATTTTCGCTGTTGCGCCGGGCCAATCACTTCCAATACCGAGATGATGATAAGGCTCTGCAGGCTTTCGCCGAATATGAGGATCCCGTCAAAGCCCTCACAGAAGAATGCAGGCGTGTGTTGAGATCCATATCTTCGGCAAACCAATCCCAGGTTTCTACGTCGAAGGAGTCAACCGGGCTGAGAGATGCCTCATGGTCGCGTTTTGAAGATATAGGTTTCTCTGGAGCATTCGACGAAACAGACGAGGACGATGAGAGCAACTTTGCGAAGAAGCGCGCTCAACAAGGTCTTCGAGCAAAGCCTAATTCGAGGACAATGGCAGGAGGAAGGCCTACAACTCCTTCTTGGGCAGACTTCCTTTCCTCTGGTTTCATTGACGAGGCTACCAATGGTCCAGCGCCGCTTCTGCTTCCACCGGATAAAGTCTTACCTCCAATTGACACTCGGGGTCGAAGTTCTCAATCACATCGGCCGAGGTTAGAGCAGAATAATCTCGAACCGGGCGAGCTTGCGAGTATCACTCGGTTTGACCTGGATGATTCTTTCTGGTGGGTCTGGATTAGCAGTCTGGCAGGCGAGGAATCAAGCGAGAGAAAGGCAGCCTTTGGGCGATGTGCACTTATTGAGACTACCATCAAAGGAGGAAGATGGCTGGTAATGGAGGAGATGGTCAAGGGAGCCGCCCCTGTTCCTGAGGAAGGTGCATATATTGCCGAAAAGAAGAGCTTCTGGGGCCGGTCGAAAAAGAATAAGACGCTCGCGCGACGTAAATCTTTGGGGAAACAAGCCCTCGATTTGAATCCGAGCTTACGACCACATCTTACAGGTAGTCAGAGTGTAGGTGTGAGCAAGACTAGTATAGGCCCGGACCAACATGCCAGGATTCAAGCGGCGGCCATGCAGTTGCAGCAGAAGCAAAGAGAAGAGGAAGCCGTTCAAGCGAGCGCTCGACGAGGGCGAAACGATACAGATGCTTATTCTATGAAGACCAGCAGCGTCTTCACACTGCAACCTGTTATTATGAACGAAGCGTCGCCTGCCATAAAGTGGGCCAACAAGTACGACAAGGATGCCATTCGAGAAGCATACCTGTCCAACACGAACAGCGGACGTGGACTTGGGGAGGCAACAATGCAGACCAACGGAAACAGCAGCAAGAGTCAAGATACGCTACGGCCGGCATACCAGCAGCGCGAGAGTTCCAGAGATAGGGACCTGCCCGCACTACCTTCACCAGTCCCAGCCCCTCCTTCGCAAACACCTACTCCTCCACCAGCGCCCCTTCCTCCCACCCCTGCAACCGATGTAGACGAAAAAGCTCATCGTAATCTGTCTGAAGAGGCTGCTGAAGTCTCCCTTCCGAGCGACTCCCACCCGACCGACCGGAGTATCGGTCCATCTCGTCTAGAGCAACCAACGCCTGAACCTAGAGCTTCCGTTGACCAGGGTGGCTCCAGTCCAGAGAGCAGAGCCAAGCACAACAAGCTGAAGAAAAAGGAAAAGGATGCTGCTGCCAGTGGGCTGAGAAAGATGTTTGGTCGAAACAAGAATCGCCAATCCAACGTCCCATCGGCTCCTCCGCAGGTCATGCACAATGGCGGCGGTCTCCAACCCGGGGGTGCTACACTTGGAAGACGATTTTCTGGATTCAGAAAGAAATCCCCAGTCAGTTCCCCAGTCACCGAATCTACGCCCTCAATCACACAAACTGTCTCAGAAGATGAGCAACGCACTCCAATTGCATCTCCAAGCCAACATTACGACCGGTCTTATGATCCATCAATTCAAGACAGTCTGTCTCGAGTCGACACTAACGACGCACACGAGGCTCGCCAAGCTTTCTCGAGTTTCGATCAAGGACCTCTTGAAGATGTTCCAGCATTCGTTCCTGAAGATTCTCCCCGTCAAAGCGAAGATGACGCTGCTCCCCCGAACATCTCAAAAATACGAAGCAATGATGGCGAGCCATTGAGTGAACAGATCTCTCCGGCTCAGGACCGCTGGGCCCAGATCAGGAAGAATGCTGCTGACAGAGCTGCCGCGCGCCAAAGTGAGGAACAGAGTAGGGGCGGATACAGTGCAAAGACCGATGGCGAGGACGGAGAGACTAGCGGGGAAGAGAGTAAGTTCTCACCCGTCATAATCAAGACAGGAAGAAATACTGACACACAATAGCCATCGAATCGAGAGTTGCAAGAATTAAAGCTCGCGTTGCTGAGTTGACTGGCAACATGGAAACTACCACCGACAGCCCAACATCCGGTACTCGTCCAGCCCGCAGACCTTTAAGTTAATACCACCCTGTCTTTGCACTCTTCTCGCATCTCTATTCTCAGCCCTCCAGGTCCACCTGCAGCAAGACAAAAATACAATCACAAAAACAGGTCTTTCCCTACCCTCATCGCATTCGATTCTAGCTTGTATGAAATGATTCTTCTGGCTCTTGACTTTTATTGCTTCTTGACCTTTGTCTACATTTGTACCTATTGCAAGCGAGCACATCCGACCTTTTCCACTTGAGATACCACATCCAGATTGCTAGCGATCTCTATTCTCTGCGCGAGTATGCACACGCCCAGCATACGGTTTTTACGGGATCTTTTTTCTTGCTGTGGATATCGATGCGATACATAATTCCTTCCAGCTTGGCTTAGCTGGGCTTTGGCATGCACATTTTTTCGGCCTTTTTTGATTTGTGGTTTTTGGAGTTGATTTCCATTGGGGAGAAAATAGTGTAGAAAGAGGAGAGGAACGGTTGTTAGTGGAATGGAGAGGGAGGATGGAGGGATGGAGGGATGGATGGATGGAGAGGAAGGAGGGAAGGAAATATCAGGGGGCGAGATTGTAGTGAACAATAGAGAACCGTAAGAGATAATCGCTAGCTTAGATACCAGGTGTGTGTGTTTGAATCAATTGTTAATATTCTCGCTTTGAACGGATTTTCTTCTCGGCTCTCTCCCCTCCACGCGCCCCTCATTGCCTCAAGTTTCCCTTAATCCTCGAAAAGCCTCTCCTCTCATCATAAACTTACTTACTTAATGAGCTCACAGAATTACAGTGGTGAACCGACTATTATCCCCTTCCATTCTTATTCTAACGGTCTAACCTCATTTCCCTTTTCCTCTGACCAGCTTGCTTGACTACATACATACAACATGACCAAAAAGCCCAAACCAAGACCTAAACCAAGACATGACATACGTATCAGACAGATGCTGCGGGGAATTTTTCACTGTGTATTTTGTATACGGAGTGAAGTTGTATCGTATCAGGTAAAGTCAGGTCAGGTCTTGATGTTTGTAATAAGGGGCATATATTTCTATCTATCTATGTGTCAGATGTGTGTGCGGTACTCAAGCTCTGCTCGGCGGGGGAAAAGATGTTCGCTAAAATTCAGGGGCTCGGTTAAGGTTGGAAAATTAAGTTATCTGGCCTTGGTACCTACCTGTAGGGCTAAGTATATATATATAAATAGTGAATACATGTATATATATAGCTTACTCCTGAGAGAGAAATAGAAGTTATTTCTTATTAATTAAATATCGTGGAAGAATTTCTTTTGGCGGAATATAAGAAGATGGATGGGTGGGCGCCAGGTGGATAGCGGGATGGAGCCTGGATGGAGGGAAAGGGAAGGAAAAGGAAAAGGAACAGGGCTGATTACTGCGACTGCTATTACTAATATTCCTTCACTGCATTGCGAGTTTCTGGGGCTAACTAAGTAAGTAGTACATGGACTGAGGAGTGTACGATGAGTGAGTAAGAAGGAGTGTTAACTACTTTTCGGATTAGAAGTCTAGAATGTATTATTACAGATAAGTGGGATTTTATTTTGGAATAGCATTGATATTTGATTGATTTGACTCTCGCTATACACACCTACACACAGAGAGAGAGATACATACAAAGAAAAGGAGAATAAGAAAAGGGAGAAAAAAGAAAAGGAAAAAAGGAAAATATAACCTCATGCTGAAAACAAATCCATCCATCCATCCATCATCTCACGACCCTCCCATGACTAGGAACCTGAACTCAAGCCTGGCCGTCCTCGCATCATCCATGTATGTATCCCTCTACATACATACACCCTTCCCACAGCTCGAAAACACATGGCTAGATATACCCGCATAGCTCATCTTCTACTCCTCCCTTCATACCCTTACCACTCTTCTCCCTCATATCCATCTATCCACTCTACCACCAATGAGGTCTCTGCCGACGATAAATCGCCGGCTTCTGTCCTACGGCACAAGCGGGACAGAGACTTTCTGCGTTGAGTTTATCTGGGTAGTAGGGTTGTTTGCAGTAGCCTTTGCAGTAGATTTCGTATTGGTCGATCATTTTGGTGGTTTTTTTTTCGTTTGAGGGTTTGTTTTGTTAACTTTGTTTGAGGATTGGAGTTGTTTGTTTGAGTGGTAGTTTGATTGGTTCTTGGTGTTTGGTGTTTGATTTGGTGGGTTCTTGTTATATGTTGGGTATTGAGATGTCGAGTGAGGTATTTGGTGGTGAGGGAAATGCTGGGAGGGGGGGATGAGGGCGGGCTTTTATATCTGCGATGGGTGCGTGTGTGTGTGGTTTTGGAGAGGGGTGGAGGGGAGTGTAGTGTGAATGTGATTTTGATTATGAATGAAATAACTGAAATGCAATGATTCTTTGCTAGGCTGCTTGCTGTGATTATGATTGCATTTCTTTGTAGTACAGTAGTAGTCCGTTGAGCGAAGCAAGCAATGATTCAGAAAATCGAACATGATTACTTACGCGATGAGTTATGAATGAATCAATGCCCCCATCGATTGCTATTTGCTTGCTACTTGGGATTTGGCATGTTGTGATTGATACCGTTTGGTTGTTTATAAGTCGAGGAGGAGCGAATATCATGTCTATGGAAATCATAAGCTCAGGAACGAAGGAACAGAGTGTTGAATTTGCCTCGATTATAATGAGGTTGAAAGTATAGGGAGAGGGAGTAAAGGGATGGAGACTCACGCATGACTTTCAAATAAGCCTGCATGTAAATGAGGGGGAGGATGGTGGTCGACCATATTGTCAGTGCAATCATGTTTCTTTTCTTTGCAATCCATGACTCAGATTCGAAGTCATGTAGAAATCAGGTGCAGGTGTCTACACAATCCTACTAAGCGATAGGATCAAAATAAAAGCGAGGTGCTAGATATGAATTATGTGATAAGAGCTATCTGGAACTTATGTACCATAATGATTCAATCCAGTCTAATAGTAGGGCGAGGCTAGATGATTTGGAACCCATATCCCGTCAGAACAAATGCCGCCCAGCATCTCGGCTCTCTAAGATTCTGTAATTGCAACTCGTCCTCGCCAAGTCGATCCAGCCTTCGAATCCAGTACCGAGGATTATCAACGAATTTATCAACTCTTGCATGGCCCACTTCCACCTTCAGTCTCTCCACCAGAGCCCATACGTCTTCTTGCGAGAGCCTTCGCATTTGCATTTGAGCTTTGTGAAGTGCTTCGGCCGGGGAGACGAGTCGGAGGTGCCCGTAGAACATCATCATTAGTAACAGTGTTGCGAGGTCATCGACAGGCCAGAGACTTCCGATAAATGCTCTTGTGCCAGTCCCAAGCAAGGTATGAGCAAAGCCGAATGCAGATCCGGAATGGAATGCTTTTGAGATTCCTGACAGACAGGAGCTGAAGACGACTAAATCAGCTTTGATGGCTAGATCCTGCCAGTCGTGAACGGTTAGTGATTCGCGGAAAAGTTGTATGCCAGAGCGCGCGGGATCTTGATCATCGAAGGTGCTGTGCGCACAGAGATGTAGGACACGAGTGAGGGCCACCCATTCCTGGAACTGTTTGCGATTGTTCTCGCCGGCGAGGAAGGGGAGATCCCGGTTGATCCTAGCGACATAGAATGCTTCCATGTGTGAAAATGGGATATCACTATCTCGGAGGGTTCCGTCTTCATTCCGAGGCGAATTGCCAACGACGGAGACTTTCGATGGAGGTGTAACTTCCCGAGAGTGTGTTTGCAGGTGATCCCAGATAGATAGGCTGGGAACCACAGCGACAGGAAGGTGTAGAAGCATTGTCCACGGAACATGTGCCAATTCTCCGGATGGGACGATAATCAATTTTGTCTTACCCACTAAGTGCTTCTCGATAGGCTGAATCAAAATTTTGGATAAGTTGTTGCCAAGTTCAACAATATTCACTGGTCCTCGGCTTCTGGGGGAGACTGGACTCATCTCTCGCGTACCATTGTATATAGAGTGCATGGCATTCAAAAGATGTCCAACGTCCCTTTGTAATGTATCCACTTTTTGCCAAATACATTCTTGAATGCCATCGGAAGTGATAACAAGTGAAATCAATCCTTCGGGTGGAGCGGTGACTAGAGCATACTCGATGACGGCAGTGTCAAGCGGGATCTTGGCACGTATACTGCTAGCATCTTTGATAAAGCTTGAACTTGGAAGAGCTGCATTAAGGGTCGGATTGCACATTGCAAAGGCATAGAGAATCGCCTTTCGCCATCGCATCTGGGCATTTAGTCTTGCCACCTTATCTCGCATTTCTCCACCTAAGTCTGAACCTCCTAAAGACGAGGGAGAGGCTGGAAGAGCGTCAGAATATTTATAGTCATCCAAGCCAGCTGTATCCAAGAGAGGACCAAGAGCTAGCGACCGGGCTTGTTTATGAGAAGGCACATCAAATGTGCCATCAAGAGGTGGTTCTGTTGGCATAAGATCATCTGTGAGCCCAAGAAGTGAGTAAGCTTGGGGTGGATCTGAAGCTAAGCTTAGTGTGGACCGAGATTCCAAACCCAAAAGAACGGAATCTCGTTTTTTCTTTAACCGTATACTCTCTCTAGCTGCCAAAGCAACATCGGCCATCAAGTAGCGCCTTTGCATCGTTGTTACGAGGGGTTCCTCAGGGTCGCCCCTCAAAATCGTTTCGAGGAGGGCCCGTGATCTCCCTTGCTCCATAAAATGCAAGGCCTGGTGCTTCCAATCCTTCTCTGTTAATGGCGGACTACATGGCAGATGATTACTTCGGAACTTCCTTGTAAACTCCCGGGGGTTCAGGGACGTACCCCGCCCGTCAAAGACTCCCGTTTGGTGGAACAACACGCAAACTCTAGCAGCAGAGAAGAAAAGATTGGTACAATCTCTGTGATCTAGTCCATTAACTTGAGCCTGAGGTGGATCGAAATGTTTATGGAACAATTCAGTGGCGAAGCATCCATGATTGTACAGTCTCAGAGCCTTTGCAAGACTTCCCCTACTTGGGTCGCTATCGGCTTTGGAGTCTTCGGTTTCTGCTAGAAGGCCGAGGTTTAGCATCTGCCGGCATTTCAGGAAGCGATCCATAGGCTTCTTGATATCAAAGTAGGTAGAATCAATACTATGGAGCGTTTCGGCAGCTTCTCTCGCTCGTACCCAGTCCTCGGCCCGCAAAGACACTTGAAGTAGCTCCTCCTGACTTTGTTGTTGACTCTGTTGGTTAAACTTCAACATGTCTGCAGCGAAGAGAGCATCTGCGTCTGAAGCACTGTTCCGCAACACAGGACGGCCAAGATTGACTGTTTGCCCCCTCATTCGTGGCTCTGTATCGCAATGCGACAAGGTCTCTCGTGCTTCATCCTTTCGGCCTAGATCCAGGAGTATCTCCGCTTCACCTAGTCTCCAAAAATCGGAAGGTTTATCTGACTGCTTCCGCAATGTTTGCAAACCACTTTCAAGCGCTTCAAGTCCATCGTCATTACTCCCCAGACGGACCGCGTCACGATACTTGTTGCGTGTCTCGAACACAATCTTTGACGGAAGGTAGCTGGCCAGTTTGTAGCTTTCATCCTCTGTTTCTGGGCATTTGCACACATCATCCACAGTGGTAGCTACAAAGTCGCTGTCCAGGTCAGATGTCACACCGTCCTGGTCATGCTGCTCCTGTGGTGACATGCATGCTTGAGAAAACTCTCGAACTGCGTCTTCGAATGACACATTGGGTCCGGATGGTCGAAGATGGAGATCATCGGAACGGGGAATTTGGTCGTTGGCCACAACGACAAGTGGTGTTGGACTGGCTGACGAGCGGCCAATGACTCGTGCTGGTGGTGAGATGGTCATTAGTCGTAAAGCCAGGGGAATTTCAACCTCAATCTGATTTTCAATGCCAATGGAGGGCGAACCAGTCCCTCATTCCTGGTTTCTCATGGAAAGTTCTGGTTGAATAATCTCAACCGCCGTCAAGTCTGTGTGTGGCCGAGTGATAGGGTGGGGTCGTGAAATAATTCCGAATCGCAATTGAATCGTATAGCTGATAGCGGTTCGAGATGATCTTGTGTAAATATATGTATGGAGAAAGTAGCGCGAGAGAGAAGATACAGATCAGGGGTTCCCCAGGTCGTCTATAAAAATGACACCAAGACTGGTGGAAGTGCAATTTGTCCCATTCTCAGCCTCCAACCTCCAAAGCTTGACCATTGGGCATCAGTCAGCATAAGCAAGCGGACCGCAGCACATAAGAATAGGGCCCTTTCAATGCTACCTGCAGCCGCATTGTACAGTAGGGTAGTAATCTGTGAGGACGGAGAGGCCAGGGATATCCAGAGCCTGATTCCCCCATTACTCTGAGCCCTATCAGAGTACGATGTTCTGAGGATCTGTGACTATGTTTACGCCCTGAGGGGGGCAAGGGGAAAGCCCTACTCCAATCAAAGAGTCATTCGGTGGCTGTGGTAGGCTAATTCTGCAGCTGCAGCAAGTCTGCAGTTAGCTCTGTACCAGGCATCCTGTGCGCTATTGGAGAGTGGTACGAGTGTACTAAAGTTCACCGAGAGTTCGTCTCGGCAGGTTCAGATGGTTGTAAAATGGCCGTCTGAGTTACGTCTCTAGCAGGCGTTAGGTAAAAAGCATCTTGAGAATAAAAAAGAGTGTATAAAAGTCAGAGAATGAAGGTGGAAGTAATGAAGATATTAAAGTTCCGTTCCTAGCTCTAGCCTAGCCCACCCGTCCTTAAGCGAGATCCAAGGACTCGTGCTCGTGATTGTTCTGGCGGCCGGCCACCATATTTAACAACGTCCTTCATTATTCCTCTCTTCACCTCTCACCGACTCGAGTGACATCACTTCGCATCAGCATCCTTCTATTCTTTGTCATCTCATTCTAGCGTCTACAGTAATAGGGTAGATAGTGTGGCGCTCAGCCGAAATGTGATTGCACAAGTAAAAAAAGCAGTGGCGCAGGCGATGGTGGCTCAGCCATGCCACCAAAAAGCGCCTCACCAAGGACGAAGCGTATGAAACGAAAGCCCAGATCGTGACACGTTTTGGACTATTAATATCTCATACTACACCCACATCAAACATCCCTCATCTACTCATCGATACCTCTTCCCAACTTGTCCACCTTCACCGACTTGATCAGTCACCGAGAATTTGTATATCTACGAAGTACCAAAGGTTTGGTTGCCACACGTATGGCTCCACAACAGAAGCGAAGTTTTCTGCCATATACGAGAGGCATAAATCCCGAAGACCTACGGTTAGGTAGTCTCTATCTCAATCCATTAGATCCAGACGATGGATTGGAATCGAAGCGTTTTGAGTATCAAGAAGAGTATATCACCCCAGCCCTTTAACGAGATTCAATCACTAACCAATAGACTAGCCTCGAACAAGATGAATATGAGGAACATATAAAGAAATGGACCCGACGAGAACAGAAAGATGAGAGGGGGTGCTCTCTCGATTTTGAATTATCAAAAGAGACATCTCTCGCGCTCAAGTTCTCAGATTGGGTCAAAACTGAAGGCAACACCAATTCCACCGTTACCGCCACCTTGGAAGGCAAATCTGGGCGACGCCTCAAAATCAAGAAACCAGAAAAGTTCCTTCGGGACGAAGTCATGGCCCAGGAAGGCGTCCAAGAATGGGTCCGAATACAGGCATCCATATCATTCAGGGGTCGGCTTGGAGTCCACAAGTTCAAGGCTCCCGAAATATGGATGGTGACAGGCATCCAACTGATCACCGGTGGCGATGTTCACGTGGGCTCATCGAGATCCGTCAGCGGTACTGTTGGTGCCTCTGCGGATATCGGGGCTGCCTTCGGGGCTCCTCCGGGAACAGCTGCTGTTGGGGCAGAGGCTAGCCATGGCCGCAACAGCGAAGCAAATAATGCATACGGCTACGACGATGAGCGGGTCTGGGCCGCCCAGTTCATGGAAGTGAAGATTGAATATGGAGTACAAGAGGACAAGACGCTGAAATCAAAAGATAACAATGTCGTCCCAGCGACCATCGCAATGTTCCAGCTGGAAGATATCGCTGATCTCAGGGCCCGCGGTATCCGAGCCGGTCAGGATCAGCGTGCACAGGCCAATGGCCAGACTTTTGTGAAACCAACGAAACCTGTTGCGAGAATCGTTGTGAGTAGCGAAGAAGAGGAGGAGGAGGAAGATGAGGAAGATGAGGGAATACAACTCAGCGATCACCCATACGCAGAAGCGCTGAAAGATACAGATTGGGAAATGTATAAAGAGTGTTCCTTATATCTGCAAGATGCGAAAACGAGGAGGAGGTCAATGAGTCCAGAGGCAGTGAATGTTCACTGATAGTAGATAAAAATTCGTGTTTAGAAGCTTAGACGTGCTTATCGTAATATAATATTATTCTTCATAATGAACTTCAAGCTTGTGGCATGATATCTCAATTCAGTAACCTTAAATAACTATTTACTATATACATATCACAAGAGAGATTCTGGACCCCCACCTCTACGGTCCCATACGCCGTCTATGTTCATATCAAGAGTTCTGATGGGAATTTTAGCTCACTACGTATCTTAGGAGGAGCTTGTCAAATGGGCACTCTTACCCATCATCTCTATGTCTAAACGACGGCTCAGACGATCCCAGTTCTGGATTCCGAAATATAATATTCTTAGTCTGTGAATCAGGTTGTGGTTAGTAGTTGCATTGTACGCCACGGCAAAGAGCTTACTTACAATTCCTAAACTCAAATGTATCGCAGGCGGGTCTATGACTTCGAAATTCTCAAGTGGTTCGTTGTTAAGAAGATGCTGGATATTCTGTACCACGACTGGAGTCTGTCGAGTAGCTCTGAATTTTGGTTTGTTAGTGATACCTCCCATGACTTTTTCTTGGAAGATGACATACGGTCTGGCTGCCTTATGAGCTCCTGTAGCAGCAACATCGCCAAGAGCGAAAACATTCGGGTACCTCTCATCAACTATCTGCAACGTCTTTTTCACTTGTACAAACCCATCGTCCCCAATCGATTGCGGAGATAACAGTCTCAAGATCTCTGACTGCGGCGTTTGTCCCGTAGCGATAATGGCGAAATCCGCGGGCATCTTCTCGCCACTCTCTAGCTCAACTTCAAAAGCTCTTCCATCACTTGGATATCCACCAGCCGGAAGCTTCACTCTTGATCCCAATTGCAACTTGATGCCCAGCTCGGCGCTGCGCTCCGCGATGATATCGTGGAGTTGAGGGTGGAATTTGTTCATCACGTGCCGCCGCGAATGTACGAGAGTGACGGATTTCTCGGGGTAGAGCTCTTTGATGTCGGTTGCCATTTGAACGCCGACTGCGCCGGCACCGATGATGACGATGCGGGAACTGTTGAGGACCTTTTGCGCATGGTTCTGGAGGTAAGATACACCATTCAATTTATCGTCGAAAGGAATGGTAGATGGCGGCGTTAGTTTTGTGCCTGTTGCGAGGATCTGGAGAAATCAGTAAGAAGACCAATATCTTTTTTTCGGGATGGCTTTTACAGACCAGGTAAGCGTATGGAACGGTATCCTGCGATTGCTGCCCGTCAATCGAGACACTTCGATCGAGTTGTATAGAGTCTTCATTGATGCTTGTGACTGCAGCTTGTACAAAGAAACCTGATCCTGGTGGAGAAGCTGCAAAGGTTCCAGGAACGAAGGGAATGAATGCTTTCTTGGTGTCGACCTTTTCGGTGACAGCAAACCGGGGAAAGACAAATAAGTGCTGGAAATGAGAGTGTTTTTCAATTAACAGCACTCGGAATTTCCCAGCGAAGCTATTCGCAAGCTGTTGTGCTGTGTTGACCCCTGGTTCCCATTCATTAGCTCGGTACTATACAGTAGCTGTAGAGAGGTTAAGCATGACGAACCGACATAGCTTCCGCCAACAACGACTATATTTCGTAGAGCAGACATTTGATATATGAGGATATCAATTCCTTGTCTGAGTATGAATGCGACGTTTAAGATTTAAGTAACTAAGTATCATATTCGGGACCGAACCGGAGGTACGGACTTACGACGCTTTGGTGGCACTCCAGAGTGGATACGGAGTTCATCCGGCTTAAGATGTCGGCAAATTGTGGGTAATAGAGAACCCGAAATGTTCTCATTTGTAATGTTGCCAGGACCAAGTCATAAAGTTTCAATTTTCTCGTCAGTGTTTTGACTTACGCTCTTGCCTTTGCCTTCTTCGTGGAGCTTGAAAAAATGATTACGATCACGCTTCAGTATTTACCCCAAGAGAAGGGTGTGTCGTTGTCACTACAAATCCGATTGCCTCGTCAATCGCGAGCCTCTTCAGTAATATAATACTACGACCAAAATCCAACTTTAAAATAGGACAGTCACTAGGATTCAAATACCTTCGTTCACTCGCCACCTTCGTATATTTAATTTACCCGTCTTATGTGACTATATCTCCACGTGACCTGACTTCATTTCCTTTTACCTGTAGCCTTTGTCCTACAGACGCTGCAAGAGGCCTTCTAGGAGGCCTTCCCGACGAGCGAATCTACAATGCTAAATTTCATGGGCTCGTAGGAACCCAGAGCACCATGTTCGAATTGATATCTTGCAGCGTAGCGCATTGAGAACGAGATCCACGAAAACGTCCATAAGTAGCCGAGGACCTTCAAAATCCCTACACTTTTGATTAGAAAACTCACATAAAAGGGCGCATCTAGTAACATACTACTACTTCTGATGCCCTTTCTCCTCCCCCAATCTAACACATAATCTTCCATCCGGACTACCGGTGCCTGCATTATGAAGTATGTAAACATCCCGTGTGAGCTCGAGGTCCAAGGACAATTTAGTGCTCCTGACCAATGCACGAATCCGGATAACATAAACGAGCAAAATAAACTGACAGTCCGCTTCGCACTTTTGGAAGTAGTACCAAGCCATCGTTGTGCATACGGTGTGAGTAATCCTAATGGTCTGCGAAGGAGTTGATGCCAGACACGACCCCATGCTCGGCTAACTAGATAGCCATCTGAGAGGTTGCCAAAAAGGGGAGGCCAGTCTGCTGGGGACTGAAAGCCAGTGAGGACGGTCAAGAAAGCACCGATCTGATACGGGAGGTTGATGAAGCAGAAAGCCTCGAGTTGATGAAGCCAGGTGAGGAGGACTTGATTGAGGAAAGGCTCGTCGAAGAATGAGCCGCGGTCGGAGCATTGGATATACGAGAATGATCCCATGACGTGATTGCAGATGTCCCAAGCTATGTAGGATCCAAAGATGCGTAACAGAGTGCGGAATATGAAATAGCTGGCACAATTAGAGAATGATCTGTAAGATTATCGGTAATGGAAAACATACCCAGCTAATTGAGGTTCTCGTCGGGGAATTCCACCAACCTCCCAATTCCATCCAACACCTCGCAGGGTAAAGAACCATAGCTCAACGCTGTCTTTGAATCGCTTCCAGAGACTCTCGTTTTTTCCCGGTTGTGATTTACCCTTTGATATATGGTCCTCACCGACCTCGGCGTCTTCAGATATTTCAGTGGCTCTATCTTTCACTTTGTATAGCTCTCCATCTCTGGCTAGCAGCCCAAAATCAAGGAACTTTAGCACAGATCCAAAAATGAAAGTTGCTCTTCCGAAGTCTTTTACGGAATCACCAGTTGAAGCTGCCCGTGTCTGGCTCAGAAGCAGAAGCAGAAGAGGAGTGGCAATCCTGATACGAGCTTTGCGTGACAGCATCGTTGAGCCAATGAAGGCAACTTGTGTGAGGGGTAGAAACCATGGTAGTGCTGAGACTGGGCGATCGGGTGAGGGATACCATTGCTTTGGGTCAAGGAGAGTGCTCAATGCCGAATTATGGAAAGACATGGCTGTGGTCTGATTTTTGGTTGCCCTTGGAAGGAGGAGAGGAGTACATCAGTTCCAGCTTTTGAGGAGCAGCAACCATTATGTCTTATCTAATACAACGGTCACCATAAGAATTGCCAGGTACACTGTGTGATGCACATGCAACGCCGATCAGTGCCGTGCTAGAGCCAATGAAGGGAGACTTCGACTGTTAGGTCTTAGAAATAAAATTAATATAAAGAAGTATCAGATTGTGTGACAGACATACAGTATGAAGAAGCCAATTCATGAATCCGTGAAATGAATTGAGATATGCTCAGGATGTTTTGCTTGCTTGTACAGTAAAAGAGTCATGGATAGCCAAAACTACAGTTGTCACTGACACGAGTTTCCATAGGCTAAGGAGAGTTTTTAGAGGTACTAGCGTAGCTCTGCCGAAGAAGGGTCGTCTTGCGACCTCCTCAATTATTTCGTACCATATCTCAGTCAGTTCCTACCTTACACTGATAAAAGATGGAAGAATGTTGATGAGATGAGTGCTGCTCCGTGGCTGTTGGAGCTTAGTGTTTAGCCGAAGTGTAGCCGACCCTAATCGACCTTCAATCGCAAGGCATCGCGTCTCCAACCACAGCAACGCGATAACCACCATCGTGCGATATCCAGAGCCAGGTAACTCGCCTCTCTATCATATTTGGCTACGATCATGGCGTCCCAACCATTGAACTCTTCAATGCAACCAACAGACGTTTATGGAGGAGGTTCTTCAGCCCTACCACCCCTCAGCGCATCTCTAACAATCATCTACAGATGAAGTATCTGCAATTATACTCGACCCAGGCTACTCGAGCGTCCGCGCCGGCTTCGCAGGAGAAGACGCTCCGAAATCATTTGTTAACTCACACTATGCCGTCTCAGAGCGCGGCCTCCTCTTCGGCGACGATGCGATCCACAATCCTCTCGCGGGGCTCGAGATTCGGAATCCGATGTCGAAGGAAGGAATTGTGGAGGACTGGGACACGGCTACACAACTATGGGAGTACGCGATTACATCACGACTCACAGGTTTCAAGCAGGCGGATCCGCGGGCTAATGGGCTAAATGATGATCTGAAGGATGTGGATGTCGAGATGGAGGGGGTTGAGGACGGCGAGAAGCCGTTGGAGGAACATCCACTACTAATGACGGAGAGCGCATGGAACACTTCGAAAAATAGGGAGAAGTCGATTGAGGTTGCAATGGAGTCGTGGGGATGCCCTGCGTTCTGGCTTGCGCGGAACAGTGTCATGGCAGCTTTCGGTGCTGGTAAAGCAACAGCTTTGGTGGTGGATGTAGGAGCTTCAACGGCATCAGTTCTAGGTATACATGATGGCTTGATCCTAAAGAAATCTGTTCAGCGATCGAGCCTGGGTGGAAACTGGCTCTCGTCGCAATTGCGCACCTTGTTCAATACCCAAAACCCAAAAGTCGAAATGGTGCCGCACTTCATGGTCTCCTCGAAATCACCTGTCGATGCCGGCGCCCCCGCGCAAGCTGTGTTTCGCAAGTACGACAAAGCGCCGACCAGCAGCTTCAGAGCTTTAGAAGAAGAGCGCGTGCTCACAGAGTTCAAGGAATCTGTTGTGCAGACCTGGTCTGGCCCTGGGCGCCTCAACAGCATCACCCAAGCTGGTGCTAGCAACATGGACTTCGCACGCTCGCAACCTGGCCGCGTCTTCGAGATGCCAGATGGCTACAACCAGATGTGGGGTGTTGAGCGCTTCACAGTTGCGGAAGGCATGTGGGACGAGAAAGCCGCACTGCCCGTCGCTGGTGAAACGCCCATCACTCGCGCCATGACAATCATCGAGATGGTGAAAGCCAGTGTTGCTGCCGTGGACATGGATTTGCGCGCACACCTGCTACAAAATATCGTGGTCACGGGAGGTACAACGCTCATCAATGGTTTCACGGATCGCTTAAACAACGAGCTGATTGCTGCGTATCCCGGGGCAAGGATCAAGATTCATGCTGCGGGGTTGACAACTGAGAGGAGATTTGGGAGCTGGATTGGAGGAAGTATTTTGGGGAGCTTGGGGACCTTCCATCAGATGTGGATTTCGAAGTCCGAATATGAAGAGTTTGGTACAGGTGTTGTGGAAAAGAGGTGTAAGTGATTCTACTACTAGATGGGGAAATGGTTTGCGAGGGGAAATAAAAAGGAGAAGGCTTTGTGCTGGATGGCGTATGGTGTTTTGAATTGCGTTTTGCTGGATATATCATCTAGCTATGTAGTGTAGAAGACAAAACATTGCCATTTAAACCTTGCTATCCCATCTTCTCATCAATTCCGGCCATATTCCCAATCCACAAGTTCCGGGATTTCATTCCCATGTGGCAAAATCAGAGATAGGTGCTAAAGCTTGAACGCTCACCACCCTCTCCACCTGGGCCAGACATCCACAATCTCATCGCCTCCATCAACGACTAAATACCAGCCAAAGCCAACACCAGCAATGCACGCATGATTAGGCCAGATCCTAACTTTCTGCCCAACGCTCAACAACTCCTTCTCTGGCACCTCGCCAACCTCGACACCGTGCCCGGAGCCCCAGATTAAGATGCCGTGTTCCTGGCTGGCCCGTCCAACTTGCCAGCCCACATGCTGCTCTGGCCCGGACGAGGGGAGGGAGACCCCGGGACGATTCCAGGGCGAGAGGATGCCCCAGCCGGCATAGGCTTTGCAGGGTTCGCGGCCGAGAGCGATGCAGCCGGCGCCGACGAGGACTTCGGGGGTGGAGTTTGCGCCGCGCGTGGGGTAGATTGAAGCTACTTCTGCGAGAATTGTGAAGGCTACGTCGTCCCTGAGGAGATGTTAGTCTTGGTTATGGCTAGAGAGAATGTGGGAATCAGGGACGGACCAGGTTAGCATTGCTTGTGGACCAGAGGTGGGGAGAGCGTGGGTTGCTAGTTGTTGAATGTCGAGGGTTGGGTAGACACCAGCGTGGATCTCGATGCTGCAACTGTTGGAGCGGATGAGGTCAAGGGTCGCGCGGAGGGCGGAGATGGCTGCGGCTTCAAGTGGAGGAGTGTCGCCGCTGTCTATCAAGAGGTTCCGGATGGAGGTCGTGGTTGGAGTTGCACCAACGGCTGAGAGACATATTAGCAACGTTAGATATCAAAATGAGACTTAGAGAAATCATAGGGATAGCTATCTTAGTACCACATACATCCACGCCAATAATAGAATAACCAAAGCACAGCATAGCATAGTGAGGTGCTACTTACAGAGTATAGGGCGGTGCGTAGGAGAGAGTTTCCGCAGTTCGACGGCTGCTACGAGCAGAGCTTCAAACTCTTGGCGTAGAAAGTCGAGAGCATCTGAGCGAGCCGAGGAAGCATATGACTGGCCTGCGTGGGAGTAGAAGCCTAGGATATGTAGGGTACCTTGTTTCTCGAGGGCTAGTAGGGAGCTAATGAGAGTACTACAAGCTGCTGTTTGTGGTGAAACACCAGCTCTCTTACCACCCATGCTAGATAATTTGTTAGTAAGTATGCAATAGAAAGATATGATAGTCTCAGCTCGTTATACACAAGTCGAAGAAAGTGCTAGAGCAATATCTCAAATGTGGAGCTCGCGTAGTTGTCATAAAGCGAAATCACGACTTACTCAATCTTGAGGAAGACAGATGGAGCATGTCCGCTTAGGTCACGCAGAGCTGATATCGAAAGCAGCTGGTCTGGATGGTCGACCATAATAGATAAAGACTTGGGTCCGAGATCTTTTGACACCAGAGCAAGACGCTCGACGGCTGCTGGAGTGATAGGGAACGAGTATAGAAGCTGGAAGTATTAATCGGTCTGCTTACTTGCAATATTAGGGACATAACTCACATCAACGGTTCGGCCTGCAGATTTGTACTCCTGAAGAAGTGGCACAATGTTCTCTGCTTCAACAAGGGTAGATACTATGATGTTGACTGGGCCAGAACCTTCGCCAACTTGCAGTCTAGTCATCTCGGTCGTCTGGAATAGTTAGTCGAGTTGTTCAGAAATGGCAATGCCAATGGGTTAAATGTCAGATAAGTGCAGTAAATCATGCTAATACTGCTGATATCAGCCATACTTAGAAGAATGCAAGAGAAACCCCCACCTTATGAGTCTTGATATGAGCCCTCCATCCAAGGTCCAACCCTTTGACAGCATCCAACATTCGATTACAATTATTCTGCAGCTTTCCCAGATCAAGCACTGCAGCAGGGCCGGTAACATCCTTCAAATTCTTGCCAACAAACTGTTTTTGCAACTCCTCTTTGACTGAAAGAGGATAGAGTGCGGTTAACGCCATGATGTTGATGATGATATGAATAAGATTGTTAACAAAAGGATCTTGGGGTGCATTTATGTTATAAGAAGAGAAAAGTGGGGGGTGATTTGTATTGAGGTCTTATCCTATAGAAAATTCGTCTGTGATACTGTCACGCAGAGAATTGATGGAGGCTTGTTGTGGGTTCTGATCAGCGGAAGCCAGCGGCCCAACGCCAGCGCCAGCCATTGACAGAGCTATCATCTAAGCTAGTTATTTGTTGAACCAGAATTAGAGGAGGCCACAAGATTACCAGCATTACTACATAATATACATACTAAAGGGGGAAACCCCCATAGAAGGATCGGATTCGGTTACGGTTTTCAATCAACATCGTTTCTTGAAGTAGGTGTAGACATCCAGGCCAGACCAGGGGTTACTCATAAGGCTGGTCCCGTGATCACAAGATGCATGCTAGCCGAATTTGATTTAGCGCCTTTCAGCCTTGCCCTCAATACGAAGTACGAGGCAAACTGACCTCTATCCCCGCGATACTTTGTACACGCGCTTCTCTGCCTCCCTTTCTTTCCCAAACCTCCTCGCCACGACAACTCGATTCCATCATCGCATGAGAAACAATTCTCCTCTTCACAACTCCGATTTCTATCCCACACACCACAAACACAGACCCTTCTACTTGACGACTCGGTGCTCCTCTCGACCTTTCTGATATCCAGAGAGTAAGAGGCGCCACCATGGCGGAACCCGATTTCTCGTCCTTTACGGACATGGACTGGGCACAACAAGCAGAAGAAGATGAACTCAATTTTGAAAAGGTTATGGCTGAAAGTAACGAACCAGGTCAACAGGACGAAGGCAGTCTTACCGGACCTGGCGGTCTTTTCGATATGGGTCGGCCTCTCGAACTTGGCGTCAAGGCCGACGACGCAGAGGACTACGAGGATATCAGTGATGATGATCTGCCAGAGGAGGAAGGGGCCAGTGAAAACAAGCATGATGACGCGCCTGGTCTTACAGATGATGCCATGGGCAATGATGACCTTTACGACGATGATGATGATCTCTTCGGTGATGGCGGACGGGCTTCCTCCCCTTTTGAATTCGAGGATGAAGGCAAGGAACCTGATGCTTCCCAATCATTACTCAACGGCGGGTTGACTTTGCCTTCCCTTGAACCTGTACCTGAAGTCGATTTACGTGCCCTCAACTTCCCAGGAGGATATGCTGCCGAGGAGGAGTTGGATATGCCTACGGGTGAAGAAGAAATTTATGAATACCTTGCCGAACATTACCCAAGCTACGAAAAGGAGGCGATCCTCAACTTCACATCTCTTCTCCCTCCCAAAAAGGCCTTCTTTATTCCAAAGGCCCCTGCCAAGCCTCCAAAGCCGCTCAACCCTACCAAGATCAGCTTGAACATCGCACCTGATCACGAGAAGTTGTTTCGAACTGCTGGTCCAGCACAGAGCGACAAGCATTCCCGCATCGCTGAAGCTGAGCTGAAGGGATGCATCGCTATTGTGGATGAGTCGGAGGAGGAGGAAGATGAGGAAGACGCTTACAACTATGACCCTATTTCTCCGGATGACACGGTCGCAGGCCTCACTCTACTTGACTTGGAGATCATCTGCGCGGACTTTGAATCATGTCTGGACGATGAGCCACCGAAGGCAGCTGAACAGCTAGAGGAGGAGCCTCAGGATGAGTGGGAGAGAGAGTTCCTGGGTCCTGCGAAGAAGCGCAAGTTGGAGGAGCCCGACTTTATTTTCAA
The DNA here is from genome assembly GCA_003988805.1 of Ploettnerulaceae sp. D365. NCBI lineage: Eukaryota > Fungi > Ascomycota > Leotiomycetes > Helotiales > Ploettnerulaceae > Ploettnerulaceae sp. D365. The sequence goes on from QYAL01000051.1 coordinate 105,953, forward strand.
GCCACTCTTCCCTATGCCAAACTTTGACAACTTCGAGGCCATGACTGCCCAAGTAGCCAGACGCGTCGTTCTTGATCTCAATGATCCCAACTTACTCCTTGAAATCCAAGAGTACGATCCTTCTGCGAAGCGCCAAATGCTTGCCTCGGGCAAGCCGAATAAACCTGGCAATAACGTTGCGTCAATTCTTCGTGAAAGATTCAATTATTCTAACGACGAAGCCTACTCCCACTTAAAGGAAAATCATGGTAAGGTCAGGGCCACTGTTGGCAACATCTCGATCGAGCATTCCCTCCCAGCACAGAAGCTCCAATGGCCCTACTACCGCACAAAGATCACCGCCTATGATGCTCGTGCATATCATCGACCCTCTCTAAAGTTCACACGATTCCTCAACCAGCCGATCCGATTCTCCCAGGGTGATATGCGAAAGAGCAAGGATATGAGGGGCGTCTCTGCCGAGAAGGCATTTGCCGAGACGAAGGACCTTTCTCTTTCCGACCCCTACTCCGTTGCTACTCTCATTGAATATTCTGAGGAGCATCCTACTGTTCTATCTAACTTCGGCATGGGCAGTCGAATTATCAATTACTATAGACGCAAGGACGCTGACGACAAGGAGCCACCTGCAAAGCCCAAGGATCATGTCGGAGACACGACCGTTCTGTTGCCAGAGGATAGGTCTCCTTTTGCGATCTTTGGAACTGTTGAGCCAGGCCAGACTGTCCGCACTATTCACAACGCTATGTATCGGGCCCCCATTTTTAAACATGAGCCGAGGAGCAATGACTTTTTGGTAGTCCGGAATAGCACAGGAGTCGGTGGAGCCAACTGGTTTCTTCGCAATATTAACCATCTGTTCGTCGCTGGGCAGCAGCTGCCTTCGGTGGAGGTACCTGGTCCACATGCTCGACGAGTCACCAATGCTCAGAAGCATAGGATGCGCATGATCGCTCTCAGAAAGATCCGTCACAATCCTCGTAATGTTGTCTCCCTTCCGGAGATGACTGAACACATTGCGGACTCGACCGACCCGATGAACAGATCCAAGTTGAAGGAGTTTATGACCTACGACAAGTCCGACAAGACCTGGCGATTGAAGGACAGTGAAGGACCTATTCCCGAGGAGTCTGTTATCCGTGCCATGGTCAAGCCGGAGGATGTGTGTGCCATTGACGCGATGGAGGTAGGAAAGCGTCATCTTTTGGATGCTGGTTACACTGTCTCTAAGAAGGACGAGGATGAAGACGATCAGAATAACCAGAGCCTGGAGCAAAAGTTAGCTCCTTGGCGCACCACCAAGTCTTTCGTCGAAGCCTCACAGGAGAAGGCCATGTTAGAGCTACACGGGGCTGGAGACCCTACTGGCTGTGGACTTGGCATCAGTATGATCAAAACCTCAATGAAGGGCGGATACCTGGAAGGCATCAAGGAGGGTGAGCTATCAACCGCAGCAGCAAAAGTCGCTCTTGACCGCAAGGCAAATAATGGCCATGGCTACAACGTCAGAACACAACAGACACTTTACACCGATGGCATTAGCCGGATCTGGAATAACCAGGCGGAAGATTTGTCCAACCAGACTCAGCATGATGAAATGGACGTCGACGCAGTTGAGAATGAATCGTTCGCTGCTGCCAAGACACCTCGTTCCATGGGTACCCCAGCATTTGATGACGAGGGCAGCGTCTACAGTGAGGACTCAAGCCAAAGAGTCCTAAGAATCACACGTGTCGCCAAAAACAAATATGGACAGGAAGAGGAAGTGACCGAGGTCATCAAGGATCAGAAGATCATCAGTATGTATGAGCGACGTCGGTATGAGGAGATCAAGAAATCGGTCAAGTAAGTACTATGTATTCCGATCACAAGATTTGCCTTTCTAATTTTTACCAGCATCTACAACATGGATTACAACGGAGATCCCGTGCACGACGCTTGGCTCACTCGGATGTAAGCATTATTCAGCTCTCCTTGATATTCACAAATAACTAACGAGCTATAGGCGACAAGAGGAACTGGCCCGCTTGCACAAGAACAAGCTTCGTAGAAAAGGTCGCGAGAGTAAGGGGGCAAAGGGTGTCAAGGACGGCATCTCCAAGGTGGGAGCAATGACCAAGTCCAAGGGTCCCAAGTCCTCGGTAGAGAGCATGCTGTCTCCCTCGTCTACTCCCGCACCTTCCATTGAGAAATCTGGTGGTACCAGTCGAAAGTGTGCCAATTGTGGGCAAGCTGGACATATCAAAACCAACAAGAAGTATGTTCTCCTTATTTTTTCGACACTTTGATAATCATGCTGATACTTTTACGTTAGGCTTTGTCCCAAGCTCAATGGCTCGGAAGCCTCGACTGATGTTGCTCCCAACAACACTGGTTTTGGCCCAAGTGGCTTCGGCCCTTCTGGTGGTGGTAGCGGTCTCTCCGCTTAAACTACCATTCTACATAGATCCCCCGCCTCGCCTCATACGTGAGGTTAGGAGGACGGTCAAGTGAAGTGAGTCGCAAGCAGCTTGATTCATTCATGAGACTGGAACGAGAGCCCCAGGTCTCGTGTCGGGTAGTTTAATCTCGGTGCTTCAATGCATCAGCCCAGACTGGAACTAAAACTCCAGCTTCATATCGACAGAACCCCCCCTTGGTCACCTGATCCTGACCGAAGCCTGAGCATCATCAACTCGCCGTCCTCCCTGCTGTCACCGCATCAGCCAACGATTCGACCCGTCAGCGAAGTGGATCGCACAAGCTTGATCCGGTCTAAGACTGGAACGAGAAACGTTCCCTTTTTCTACACCATCTCTCGACAGTAATCACCTTCGATTCTTGTACACCAGCTTCATATCACACTTTCTCGCGAAGGTTTCTCTTTTTTTTTGGGCGTTGGACGAGCATTGGCCTTTCCCGCATGATACCCCGGATTCCCAGTTTGAAAGAACGGGGTTTCTCTTTTTAATCTCACAGCATTTGTTGGCGTCAGGTACCGCACCAACTGGGGCTGTGCGTTGTTGTCATGTCCATAGGCGCATCATATAAAACGAATATGCGAAGGCGTTCTCTTCTTGTATGTTAGGCGAACTAGAATAATCAAATGAATGGAGATTTAATAACTTCGATTCCTTGCGTGCTGGTGTATACGATATGCTTCTTCTAGTACGTTTCTAGATAGATAGAGGTAGAGAATGTGTGTGTGCGTGTAGTTGAAACACAAATCGAAATGAAAATATCTAAGGAGAGAAATTAAATACATACTTACCTCAATACCTACCTACCTGCACGTATCTTCTCAACGGAAGATCTCCTCCCTCTCCTTACATTACACATTTACACACCCAATAAAGCGAAGCGAAACAGACAGGACATGGCATACATGCCATGCCAAGCCATGAAACAGATGCAAAAATAAAACGTGTGGTGATCGCAAAAAAGGAATAATCCAAACCAGCCATGCGATCGAAGATCGAGATATAGTACATACATTTGCATATCATGTTACATACTAATTCCAACCAACTACAACTAGAATAATCATCAAATATATACGAAGAGTGCGTGCTTGGGATATACATGTTTATTAACGGGCACTGTTTACAAAGAAAGCTATTCAGTAGCAGCGATCAGATTCAGTTCATTCCTCTCTTGGGAATGATATTTTTGTTATATATGCTGTTACTGCTTACTCGCATTGATTTAATTGTATATTATATATGAGGGACGTCCCGTGCGTGCCGTGCCGAGGCGAGCCGTTAGTTTGGTGAGGGTGAGGGAGGAGAGAACTATTTTTAGATATTCTGGCTTGTAGGGTGTCATGCACACATGCACGCAGTATTTCGCACCTACTGTACTGTACAGTAGCGTGCGGGGAGCTGGAGCCTTATTTGTGAAGGAAAGAATGTCCAATGTATACAGCGGTGGATTGGGATAGGATGATAATCTTCCCGGGGATTTTCCTTTCCTTTCCTTTCCTTTCCTTTCCTTTCCTTTCCTTTGAGACTTCGTAGCTATATTCGGGTTCAATTTGATTTGATTTGATTTGATTTGATTAGATTAGATTAACTTTAGTTTTCGGAATATGTATATACATGTAAAGATCGATGTTATGAGATGGGAGAATTAATTATAGTATTTATGCGAAAATCGAAGCATATATACAGTACTGTATTGGCTGGGGGTTGGAATATAGTAGTGAGTACTGTATGTTGTGCTGTATGTATGCTGCAGGCTTGCAGGCATAGATGAAAGGGAATGGAAGAATGGGATGGGTATGGGTATGGGTTCAGATCAGCTGCAGAAGAGGTCGCAGGGTGGGTGCCACTGGGTGGTCTTAGGGCTGAGAATCTGGATGATGAAATGTCGAGCTTGACCTTGATCTTGGTCTTCACTTTTTAGCCGCCGGAGAGAAAAAAAGAAGAAGAATAAGGTTGTGACGGACTATGCTGCACTATGTATTTCCGTTTCGGTGTTGGTTCCGGTGTTGGTACAGTATTGATGTTGGTGTTTAGTTTGACCGGGAGGATGGAAGCCGGGTTTTGGGGGTTTGTTACTGGACTGTACCACTATTTAGTTCGTATGATACAGTACAGCACAGTCAAATCCTGATGTTTCATGTTTTTATCTTTGCGGATTGATTTACAGTAATATTTATGTATGTGCATCATATATAGTCTCTGGTCTTGATACTGTAGACAATTCGAGATGGAAGAAGGGAGGGGTTGCAGGAGATGTATCATTACCAAAGAAAAAAGGGGGATATATTCATTTCTAGCATCTTACGGCTTAGCCTGGCTTCATATTACAGTGCTCGATCTAAAACTGTGATTAATATAACATCTTGTCTGGAAGTTTGATTCTTGCTTGGTAGCTATAATACACTCATTCACGCACACATGTACATACTCACACAGATACTCACACAGACACATGTGTGTACCTGCATATTCCCCCATGTGTCAATCGTAATGGGATAAGAATAGATACAGTACTGTACCTGGTTTCCCTGACCTACCACAGAAACATACCCTTTCCGCGTACAAAAGAGATACCGTACAAGGAGAGGGTGGGGGTGGGAAATCTGGTATGGGGGGGATACATGTAGGTGTTGTACGGACACAAGAGATGTACTGTACCTACATATTACAGTATTCTTCTAGAAGATGTCGGGAGTACTGTAACTGTACCATCCTGTATCCCCATTCCAATCAAGCTGCTCCTGCTCTCTCATTCCCTGCACGGCGGTTCTTTTTCCCGTGTCTTGTTACCAAGCCAAGCGTACAGTAAATATACCTGAGAGGTAGGGCAAGTATCCGCAGCTAATTAACCCACCTTCTCCCCCGTGGATGGTTGAAAGTCGACGGGTAATATGGACCAGATGAGGGCTATTTTGGGGACCTTTTCCCTTCTTTCCTTTGCTTGGCATGCGGATGAGGGACAGGGATATATTTACTGTATTGTACTGTATTGTTCATATGTGATGCTGACGGGGTCGGGTACGGCTTCTTTGACCAGTAAGGAAGAAGGGAGATGATGGGAACTTTGCTGGGCTGGGCGCTTAGAGGAGGGGAGGGGGGAAGTTGGTGGGGTTTTTTTTGGAGGAGAGGGGGGTTTGAGCTGCCGTAGGGTACATGTAATGTGATGATCAGATAGAGCAGCAGTCTTTAATTCCATTACTGTACTGTATCGAACGAAGTAAGGATGGGGGTTTGGGGGCTTGGCCCCCATGAGAAGAAACTTCAAAAGGAAAAGGAAAAGGTGGAGGAGGATGAAATTTGTTAACTGGTGCTGAGAAACATCAAGAGAGCCTCAATCGAGGAGAAACATGATCGACGGCCGTTCTGGAAGAGATGTGATACATCAAGTCCGAGGCTTTCAACGTTGATGACTGGCTGCACGGGATTTATTACTACGTACTGTATTGTACCTGGGTCACAAATGTTCCGAGTTATAGCTGGTTTGATTCACACACACCCTATGACGAGTTCGAACCACACCTCTCACTCTCTCATGTATGTGTTATTGTATCTGCTCATTCATTGTGAATAATGGCATTTGTTGATTTATTGACTTAAAAGAACGCACTCAGCTCAGCTCAACTACTTAAACAAAGGAAAGGTCCATCCTTCAACCACATCAAATATATATTTCTTTCTTCACAGCTCTCTTCAGTCCATCTTTCATGCTTCATCTGCTACGGTGACCTAGATCCAACTACAAGCCAAAAACAAAAACCCGTCTCTCTTTTCTCCTACAACCCACAACCCACAACCCACAATCCACATCCCACACCAATCCAACCCAACCCAACCCCCTTCTCTATATTTAGCATCGCGATCCTCTATCGTCTATCAGTCCCGGCACGTCAGTCCCCAAGTCAACACCAACACCTGCAGAAAAAAATATAATCGAGCCTGCATCGCATCACATCCAGGCACCGCACTCCAAAACTTCTATAACACCAAGCGCGCCCCGTCCAGCAAACCCGAACCGCGCATCCCCGCTGTATCACGATTCCAGGCGTTTCAGACCATTTCCGCCGCATCTTCTGCAGCCTGGAAATTCCTCAGGCGCATCACAGCATCCACCATCCAGTCCAGTCCAATCTTCTCTCCCACCCAACAACTCTCCCCCACCGCTCACCAATAAAATCACCTCGCCCTTCAGACTCTACTACTGCGCATTTCCTCGGTGTCTGTAATTTAGTTTCCTCATCCATCGCAGATTCGGATTCGGATTCGGATTCATGTGTGCGGTCGTGCGCCAGCTTTGAGCCAACGACCAGCCAACAGCAGCTGAAGTACATCAAGCTGTTGCAGCCCCTTTCCATCTCTTATCTGTCCGCCATTGTTCGAGGAGCTGGATCAATTCACAGAAGCCTCATTTCTTCCGCAAGATCGGCGCGTCGCCGCGATGGGGAGACGGAAGATTGAGATCAAGGCCATCAAGGATGACCGAAACCGTTCAGTGTAGGTCTACGCAGGCCTCATTCTGTCGCGTTGCGAAACATTTGCTGATCCGTGCCCTCTGCAGGACCTTCCTCAAGCGCAAAGGTGGTTTGTTCAAGAAGGCGCATGAGCTTTCCGTCCTCTGCTCAGTCGACGTCGCAGTCATAATCTTTGGGAATAATAAGAAGCTCTACGAGTACTCGAGTGGCGATATTGGAGAGATCTTGACCCGGTATCAATATGTATGTGGAAATACCCCAGTGTATACTGGATAGAAACTGACAGATTTTTAGTATGGAGGAGCCAACGAACACAAGGGTCCGGCCGACTTCAGCGGGAAGGGAAAGATGGATGATGATGACGATGACGATGACGGATCAGGGCCCTCTCACCACGGCTCAGTCGAGCCACAAATGATGCCTCCTCAATTCCAAAATCAAGCCGCCTTCCAGCATATCCGGCACCACACCCCCTCTGCATCTCCTCCGATTCCCAATGGTGTCTTCCCACATCACCCTCAGCAACGTCAACACACTCCGCAGCCTGGCCAACCTGGATCCCGTCCTTCCTCGAGAAATGCTGTCCGGAGAACAAGCTCCAACCTTGTTCCCCAACAACAGCAGCCTCATCCCCAGCCTCCCAATGGATATGCATTCATGCCGAATCCAGCTATATATAATCACCAAAATGGACCTGCTCTCCCCTCTCATCCGCATGGCCTCCCGCAACATATGCATGTCTCCCAAGGAGTTCCACAGCAAGGCGGACCTCAGTATCCAAACTATGGTCCTCCACTTCAGCAAAATCCTCACCCGCAGCAGGTTCAACAGCTTTACGCCGAGGAACAACGAAGAGCTTCTATGCCACCAGCTTTCCCACAGCAAGAAAGACCGCTATCAAGATCTCCACCACAGCCGCAACAACAAATAATACAACAACAAATTCATCAACAACAGCAGCAACAGCAACAACAACAACAACAACAAGAACAAGAGGAGCAGCAGCCTGCACCTCAGCAGTTGCCGGAGCCTGTGAAGAGGATGTCGGTGAAGTCTCGCAGCATATTTACGCCAATCGATGAGTCGCGGTCTATCCTGTCACAGCATTGGGCTTCCTCGACTTCCAACGTCGAGCCAAATCGTAATGAGGGTCCACCTTCCTCGAATAACCGGGCTCAATCTGTCGATGTTGGAGCTGTCATTCGTATCAAAACAAATAACTCCCCTCCACCGCCTGTCCGAGTCCAAAGTCACAATAAGAATCGCAATGTGTCCATGTCTTCTTTACCAGACGGTTTCACCCCGCCATCACGGACAAGCTCGGCTCAACTTGGTGGTGGGAAGCGTCCTATCCTAAAGGTCCAGATTCCAGACGAACCTTCAGATGGCGGAAGCGCAACAGCAGACTCGAACTCGAGTCCAAGATCAAGTACAAATGCAGCTGGTGCGAACAGACGCCGGAACGGCCACGCCAACTCGGATTCACACTCATCGGGGGTGGTCTTGCCACCTCCATCGCCTTCAGCATCCGCCCTGCTCTCGGCCGGTGCTTCTGGCCCACCCAACCCCTTTGCTCGTCCTCATCCCGTATCTCAATCCTCTCAAACGAACTCAAATAGTGGCAATATGATCGACACGCCTGTTTCCGCCCTTCCTTCCAGATTCATGAACAACGACTTCCTTCCAAGTCCAAGTAGTTTCTACCCTGATTGGAACTATCGAGGCAGCGATTCAAACACCCTGCCTAGCCCACTAAACTTCGCAACTCCAATCGTCGGAACAGGACCGAGTTTCCTCCGGGAGGATAGTGGCGGACGAGAGAGTGGGAACAACGGCAAGCGGAAAACCCCCGATGTCGAAGGCGACAGCGGCGATGCCAAGAGACTCAAATTCGAATCTTAATCAAATACACAACATCTATCACATCGTCCTTCGAGACATATTTCAGGGTGTCCTCTCCTTCGTTTCTGCAGTCCCCAAAAGGGCTTCTAGTTTTGTTCGTTGTCGATATGATACGATATTATACCATATACCTATTACACCAAGTCCTGCTTTGTATGCAGATAAGCCTGACCTGGGCCTCAGTTGCTACTATGTTCCATCTTTCCTTTTTTTCCTCTTGCATTGGGCGGTGTTCTTCGGCGTTTTATTTGGCAAGGGTAGTATAACTCTTAAGAGTTTTACTTACTTGCCTGGCTGTATGTAGTATGGATGGATGGCTTCGTGAGGGCATGTAAGGCAGGAAAAGGAAGCAAGAGTTCGGATACCCTTGCTTATGATTGCCTGCTGCTACTGTTGTTCATTGAGCCGGAATTGGATGGACATGGCGTTTCTGATCTGAGGCAGTGTGTGTGTGGTTCGCGTGATATCTTGATCGTAGGAGGGATGGGTGGAAAGGGGTTAGTTAGGGAGCGGTAGATACCTAGAATAGCTGCAGTATGAGATGTGAGGTGTGAATGGAAATATGTTCCAAAATTGCCTTTCTGGATCTGGCTGCCTTTTTTCGTCCCTAACGGTAATCGCCTTGTTCTTCTACTTCTACTTCTACTTAAATCTTCCATTATACCCCATAATCCACTAAAAGTCACCAGCTATCCCCCCCCCCCTCCCCCTTCCTCACTCAACCCACCCCTCCCTCCCCATAACCCCCCTCGTCCAGTCCTCCAACCTCCCCGCAAGCACCTCATCCCCCGCCGCTTTACTCCTCCACCACGGCTCCCCAAGCCTCCCCCAAACCTCCAAATAGCCACCACACTGCTCAACCGTCATCTCCTCACTCGCGACACAGAAGAGGCTATTCCACGACCCCTTATCCGCACTACACATTAGGCCTAGGGCGCGCAGGACAGGGAAGACGATGTTTACGGATACTCGCTTGCTGCGGGAGTCGTTGATTCCTGTGGCGAGGTTGGTGGATACTAGGCCCGGGTGGATGCTTGAGACCCAGATTTCTCCGGAGGGGGAGGAGGAGTTGGGGGGTGAAGGAGAGGTAGAAGTTGAAGTTGAAGTTGAAGTTGAAGTTGAAGTAGAGCCAGGCCCGTACTTGGCGTGGAGCGTTCTCGTATGTAGGATATTCGCCAGCTTACTCTGACCATATCGCGCCCAAGGAGAAGCATCCTTAAGGCTCAGATCCGCGAAATGGATGCCATCGGCAGGCGCACCGAGGTGACCAGACGACGAGAGATTCACGATACGCACGCTCCCGGGTGGAAGCGAGCGCGATGTTCTCAGCATGAGAGGAAGGAGAAGATCGGTGAGGAGCCAGTGCGCGAGGTAATTTGTTTGCCATTGGGCTTCGTGGCCGTCGAGGGGGGTGAGCGCGAAAGGGGTCGCCATGATCCCGGCGTTGTTCACGAGGCCGTGGAGAGAGGTTTCTTGGGCGAGGAAGGAGGTGGCGGCTTTGGGGATGGTGGAGAGGTTGGTGTGGTCTAGTGTGAGGAGGGAGATGGTGCAGGTTGTGCTTGGGTTTGCTTGTTTGATGCGGCTGATGGCCGCGAGACCTTTTTCTTGGGAGCGTGTGCACATGTAGACGTGGGCGCCGTGGGTGGCCAGGTGGGATACGGTGTAGTAGCCTCTATTTGAGAGGGGTTTTGATGTTAGTGGTTGGGTGAGAGATTGGGATTTGTGGTGGGAGGGTTGGAGGGGGATGGGAGAGACTCACATGCCGGAATTCCCTCCTGTGACTATGAATACTTTACCCTTGAGATCGGGGAGAGAATCAGGATGGAAAGTCATGTTGGAAGAGATTATGTATTCAACTCAAAGTGTGGAAGTGTAAGTAAGTACGAAGCGAGGAACGATTTCGACAGTACAAAATACGGGATTGAGTGTTTTTGACAAGACAATGAGATGAATATGCCGAAAAACTTACGGAGCTGCGACGATCTTTATATGACTCGTACTTACTGCACAATGGTTACAAATACTTACAACCTTGCATCTTGGAATGTTTATTTTCAAGCGTCGTGAGTGAGTGAGCCAGCTGCAGAATCTCCTTGGCCATATCGAAAGAGGCGAACCAATAGGAGAATTTCAAGTGGACCGGTGAGCCAGCTGCATGAAATATGGACCTTCCCTTCGCTACTGTACCCAACCACTTAGCCCAGTCCATATTAACGTATCTCCTCGAACCCGAACCACCTTTGAGCTATCATGCAGCTATCGTGACCCCCTTTTAACAGTCATTTGTCGATGGGATGATTGCATATGTGGTGCTCTGGAGGAGCAGACGGATGAACCGATTCCTCCGTTCCCGTGTGTCAGACTCGGTATTGTGAGCAGGCTGCATACCTACCTTAAGCCCACCTGGGTCGACCACGGTCGAGAGAGACTTGCATGCTTCATCACCATTTGCATCTATGAAACGTAATTCCAACGTCTTCTCATCGCATCATGACCATTACCTCTCAGCCTTCAAGGTCAATAGTGCCATGCATCGAGCTCTCGGCGAAGCCACAGTTGGCTGAGGTACGTATCAGGCCGCCTTCTCGGCATGACTTAAAGCTGCTCACCACGTACAGGCGATCAACAGAGAAGATGATTGGACTGGGACCAATGATGCCGCAGCACGTAGAAGAGCACAGAACAGACTCAATACAAGGGCATACCGTATGTAAGCCCCTGATATATATATTTCGTCTAGATGAAAATCAATCATCGAGTCAGCAACGATCCACTCCGATCAAGTGTAACTATTTACCGAAGTCTAACAACCCAGCAGGAAAACGCAAAGCCCTAGCAAAGAAAACAGAAGCATGGAGTGCCGCAACCGAGACACCGATTAAATCAGAAGCGCTGATAGATTGCTGGGATGACGAGCAGCAAGCCATTTCCCGCATCCCAGCATCCCGCGTCAAGCGCCTATACAACGCGAGAACCCCTTTACTACCAGCAAAGCGTCAGTCAGGGTATGTCAACATCATCTTCCCCCTCAGCCCAGACCACCTCATCACCCTCCTACAATTCAACTCGCTCCGCGCCTCAGCCGTCAACCGCACGCTCCTCTCCGGCATCCTCGTCACCCCACTCGACTGCGCCCGCGCCGAGGGAGAAACCGAAATCATCCACATCGTCCCCTACCCAACCCATCCCGAGCTCATTCCTCCGGCCCTCCTCCCCACCGTCCTGCAGCAAACGGTACCGCACGGCGACTGGATCGATCTCTTCCCATGTCCCGAGCTACGCGATCGCTTGATTTGCGCCGCTGGCACCTTTGATGAGGATGAGCTGTGGGCCGACTGTATCGGCGGCCTGTACGAGGGTTTTCCGGACGATGAGATTGTGCGTCGGGGGATCGTGGCTTGGTCGCCGCCGTGGGATGTCACGGGGTGGGAGGTTTCGGAGGGATTTTTGGGGAAGTGGGGGTGGCTTGTTAAGGGGTTGCCGGGGGTTTTGGAGGCGGCTAATCGGTGGCGGGTGGAGAGGGGGGAGGAGGTGCTTGTTTATGGTGAGGATTGAATGGAGTATGATTGAGATGGGCTTAGACAGCATTCACATATGAGCAGCAACAGCCCGTATGTGGAGTGTAATGATGAGCCGTCTTCATACGATCAAGGGCCTGGTATCTCTGTCTATTTATAGTGGACGATACCATTTTTCATCATGCCGTGCTAATCAGACTTATTATCTCAATATCATCATGTTTCGAAAAGGAAATCTTATGTTTAGCCTAATCATAGGAGACGATACCTTTCTTCAAACTCAGACATATATAGTAGAACCTCGCAGCTTTTATACTAAAGGTACATATAAGCTAGTAGAAGGCAGAGACTAACTATATATATAGTATGATCGATAGCAGTTATCATAATATCAACTCTATCATTGAGATGAGTTTTTGGTACAAGCCAGCCGTCGTACCTCAAGTTTTTAATAGAGTACTACTTGATTGAAAAATGTGAAATATCAGGTAGTACATGATAATAAATAGATTTACGAATGGATTCAAGGCGTTCAAGTAAGCTCTGTATCATCCCATCCATAGATGGACGGAGCGGAACAATGTATTGCCGAACACATGCTAAGATAAGAGAAGTGGAGATTTTACGGGTCTATTTTTAGTTTGATATCATAACTGTCTAGATCCCGACATCAAATAAAGTTCCTGGGATCACGACTACAAGATGGTAATCCCTTGATCATCACTTACTTCTCTCGCATTCAGAAGTCTTGAGTACGACCAATATTGGTAGCGGTGAGTTCCCATGCATATCATCGCGATCAAGAGCCTAGCATCTAATAATGATTTCAGAAGCAATCTCACGGCACAAGAAGAGAAATGGCATCCGCCCAAACCCTCGAAGGCCTCAAAGCAGGCCACTACACCGGTGCAAAGCGTCTCAAGCTCAGCGATCCCTCCATCAGCACGTTCCCCGTCCAAATCCTCAGCCTCTTCTCCACGCTCGAGATCCTCGATCTCTCGGGAACCGCACTCTCCTCCCTCCCATCTGAGATCAGCCGTCTGCACAAGCTGAAAATCGCCTTCTTCTCCGACTGCAACTTCACCCTCTTCCCCACCGCACTCGCGCAATGCCGATCCCTGGAGATGGTTGCGTTCAAGGGGAATCACATGACGAGCATCCCCGAGGGCGCCTTTCCGAGGAAGCTGAGATGGCTGATCTTGACGAATAATGAGATTCGCGAGGTGCCGAGGAGTATCGGGCAGTGCCATCGACTGCAGAAGTGTATGCTGGCCGGCAACCAGCTCACCGCTCTACCGGCGGAGATGGCTCAGTGTCGAAAATTAGGCTTGCTCAGATTATCAGCTAATAAGCTCGCCACGCTCCCGGACTGGTTATTTGAGCTCCCGGAACTCTCCTTCCTATCCTTCGCTGGGAATCCATGCGCGCCCTCGTTTGAGGATAATCCGATTCTGGACGACATCACGTGGTCCGACCTGTCGGTGAGGAATCTGCTGGGCGAGGGCGCATCGGGCATCATCTCCAAGGGCGTGTGGAAGACGCCCGACGAGGCGAAATACGTGGCTATCAAGCTGTTCAAGGGAGAGGTGACGAGCGACGGATCGCCTGCTGATGAGATGGCGGCGTGCATCACAGCCGGTCAGCATCCGAACCTGATCGACCCGATTGGGAGGATTCACGGACATCCTGAGAAGCGCGGGCTGGTGCTTGAGCTGATTCCGCCTCACTACTCGAATCTGGGACTCCCGCCTACCCTGGAGACGTGTACGCGCGACTCGTATCATCCCGAGACGCTGTTCTCGATTGAGAAGTGTAAGAGTATCCTTCTCGGTATCGCGGCTGCAGCGAGTCATCTTCATGAACAGGGAATCGCGCATGGAGATCTGTACGCGCATAATATCCTCATTGATAAGAGTGGACATGCACTTCTTGGGGATTTCGGGGCTGCGACGATCTATAGCAAGGAGGATGCGAAGGCAGATTTGTTGGAGAGGATGGAGGTGTATGCTTTTGGGCACTTAATCGAAGATCTATTGGGTTTAGTAGAGAGGAGGGTAGATGGTGAGGGGGAGCTGGGAGAGAAGGATGCGATTGTGATTGAGGGACTGAATTCTTTGCATTGGAAGTGTACGGCGCCTGTTGTTGGTGAGCGACCGTGTTTTGCTGAGGTGCTTGAGGAGTTGGAAGGATTATAGAATTTTTTTAGATTGGGTTTCGTCATAGATTTTCTTAGACTTTAGATAGACAGATAGATAGATAGACGGATATCTGAGATACAGACTTGTAGGTAGACAGAAGTAGATTACGGCTTATAATTCAAATTTCTCTTCCTGTCCTCAGTGTCCTCAGGGAGTCGAAGAACATGAGATAGAAGTGAGCCAAAAAGGGAAAACGATAGGACTGAAAATTATAATCCCACGGTTGTTGATTTTTATTTTGTCCAGTGATAGCTAGTATTAGTCTTTTCCTCCGCTTATTTCAACAAATCTACAACACAAGGATATAGTACCTCATCCCAAATCCGATATCCCTCCTCATTAAGATGCACGTGATCCTCCAAATACTCCTCCTTCCGCACTCCACCCGGCGCATCCAACCAAACCACCCTCTCCCCCCCAATCTCACAATTAACCTCACCCACCACCTCCTGCAGCCTAAAATTCACCCCCTCAACATCCCCATCATCAACATCCCTCCTCCAAAACAAGCCACAAGCCACAACGCAACTCTCAGGCGCAACCCGCAACAAAGCCCGAATCAACACTCCATAAGCCTCCACCTCCTTCTTCTTCAACCCTTTCTTCTTCTTTCCCCCAAGATGATTCGTGCCGATCAGTAATACCCATACTTTGATGCTGCGGTTGGTAAGGCTTATCGAGGGGTAGAGTCCGAGATTAAGTCTGTAGAGCACGTTCTCGATTCTATCGCCGTTGACGCCGGCGTTGAAGGTGGATGGGAGGTGAGCGAGGCGGGTGCATGAGCCGCTGGTTTGGAGGCGTGCGATTATGGAGTCGCCGAGGAGGATGGTGGTGAATTTGATGGGGTGGGTGGGGGGTTGCAATTGGCTGAGGAGGGGGAGGTGGAGTTCGGCGTGGGCGGTTTGGGTGCGGTGGGTAGATTTCATGAATTTGTGGATGAGTTGGCGGATGTCTTCGTCGGAATGTGTTTGGTGATTGAGCTTGTTTTCCGGTGGTGTTGTGTTGCTTGCCATGCTGATATATATAGAGATGCTATCTGGAACTTGTATAAGCTTAGAGTGGTTATCAAGTCGTCGCAAATATTTGCCCGTCGGTACTGTACTGTACTACTCGAAAAGTAATCTTTTTTTATACCGAGACGCTTGCCATTCACCTCCTGGCAAGAAAGCTTTCATATATGCATGTGCTATGGCCGCTTGCCATTGTGAGGTCAACGTTTGGCCCTGAACCAGCTAACCCAGCCTCTTTATTTGGCGGCGATGTATCAATATTTGTGATCACAACCTCCTATCATATCACCAGCGGCCCAACACAAGAGGCACCAACTATGTTTCGCAGATCGAAGCAAACAAGAGGGTCAACAGCAATGGGATTGCATCTACCGAGCACGTCGGAACCATTACATCAAAAAGAGCGATGTCAATAAAAGCTTCAAGCTAGCTTCCGCCGGTCCAAAAAGCCACGCCTCGTTTAACGTTCTGGGCTGTTGAGGCCTAGGTTCTTGGTGATCTCGAGCGGAGGAGTTTGGTTATCCAAGGTATAATGTAAAGAATAGTAGGACACTGGGTAAGCAAAGATGGAACACGATCTTTATGCTCAGAATCAAGTGCCTGCGTTTGCTGAGGAAATTAAATTGCCAATGATGTACGTATGGGATGAAGCTTACAGTAAGCGAAGTAAGAGATGGCGCCGCTGGAAGCCTGGAACGGTGCTCAATAATGGGTCTGGCTATGATTGTTAGTCGTTCGCGTATACTATATATCTCGTTTATATATATTACAAGGCTAGTGCTATGCATGGATATCGATATGGATGAGACTATTATAGCTATATATATATGAAGTAGTAGAAATTAAAAGGAGTTGTATACGTACTTCTTGCATTGGTAGATACTGCTGGATCAGACTGTATTTGTATTCACAGCTTTTCATCAAGCCTAATGGATCGGAGTAAGGAAATTTGTTGAAGATGTATTTAACGTTCTGTTGTGTATGGGCATGGGTTTCCTTTTACTGTAATTTATGACCATGTGTCTTTTGTGCATAATGATTTGAAAGATTTCGTCGCGGCCTTGGCGGTGCCGGTATTGATATAAGTACTAGAGGCGTCGATCCAATAGAACTTTAAATCAACACCCTCTTTTGCAATCGACTTGCACCTTGACTTGTTGTAACAGCAGATTATAATTGCAATGGGATCAAGGGGGTCATGCACGGTACGGGAAACATGGCTGGCTATGTTAGTGCTTAGAGCTGCGGCTGCATTCTGAAAGATACGCCAGCGTTACTGTACAAGTTCGGGGAACAAGGGGCCTTCGAAGGTCATTACAGTATCTCGCGCGCCACATCTGTCAAGACATCGGAAATGTGGACATGTTCAGACGATAGAAATTTGAAATACACCATAGAGCTATGACTTAGCTGCGGAACAGTCCGCTATTCATGCACCAAGTTGCAATACCCACTTTGCCCTTGTATGTCTCCTGCTGCAGCTGTGTGTACTTGCTGTGACCTCTATACCCTAAGCATGATGCACTATTTGCTAATATAAATAGTGCTGAGCATCATGCACGGAAAAGTAGTCTCTGAGGCCGAACTAGCGAACGCTGAGCGCTTTGGCAGCTTCTGTCCAGTTTTCAAAGTTGATGCAAAGACTATCGTGAAGACTGGCGACAGTATTCGCCTGACTGAAGCTGCGACGATGAGATTTGTGCGAGAAAACACTACTATTCCAGTGCCCGAAGTCTACAATGCGTATAAAGACGATAAGACAGGTCATGTTAGAATTATTATGGAGTTCGTTGAGGGAGGCTGTCTAGAGCATGCCTGGGATAAGTTGAACCCCTCTCAGAAGCTCACGATCATTGAACAACTCCGGAATATATTCTTGGAATTACGGAAACTCAAGGGTACTTTTATCGGCGGCATTGATGGCACAGCTTGCGAGGACAACTTCTTTACTGATACCCTGGGTGGTTATGGGCCATATGACAGCGAAAATCATTTCAACGATGGTCTTGTTACGGCTCCGAGGCGATCTAAACAAGGTCCTTGGGTCGATGTGGTTTGTGAAATGATACTCGACTCACTGCAAAATCACGAGGTTGTTTTGACCCATGGCGACTTTGCTCCAAGAAATATTCTTGTGCAGGGCACAAAGGTTGTTGCTATTCTAGATTGGGAGCTGTCTGGTTATTACCCTGAGTATTGGGAATATGCTAAGGCTCTTTGGCGACCTGCATGGGAGAGTTCTTGGATCAAGGATCAAGCTGTTGACCAGATTTTACAGCGCTATTTGTCGGAACTGGCGGTTGTCTGGCATACAAGAGATATCATCTGGTGAGGTACACAATGGCATCTTCGCATTGTTACTGCTCGGGGGTATAGAAGCCTATCTAGATTGACTCCGAAAGTATTGGAAGATTACAACCATGTATCCCTCAGCCTCTTCTTACACAAACGATCCTGGTATGTTTTGAGTTAACAATACAGTAAGCAACTGGTTCCCGACTCTACCATACAGAAGGGCATCTTAACCTTCAGCAAAACATGTGATCAGAAACATCGTGAGAAGCAGAAATGAAACAGCTCATTCTTCCAAACTTCTCAATTTTATTTCTTCAAGACAGCCCCCTTTTCTTTCGCTCGGGTACAGTATGTAGCTAGGCTCCGGCCCACTTTAAACAATGTCTTGCATGCTTCGATATTCAATGTCCCTTGGATCAAGGATGCGGCGCAGTACATTGGCGACAACTCATCCTTACAATTCACAATTCAAGAGGTGAAGGCTGTCTTTCCTATTCACCAACCGATTCGTTCGAGAATCAGGGCACGTCTCAAATTACATCTGGTCATATTTTCATTTTCCTTACCATACTGTCACCATGTTTTCTACACTCGTTCAAAATTTCAGCCTCGCGCTGGCACTTCACAGCCTCGTCGTTTTAGCGCAGCAATCACCACTCAACAACACCCCCTTTATTCCACAACAACATCCTCGCCACGACCGACCAGACACCTCTCTGCCTTCCGATGAATCCAAATCTGCCGCTCGAAATGCAACAATCAAGCTTTTCCCCGCATCGACCGCAGGTTTCCGGCCTAACTTCTCCTTCGGTTGCCGCGAACGAGACTTCAACACCATAACCCTCGACACCGAAACCTGCCTGTCAGGAGATTACTACTTAAGCCACAACTTCCTCATCACGGAAGCTCCGATATGCGCGGATGGAAAAGCACCAGTGATGAGCTATTGGCACGAGCAGGGCTGTGTAGGAGAACCAAAATACAGCAGCGAGAAGACTGGGAAGGGTATACCTGAATATTGTCTTTGGGGTGGGTTTACACCAGAAGAATGGTCTCTGAGGTTCCGCTGCAGCGATGCAAATGCTACAAGTGATGAGAAACATCAGCTTGCTATTCCCCCGCTAGCTCCTGAGCCATTGCCGTATTTTGGAAAGGAAGAAGCTCAAGGACAAGAGAAGGATGAGCCCAAAGCTTTGGAGGAGCCAACAGATGGAGTAGTTCTCACACATCTGTTCCCGGCTTGCAATGGTCACGGACGTAAGAGACCGATGACCATCCCCGTGGACAAGTGTCTCACGATCCACGGCTTCGGGATCCAGTTCAAAACTCCCGCGGTCTGTGCCAATGGGACCCGTGCGAAGTGGGCACGCTTCGAAGACGGTAAATGCGGCTACGGAGAACTCTCAGCACACTACGGGCTCAAGGATATCACAGACTCGGATATTGGGGAATGTCTATCGACCGGTGCCGACGATGGCGGGGAGAAAATATCCAGCATGTCATTCTGGTGTGACGGGTTCGGAGATGTCAAAAAGCCAGATCCGAATGCGCCCAAGGAACCCGAGAGGCTGAAGCCCAAGGCAGGTAGCATTAGTGAGAGTGCATGTATGGTTGGACGTGCGCCGTTCTTCAATCACCCTGCGACG
The DNA here is from genome assembly GCA_003988805.1 of Ploettnerulaceae sp. D365. Taxonomy (NCBI): domain Eukaryota; kingdom Fungi; phylum Ascomycota; class Leotiomycetes; order Helotiales; family Ploettnerulaceae; species Ploettnerulaceae sp. D365. The sequence goes on from QYAL01000051.1 coordinate 125,453, forward strand.
GATACTTGCGTTGATCTGAAGACGAGCCGGATGAAGATCTACTCCACAGGTGTATGCACCAATGGTACCTCGGCACTTCTCGCAAAGTACAAAGGGAAATCATGCAGCGGATCTCCTGCAGCGTTCGTGGAGGTCACCGAGGAAAGTGGGAACTTGGACACGTGTTTGGATTTCGAGGGGACGGAGAGTTTTGCGTTCTGGTGTGAGGGTAAAGGACTGACTGGTATCAAACCAAACCCGGGCCTGCCGACAAACTCTAGGAGATCTGCAGGCTCTGTTATTATGATTGTTGTGCTATGTGTACTCGCTGGGGTTTTGCTGGCTATGGTTGGGGCATGGGCATGGTTCACGACTGATATCAGTCGGAGGGTAATGGTCTGTTTCATGAGAGCTGTTACTGGATCTTTTATACTGACTTGGATGATAGGATTTGTTTGGACCCAAAGAGAACGGTATCGCGTTGTAAGCTATAAAATAAAAGATAATGGATGTAGATGTGCAGTAAGATTACAATGTGTCAGACTGCAAGTCTATTCTCTCGGTACGTCTGATTCGTTCTCAAAGCTACATTCATTCTATCTCAAAAATCACATTAGCCCGAAGTTCATTCTTAGACCAATTAAAGAGACTCTGAGTATATCTCCTCTCATCTTCTAATCCCCTTTCCCGTCACCTTAATCAAGCACTAGATTCAATCTCAATGTGTAATCTCACACTACTAGCTACCCTCACGTCTGGAGAAGTCTTTGCCAAGTAAAAGACACACTTATCTATAAGCGCAAATCCACTTTCCCCATCTCCTTTACCAATCGTCAATACTCAATACACTCAACGACCATATTTCCCCTTTCCAGCTCTTCTCCTCATTCATCTCATCGCATCAATCACTCCTGCCAGAATTTCCATCGAGATTCTCATAAGCAGAACTGATAATCCCACTTCGCATCTCAGGAACAGCGGAATTGGCATGATTTTTTTGATATTTTCTATTAATATATACGTTTGCAAATTATGTGCGAAAAAAAAAGGTATGCAGAAAGTTGATTGATTGATTGATTGATTGATGTTTGGTCGTTTTGTTTACGGAAAATATTTGCCCCTATTATTTTCGCTTAGCATCTCACTGGTGAGTGACAAAATTAGGAAAAAGAAGACTGCAGGGAAAAACAGTTGTTAAGCGAAGTTCGAGTGATGAGAGAAATCAGAGAATCGTGAAATAAAGATGAAGAAACAAAGATAAAGGAAAGTACCCTTTACCTCGGATGTAATTCACTCACTATACTTCACTTACATCCCGAATATCTCGGAAGTGCATCGTATACTAGGGAATCAGTGATTAATTTGTTCACCATTTGAAAAAGGTACGTGATATTTATTATAACTCAAAAAGCATTTTTTGTCATTGTCAGATTCAGGCTATGTACCTCTAGACAAACTATACATTAATTAACCCCCATGTTCATACTCATTAAATAAAGAGAGCGTTCATTTCCTCGTCTCTCGCTGACATCTGTAGCCAAGCCAAGCTGGATCTTGGTATCAATTGCCAATTGACGACTCCTAGGATCCAGGACAATAACCAACAAGCTGAAGCTTTAAGCCCCATTGCTCAGACCAACTGTTTTATTTTATAGCGAATACTTGATGAAGAGAACCCAGGCAATTACAACTTCGGAGCTGAGCAGACAGATACCGAAGATCGTGAATGACTTTGCGGGTTTGCGACCGATCAGAGGTCCGAGGTTGCCGGCGCGCTCGATCTTCATGCGCTTCGTTTCGCTCATGGTTAGGATACCTCCGAGGAACCTGTGAGTTGTTTGTTAGCAGGGGGTATTTTCATGAGATACTGATGATGGTGGTGGGTGGTTTATCTTACTTTCTGTCAAGAATACCATAGAAGAGACCGAGGCAGAATTCGAGAGCTTTCACAGCTACGAAGAAAGCGACGACGCGCTCATAAGTCTGTCCAGGGGTGAGATCCTGCAGTCTTCCGGCAATCATATCGACGATGACACTTCCGCTGTTGTTGAACGCCTTCCAAATACCGAGGACGAGACCGAGCTCCACTTGACTGGGGACGATCAGGGGGATAGAGGCCAAGAAGGGGAGAGCGTTCAAACTGGATCCCACGGAAGCGAGGATCATGACGCCGAGAGCATTCACATGGCTGTAACCGATGAGGGTGTAGACCATGATCCAGATAGCGGATGTGACGCTGACAATCACCATTCTGTTACCGAAGAAGTCGAAAAAGGCACCTAGCATCGGCGTGCAGATGATGGGAATGACTTGTTGCACGGCAGATGTGTAGCCAGCGATCTGCTCGGTAGAGCCACGAGTCACTCGGATGATATCGGCATTGAGACCATTGAAGCCACCGACGACACCAGCCTGTAGGATCTGGGTGCACACCACCAACCAAAAGAATCTCGGCACGCGGGAAATGATGACCCAGACTAGGGAGGCACTGCGCGCCACGGAACGCTTGCCAGTGGCATCCGATATTTGATGTCCGTCAGCGAGAAGCGCTGCTCGTTCGCGGGCGATGCGCTGACCGGTAGGGATCTGGGCCCATTGTGGGCGAGTGCGAGCCCACCAGATGTAGAAGATGTTTTGGACGAGGTTGGCGAGGCAGACGATGGCTGGAATCCATAGAGCCCAGCCCCAGAAGGAAGTTGCATCTCTCATTGGGACGGCTGCGGCCTTGGCTGCGAGCACGATGAGTTTGCCTGGAGACGGGACAATTGTATTAGTACACTTTTTTTTTCTTTCAAGTTTGAACTTTGAAGGAAATGTCATTGGATAGTGACATACCAGTCGCAATATCTAGACCGTAGACCAAACCCAAGCCTCTGTGCTGGAACCAATGGGCCAAAATCTACACAGCGGGGGGTTAGCGAATTCTTCAAATGTTGGGTTGACCCTTTTTCTCCTATACTGACCTTGGATGTGCAGGTCTCAATGATGGTACTGCCGAAACCCATAACAACTCGACCACCCATAACAAGGCCGAAGGAATCCTTGTTGGAGCCAGCTGCTGAGATTACAGCGCCGATGAAAATGAAGATGGAGCAAACCAAAGATCCCCTGTTTGAGAGATGAGATTGTTAGCAGAGGCACTTTCACTTCTCATTCTCACTCCTCTTGTTGACTGTTGGAGATAGATAATGGCGTATACAAGGAGTAAACATACCATTCAACACCATAGTAATCAAGTCCATATCCACCAATGATAGGAAGGACCGTGTTAACAAGTGAGGTCGCCGAGCCAATAGCTCCATACTATGGACAGAGCCAACGTTAACTTTCCAATTCATAATTCTCCCAAGAGACCATTCCAATAATTTCTTGGAGGGCACTTACCTGAGCATTTGTGATACCCAGTTCCGTTACCAACGTCTTCTTCAGCGGCCCCAGAGTATTCTCCGAGAAAGACGATCCCCAGGAAAGAGCAATACCACAGACGAGAGCAGTCACCTTCCACGTCCAGGGGAAATCCTTTTGTTTCTCAGGTTCCTCCAGATCACTTCTGACGTTTGCCTCGAGGCTCTTCTCATCATCGGTCTCAAGACGTGTGGGCGATGACGTCTCGAGGGGCCCGTCAACAGACTGCAGCACCTTGTTATCAGCCATGGTGAAAGATCAGGACTTTCTTTTTCTCGGCAGTGGACTGGTGGAACAGTCGAAAGAGAAATAGAGGATTGAATTGGATTGAATTGATCGATTGATGATGGAGAAGAGGGAAGAAGAGACGTGCAGGCGCTGGGCTGGCTTTTTATCTATCTCCTTCATACTCCCTGTAAGGGCTAATATAATGGATGCAATAGCCGAGCAGCAGAAGATCTGGGTTCCCTTGCCCTTTTTTTTGTTATTAGAAGAAGAAAAAAATCCATTAAGCAGGTATCAGTAGTCAAACTCCACTGTTAAAAGATGTCTCCACCATAACAAAACTGGTGTGCGTAGAACATTATTATTCAACCAATAATCCGTTCAATTGTCGAAGGGGGGAACGCTCTGGGGGGGGGGTTCCGTATCCGATGATCAGATAAAAATCTGAATCAATGCCAAGGGCCGTTCTCGGGAACGTGCTCTACCTGTACCTGTACTACTTAATTATTAGTACTGTAACATGTACTTCTTCCGTACTTTGTACCGAAATGCAGCATTATATCCACTTTTAATCGCTCCACTGAAATTTCCTGCAGCTAGGCACACCCTTGCTAGAACAAAACATGTTTCCAGGCTAGTCTAAGCTAGCTCGGCTTCTTTATCTTTTTTCTCATCTGATAAGATGATCAGATAAAATTTCAATGTTGACTTTGGCCCCTGCCTCCATCCTTTGGGAATGTTATGTACTCCGTACTTGTATCCACTGCTACGGTAGAGAATCCACTGTCAAGCTCTGCTCTGATATCGAAGATCTTAGAAGTTAGGACATCTGTGATAGGAAAAAGACTTGAAAGTACTAGGTTAGGCGATGCAGTCTGCGCTGAGTACTGTATGTAGTAGTAGTGATGCCAAGGCGATCGAATGACTTTTTTACCTTTCTTCCCTTGCGAATTTGTCACTTGGACCGGACTAGACGAATTAAAGACGCGCAGCTTTCTCTGGGCGCAAGACGCATCATCATCATCATCTCTGTTTGATTGTGAAATTGTTGTTATCAAATTTAATTTTTTTGGTTGTTGATAATTATTTCCCGTCTCTTTGTACTGGGATTTTCTAAGCGCCAAAGTCCTCACAGTGGACATCTATTCTACAGCCGGGACTGCTCCGGCATTTATCAGCCGAGTCTTTTATGCCGTCCATCAGCGACGTTGGTCCGCACGCCGCCACGAGGACTCGTTGATGGCTCGCGACTCCCTGCATCGCTTCGTGGAGGACGGTGTCCGTGCTCATTTTCTTGTACCTGTATTCGATGCTTTCATCGACTGTCTTGCAAGCATCTCCGCTGAGGAGTCCTTCGAAGTCTTCTGCCTCGAGATTACACTCATGATCGGAATTATCCCATCTTGAAAACGCTTTTGTCTCTATACGCTGGTCCTCCCCAGAACCAATCGTGCCATAATTTGCAAGGGATTTCTCGCTCGTGATATATATTATCACTTTGACGTTGAAACCAACGCTCTTCAACTTGTGCAAGTGTTCGTGAAACCATTCAAGGTGTTCTGTCGAGGTGTTACTAACGGCACATTAATAGTTTAGGCATAGGAAGAGACGCACCTGTGCGCTTGACTGCCCACACGAATTCAATGGGCTGCAATGTCACTGTTTCGGAGTGGCTCTGGCTCAAGAGCCGGTTCATGAACCCAAAGGTAAAAGCAGCTCCGCTTCCCCCAGAAATCAAGACCAACTTGTCATAAAGCGAAGTATCTGGCAGTGACCCATATGGGCCATCCGCCGAGACCCACGTAGTATGGCCAGGGTGCTGGCTCGCAAACTCGGATAGAGATCTTGTGAAGCCCTGCTGTGACTTGATCACAAGTTCCAACCCAGATGGACTGTTGCTGACGATTGTGAAAGGGTGAGTCTGGTAGAGTCGCACACGTGGAATCCATAGGTAACAATGCGAGCCTGGCACGGCGGCTCCGTTGAAGGGCTTTTTTAGAAGTAACCGTATACCTCCATCTGGAAGTAGGTGAATTGTGGCATGGTTGTTAACAAGATGGTAAGACATTCTTGCAGTCCGAATGATGCGATCAAGCATCCATAGACAAAAAACAAAAAGCATTATCACAGGGAGCTTTTTGGCCCAGTCTGGCCTGTGAAACCCAGTCAGGATAACAACAGCTACAAAGCCGGTGATGTGGCTTGCGAGGAATATTTCATAGCCACGATGTCTGAAGATGCCCATTACCAAGACACACATGACAAGACCAGCAATGATGCCTTGCAGATTGCCCTCTTCTAGCATGGTTTCCCATCTCCCGACGCGGCCAAAGTGGATGGCGTAGAAGATGGCATGGAAAAGGACTAAAAGCATCGTCGTGTAGCCCACGATCCGATGAAGAGTATTGAGTTGAGCATGCGAGATACATGATATATAGACTAGCGGGGTATTCTTCAAGCCGAAGAAGACACACAAAGCCATGTTTGCGGCTGCTAGCCTACTCGGATATCAGCCAGGACCACAACTACGGAAATGTCAAAAGAAGCAGACAAAATAGTGCTCACCATCCAAATCTAGAGGCAAAATGATTCACCCGGTACAGGGCAAGAATGGTAGAAGAGAAAGCGACATTGCCCACAACATAGATGGCAACCAACCCAATAAGTGCGAAGGAAGGCCGACCAATCCATTTCCAGACTGCGCGATTTTCTAAGTTTCTACTTGAAGATCAGTTTATGACTGTACAAAATTTAGATACCTCACATACCGAAACGCTCGAAGAAGAGCTTTATGGCCATAGCTCTGTAGTTTATTACACGAAGATAGGGGCACGGATCTGTTGCAATAGGAACGCAACCATCGAGCCGTAGCAACCGTCAGGATGAGACCACATAGAAAACAGGCGTACAACTTTAAAGCCTTTTCGTTCTTGAGTTGCTTGGCAGTAGGAGGCTTAAGCATCATGTTTCAAGCGTGTGTGGTATGTTTTTCTGCTGCATCGCAAAAGCAGCTGGGGAAAAAGGGGAGTGTAACGCGGATAATCATAGATCAGATAAGATAAAAATATCTGGCTTCTCCGTAAACCCAGGTAGACCGTAGAGCTTAAATTTCCCCTCCCCTCCGATCCCCCTCCCACTCTAGGCCTCGGCTTCTGCCCGCACCCTCCCTGGTAAAAGGTACAGGTAAGCGAAGGGACCGAATAATAAATAATGGAAGAAATGCATGATCGTCGACCTACTAGTCTAGTCATGCACTGGGGCCTTAAGCGCTTGAAGACTCCACATACTTCGTACTACGAATACTGTATGTGGAAAAGAAACTCCCAGCTTTCTCATTTGAATTGACTGAATAATTCGAAAGCCAAGAAAAGCAACGCAGAAATGTCCGCATAATAATAAAATAATAGATATATTTTTCCCACCAGGAAACGATCGCTGGAAAGGGGATTCTTTCCCTCAGCTCCCCAGTTCTGCAATCATCCAGCCCGCCACGCAAGCCAACCCGATCAAGGATATCAGACGATGTGGGACAAGTCAACCTGCAAGATAGTGACGCCAAGAAGCGCCAAGGCGTCAAAATCGATCTGATAAGCAAAAAAAAAAAGGAAATGCGGGTACTGTGTGTACTATGCCGTATTTCTCGTGGGGACAGGGGGTATCGTCTCTGCAGAATTCTCACCGTGAGAGAAATGGATGGATCGTGATCCCCGGCAGGCTAGGGTGAGAAGGTGTCTTGTGGTTATCCTACTAGACAAGGGTAGTACCCCATAATTCACACCTCATAACGGGGAATGCGAAATCATTGATGGGTGAACTGTGATGAAGATGAGATTTGAGGTCTATCGAGGGGTTTGTTCCGGTCCGATAACGCAACTACTTAAACTGCACTCAACAAACACGTGGCTGGAGATTCGTCTCCTTGATTTATCTGATCAATATAACGTATAAATTCGGGATATATTAATTTTGTATTGGCAAAGCAGAATTGCGAATACAGCGACAGAATTTTGTTGGAAACTATTAGCGTATACACGTGAATATATAGTGGGTCCCAGCTTTAGTAGTGAGGGATACACTGAGCGTTGGTTATAAACTTCATCTCTTGCTGATAATTAGACTGAATGAGTACACCCAAAGCAGAAATAATTGAGCTCTCAACGATCTAATCCAACAGAACTGACGGTTTAACTATTTACATTCTCTTCTCAAACATTTTATGGACATTATTGCATCGGCTCATCATTCTATTCGCAGCTACTAATAACCATAGAATATTCCGGATCAGTGTGACATATTCACATCCTTTATCCACCAAAGAACAATCCAGTTGGCCACAGCCACAAGCGTAAGCACCCACATCGGCAGCCCGACCACATTATGAGAAAGCCCAAAACCGAGAATCATGCCTCCTGCAGTAGGCCCTATGATGCGAGCAGCACTGGATATGCTCGTTGCAAAACCATGCACTGTCCCCAACAGATTCTGGCTCGGTGCCGAATTGTCCACGAGCATTACGGTGGCGGGATTGACAAATGTTCGAGATGTCAGATGTAGCACAAGTACAAAGGACAAACATGTCCAAACGAGGCTGAGATTATCAGGTAAGATGACGAGGTAAGGGAGTAGGAAGTATGCTGCGATGCTAAGAGGCAGGAAGATGCGATACGATTTCCTTACGCCGAGCTTGCCAATTAGCATCGGGTAAACTACTAGTTGTAGTGGTATCCCAATCATGCCAATCGTTGTGTTTGCGAATCCAACTTTCTTGCTTGACAGACCCATGCCGCCGCCGAAGCGAAACGGTAGATGTATATCACTACGCTGTGCTTTGGGTGCCGGGAGCAAGGTGAAGAAGATGGAATTGAAGGCCGAAACATGTAACGACTGGAGAAAGTGTTGCAGCATTGTCAAACAGACATTTCTCGTAAATATCGCACTGAATGGAGGCCGCGATTTGACCTCTTGTTGAAAGGCCGGGAATTCCTCAATCTCGTCATCCAAGAGCGGAATCGCCGAGCTGGACGAGATATCGTAGTGGCTGTGATTGTCCGGGTACTCAGTCGCTCGAGTTCTCAGGATGGTACGCATTAATAACTTGCCAAGCCTGCGTCCGTAATCTGGTCGATGGCGTAGCTGTGGATGGGTTTCGTCGAGGCCCAAGATGATTGTAAGAGCTGCTGAACTTAGAATTGTGGCAAAGAACAAGTTGGGCAGGGCATATGGGAATCTTTCCAACCATTGTACGCCGTTATCACCTCCGAGAAGCGAGCCTGGGCCGAAGATGCTCGGCAGTGACTTGACAGGTTCCGCAAGATAACCACTCATAAATGGCCCAATGATAACGCCAACATTAAAGCACATTGGCATGAGTAGAAAGGCTCGAGACTGGTATCTTTGATTGCATTAATTAACCTTAGCTCTCTCTTGAATTTCCGTTTGTGCCTGGCTTTGAAATATAACATACCTTCTATCCGCAACGATCTCAGAAACCATGGTCCTAAGCACACCAACATTGCCATTGAGTGCACCAGCCAGGAATCGAAAGAAGAAAGCAAAAGCCAGGGAAGTAGAGAAAGCCATGCCGAGCGCCGACAAGGCCGAACCAACGAGTCCGATGATCAACACTCGTTTGCGTCCCAGGCGAGGATCATCCGCTGCACGCCCCCAACACAGAGATGTGACGCACTGCGCAGCTGCAAATACAGCAGTAAGATATCCTGCCTGCGTGGCAATCTCAGATGCGCCTAGCTCTGGGTTGAACCATTCCAGTTGATGGAAGAGGTACGATGCGAAGGATCGTTCGCTCAAGGGTTCTGCTAGTCGCGCAAAGACTATGACAGCCAGCTGCCCTTTTCTGGGAATAGAAGCCCATGAAACGGGCTTCGATTCTGTTGGGGTAGGAAGGCTTGCATCTTGCGGCGATTCTGGTCCAAGTAGTGGCTTCTTGTGCGATTCTGCGTTTAGCTCGAGCTCATCAAGCTCGTCGTCGTCTTCATCGGAAGAGAGGCGGTCCCTGATAGGTAATGAAGCAGCGTTCCCAGCCGGCGCCATCATTTCACGGTCGTTGAACAAATATAGTCAGCGGCAAAGCAACGAGAATTGTAGTCCAAGACTATTGGAAGGAAGAGCATGCTACACATCTTCCTGGCGACAAAGTATCAAAGTGGGCGTGAACGACTTATATAAGATCATTCTCACCGTACACTCTTGGCGATTTTTTCCGCGTTCGCCAATCACCTGGACTTATAATTTTTCTAGCTCAACTTGGCTCAGAGCCTGCCAGACAAATGTTGACATACCCTGGCAGCCAAGACTCGCTTACCAATTAGGTACTAGTTAACAGCATCTCGTTATCAATCGGATCAGATAAGATAATATTGCTTTTTCTCAAACCTCCACAATTCATCGTCGTCTTTTACTCTTCCTGTGTGCGTCCTCCTCCTTGGAGGATCTTAATGGCCTCAACTATCGATAAGGTGAATGTGATTCAATCTTGCGAAGCTAGCTGAGGTCACAAACACCTGTCAAGTCGCACGGAATCGTTTTACATATGGTTACGCATTTGCTCAAATCGATCGACCCGGGATCGGATGGCAGACGGAGGCGACACGTGATATCAAAATCCATATAATTCCTGTCTGATGCTATACAAAGTGTCAGCCAGCTCGCAGCTGTATCAGTGGCACCCATAACAACTCACCTGACCGATGGACACTTGTCTGTGCAGCGCAGTCCGCCGGCTGGCGAAGGACTTTGATGAGAGCCAAGCGAGGGAACTGGTTCCCGCTCTCAACAGTCATCTCAACGACCTTCGAACTCTCCTCGCCCAATCCAAGGCCCTCACACACGATGTCCAGTACAGAATCACGCCCAACAACCAGCGGACCATGAAAGCGCTGTTCGTAGGAGCAATCGATCTCCGACCCGTGGATCAAGTATGCGAGAGATTCAAGGACGACATTGCCGGATTCTGGACTTCGTCGAGCGATGTTGTTCATTCCGAATTACGCCGACGATTGGCTTGCATCGTGGTATTTCTGAGGTCGAAGTTAGGAGCTGAACCAATGTTGTCATCTCAGCTTGCTAGACTTTTTCAAGGACAGCAGAATTATCAGGAACTTCGGAATTCGGGGAGGAAGTACATCAAAATCACACGGAGGCTTGGAGGTCTCGGGTCCATCTTTTGGCTACCGCTGAATATTCCCCCTTCAACGTATGAGAAGAGTCCAGTCCAGTCCAGGCTAGCTGAGCCTGATAGTGAGAATTGCTGTTGCTAATATCAAGCAGCTACGAGAGATACCTCAACATAGACGATGATGATGTTTTCAATCATCTAAGTTCTCTCCGCCCACAAGATAAAAACTATGTCGACTTTGTACAGTATCTGATTCTAAGTCAACTTCAGGGTCAGTCGGCTCAATGCTCAGTCCTTTTCGGTGCTTACATTACTAATGTTTATATCACAGATCCTTCTTTGCCATCCTCATACTACAATCTCCAAGTAGAATATAGTGATATCCTTCCAGTTTCAGATCAGCTATTGCTACTGCTTCACGCTCTAGGCGGCATCGACATACCAGATATCATTTTGAAAAGCGTGCGCTTCGCACAGCGACGGTGGAGTGCCGATGGTGAGATGGAAAGCATCAATGCCCTCGAGTATGGTTTGCCCGTTGGCCTCACCGACCTTCTATCGGATGATCAGAAGCTGAATCATGCCATGGAAACTTCGTTCATCACGAAGCAGGTGCGGGAAGACGGCACTGTCACCTGGTCTCTCAGTCAACAGCTGAGGATAATGTTCTCTCAAGCCCTACTTCTCCAAACTATGGATCATCTGGAAGCCACAGCTCTTAATCTCATCTGCTTCGCGTGCCCACCATGCTATGAAGGCAATACAACCTGGTATGTACAGCTTGTAGCCAGCACGTAATAAATAAAACGATGAGACGTTCGCTAACAATCAGTTTGTAGGTCAGCATCACTAAAGAAGATAGCTTGGCCCTTGTTAGAGAGATTGACGAAATCGAACAAGGTCCCAGCAGCTCTACGGATCCCCATCCTTCAAGTGGTACTTTTCTTCTGCGAAAGAGACTCGATCTACGTCCGCAGAAGCGCCGTCGAGCAAGCCAAGCCCCTCCTACGAAAAGCCATGCCGTACTACCTCCACGCCTCAGTAATCCTCTACCGCAGCACCCTCTGCCGCGTCGACGGCGAGCTCGCCAAATCCGAAGCACACCTCCGAGACTTCCAGTGGCGCGGACCGAAACCCGAGACCCGACTCGATCACGCCCTACAGGGCCGTCTGCACATCTCGCAGATCGAGAATAAGATCAAGTGCTACGACAACGACGTCCCATCCTTCATCTACAAGTGGGAAGCCCGACAGCCCCTCTCGACCCTCGACATCGAGATCACCTTTCGGCTCCAGAGCGCTGCGGCGCGCTTCTTTCAATCCGTCGGCGACTTTGCTGCTGCCAGGGCATCGCTGGAGCAATTCCTCTCCCTCGACACAGCGAATCCCATGCGGACCACCACGCGACGCATCATCATTGGCCGCCTAGCAGATATCCACTGCGAGATGAGAGATTTCTCCAAAGTCGTCGCCCTCGTCGGCCCCGAGCTCGACAGCATCGCCGACGCCGACCGACCGCGCCGCTCCTTCCGCCGTCTGGTCCTCGCATCCGTCGAGGCCAACATCGGCCTCGGAAGATTAGACGAGGCCGAGCTGGTCCTCAGAGAGCTGGAGGCGGCCTTGCCGCTCGAGGTACAGGACCTCCATGATCAGCTGCTGCATATGCGGCGACTGTTCGCTGCGGCGCGCATCGCGCAGATGAAGCCTGATCGCACCGAGGCGGTTGGACGCTGGACGATTGCGCTGCAGGAGGTAGAGCGCATGCATGTGTTGAAAGCGCGACGAGGGTTTACTGCTGCCATGATATATCTATCGTTGGCGCACGCCCAGCTCTGTGCCGGTGACGGCGAAGAAGGGAGGAAGTCGTGGGCTGCCGGTGTGGAGATTTTGCGGAGCGAGAAGTGCGAGTTTTGGATTCCGATTGTACCTACTATCTGGCTGATGTGGGTTGTTAAGGAGGTTCATGAGATGCAGGGTTGGTCGTTTCATATGATGCTTCCGGGTGGAAGACCGGATGTGGCCTGGCCCTGATGTTGTAGTTGTTGTGGGTGTTGTGGTTGTTGTTCCTAACAAGCTTTAGCTAGAGACTTGCTGTAGAGTCTTATTTTCAGGAAATTTGTAAATAGAATAGCATATAAAGCCGGACTTTTGCTTTGAGCTAGGAGCTCTGAACACATTGTTGAGGCACGAAGATAATGTGACATGGAAAAAAGGTGATGGTGCTGGGCTGGTGGTTGACATTAACCGAAGCGAAATCGCAATGCAAGTTCTCGAAACGAGATCATGCAGTATTGATAATTTGATATAGGTAGAGAAAAAATGTGTCCTATTGACAACAGAGAAAGTGATGCCAGCGATAGGATGCAATAGTAGCGAGACGAAATGAGAGAATAAGAGGAATATCGACTTTACACTGGAAGAAACCAACGACTCATGTGTTTGTAGGAGATCAGAAGGCCCGACTAGAAGGTTCCAAGACATGTAAATAGATTCTCCTGCCAATTAAGATTAGTATAGATATGGGTATAAAACGCCTAGCTCCTCCTGCTCCTATGTATTGACCAACCAAAAAAGGCCCCATACATATATCAATGTTAATAGCAGAAGCCTAAAACAAACACCAAATTAGGCCTTCGTCTCCCAAACCCTTGGCGTCTCCAACTCCACGTCGCCGAATCCCATCTGTCTTCCAGCAAAGAACTTCCCCTTTCTCTCCATCTTGGTTTCCGTAACCCACTTCCTCAACCAGCACAATCCTTTACTGAGACAGAAAATCACACAGATTGCAATCGCGATGCCGATCACGTATGCGACCACGGTACTTTTGCCCACTCCGCCGATATTCTCCGTACCGCCGCCAGCCACAGCCACGATATTCTTCGGGTTGGGGTTGAGAAAGGAATAGACGTAGTAGTGCTTAGTCGCATAAGTGACGTAGGCCAGCCCTAGATACGCGCCCAGGAGTATGAGGAGGAAGAGGAGATGGATCCACGGAGGTGGATTGACCCTCGTGAAGAGGATTTCGAAGAGGCCAAAGGCAGAGTTGAGGCCGTGTTGTGAGATGTTGCTCCAGAGGGAGAAGGTTGTGTGGAAGGAGGAGTAGAGGAGTCCCCAGTAGACGATCGTCACGAGGAATGGGAAGGTGGTGATTGTGGTGTAGAAGAGGTAGTGGAGGGCTTGTAGGGGCCGTGGGAAACGGTTTAGGAGAGGGGTGCCGCCGTGGAGGGCGTAGGAGAAAGTGTGTACGGCGGCGATGGCGAAGTAGAAGGCTAAGCCCCAGTAGCAGAGGACTACAAAATGTCAGCTAGTCATTTTGTATATATATATATATGGGAGGGAGTGGAAAGAAGGTACCAGTGAAGTAGGAGAACGCTTTCCGTGCGTCATGCACGGACAAGCCATCGTGGTTACTGAGTTCCCAACCGATTATAAAGAATATCACAGTAAATGCATAGAGAGACTGATGATGTTAGCAGATATGTATACAAATGGGGCAATTGAACACACGATCACTGCTCTGATTCCGAAGAGAACCCATGGTGTGAGAAGCCAGGAGGTCTCGAATCGATGGCTTGGATCCCAGAGATCTGTTCCAAATTTGAAGTTCTGGGCATCGAACACCTTTAGTTTCGCCATGTTGACTTCCTTTCCTTCTCTTCTCCTCCAGCCGGTGCTGTCTTTCAATTCCCAATCGATCGTGCTGGTAGATGTGTGACGATTCCTGATTCCCAAGTATTTTCGAAATCTCCTCAGCCGCGTCTAGAAATCGATCGAGATCTGCTATACGTGTCGTAGGACGTTAAAGTTTGACAGTTGAAATCTAGAAGAGAAAGCTGGAGTGAACGAGTGAGGAAGTGCGAGAGAAATAATTCGGTCGTAGGTGATCCACTTGCAATAGCTGCGTTGGTCGAGTGCTAGTTTCCGAGCGTAGACGTCACCTGAGTGAGATTAGATTAATTGGGGAGTTTATGAAGCAAGCGGATTAGCACTGGCGTCTGAAGTGCGGGTGGATGCTTATGATATTAAATATTTCAAGGAAAGAAAGGAGAGATGCGTGATGATGTAGATATATGATGTTTGGTATTTAATTCGTTCATATCCTTGGGCTGAAGCTATTTTCATCTGAACTGTATTCACATTTTTGGCGAAGTTTGAAATCGCCGTCAAAAGCCTAGGCCTGTCTAGTGTCGGATACTAGGCCTAAAATAGGGAATCTCAATACGAAGTTGCGTTAAAACGCAGCCAGAAGCGAAGCAACAAGGCGGCTTGGGCCGACGCTAGAGTAAGAGTGGGTTGGATAAGGGTAGGGATAATTATAAGTTAGGGGTTCGAAATGACGACTCTGGGATTTCTGTCTTTTTCTTTCTTTCTTTATTCTTCATCAAATATGTTTCGGGTACAGCTTGTTTCGATCGAGTCGAGGCCTCTAACTTTGTCATCTTCCTCACTCTATCATTGTTCAAAGACCTACCTGTTATCAATCATACCCAATAATTGATGTACGCGATACCTAATTCCAAGGTAATAAGGTAGACTTGTATAGGCACAAGGTACAGGGCATCCCAGGTTCCCAGCTGCATGGCGACCCAAAATATCTCGCGTCCGCTATGCAGATAGGGAGGGCTCGGCCTCGCCTCCGTTTACTCTCTTGAGAAGCGACTCTTGCAGCTGGTGGTTGTTCGTGCCGATTCCTATCTTCTTTAAGTCTGGAACACGATGGCTAGGTCCGCTAAGATAGACTTGGAAGAGACTTTCGAGGGATGAAAGCATAGTCGCGTGCTATCGACCGCCGCCGGGAATAACGTGGGAGCAAACGGCACACTTTGTAATGGCTGTCTGCTAATCGCATAGCAAAAGCCGCGATCTTGCCGACAAGGCGTACATTAGAGTTCTCGAATTTAAGAAAAAAATTGCAGGAATTGAAGAATACGCAAGATTTTCTTGTTGGACAGACATACTAGTACTTTGTGGATGTCGAGGAAACAGTAGAAGAAGCAAAGACGACATATGAAGCTGTGAGGCAGAATCGCAGAGATGACGGACGGCTCGACAGACTATCTTTGGGAGTCGCGCACCATAGCTAGGCGCTGGATATGCTGGTGCAACATCACCTTGTCATAGGGTGGGGAGCTATCAAGTTTGTCCTCACGCTAAGGTGCCTAATTGAAGACGTCATATAGCTGATGGGCTTGTGGTAAAATGTCATTGACCACGAAGAGCTTAGTAAAGAGCTTGCAAAGGCCCTGGCGCTTATCGGTAGCATACTTCCAGGTATCAAATTGAGCGCACAGAATATATGAAGCATGCTTTTACCAACCTATATGCTTGTGCGTGCTATCTGCTTGATAAACATCCGGAATCATTTGTTACTACATGAAATTCCTTTGAATAGGTATTCCTAACGTCCGTCATCTGAGGCCAGATTTATCAAGTCATCGACTGCAGCGTTATCCAGCTGTAACATATTCAACCGCTCATTGGCAGATCTAGTAGCAAGATTCTGTTGTACAGGTAAAAACTGCTATTGTTGATTAGAGGCCATGTTCTCAGGGGCATCCAGCATCTGTCTCTGCTGCCAGGTCGGTGATTTGAGATCAATTTGTTCCTCGAGTTTCGATGAGAATTCTTGAAGTGCAGTGAGCCCAGCCCTTCTTAGGACGCCACCCCAAACTTTTGTTATCGATAGGAGCTGCTTTGAAGAAGTCCCTAAGAATTTCGGCAGAACTCCCAAGGTCACCTGTACCGTATGATGGTTCAAACCCGAGTAGCCCTTCTGTAGCATCTTTCGCAGGGACTGGATCCTTGATCGCATGTCGGGCATATATTGGTGGAAGAATGGTACATCTAGCAGCCTGCAGGTGCGCGGGTCCTGACTTCCATGCAGTATAATTCATCATCATGAAGAGACTCGATTGTTCAGGGCCATGGTGGGATGGCGGCGTATCCACACGAAAGTGGAAGCTCGTAGCAGGAGTCTTTAGTGAACATATCAAAGAATGTATTCATTCTCTTATCCCGCGCGTTGAGTTCTCATCGATCCCTGGTTCCCCCAAGGCTCATGATATAGGAGCAAGGCTAAGATTGTATCCACTGCGTAACGATAGTGGTATTCCGTTGAGGTGAGGCGAGGCGAGTTTTCGAATGTGCTCCCATAGTATGTTCGTATTGTTGTCAAGACGTCGGTTTCATGTGCTGCTGCTCTGCTATACTCTTGATTCTGGTGTTCAGTAATGGGCTCTTTGGGAAACAAACCTATTGTCAGCTGCTGAAGATCTGGTAAGCTTATTCTAGAAATGCACGTACTCGCCTCGGAGTCGACAATAAAGAAACATGGAGCAAATAAAATTTCGCTGTCATGTCTCAACGTATCTGAAAAGTGACCGTTGTTCTTAGTATGAGATCCTGCTAATTTTTTGCAGACGGTCGTGACAAGGTGCCATGCCGAGAATAATATTTGTATCCGCCCTGGGGTTCTTTTTTGGTAAACAAATGTGAATTTGACTTACTAGTAAAGGTAGAAAGAGGTGCTCATCGGTTCCGCCTTGGACAGTGCTGTTAGGATGAGAAGGAAAGTGGAAATATCTCAAAATTATAGAGTACCTTCTTCGTGGCTGATGTAGCCATCCTCGAGCTTGAACCTGTAGCTTCGCTGCTCTTCGGCATAAAAACAACTTCCAGCCCGAGTCGTCCATTTGGAGTCTGAGCTGAGATCCTGCTTCTCATTGCTGACTCTATTCAGTCCTTCGAATCCTCTGGTTTCTTCCGAGGTGAGGGATCTTTCAGGAACAGATTTTACTCATCGAGAGTTGGTTACCAAGGCCCAGAAAATCCAGACACGGAAGTTCTTTCTGATCCGACCTGATCGATAGGAGATGGAAGGCTGCCAAACAAAGTTCCGGGTGTGGAATCTTCTAGGGTACGAGAATGAAATCCAAGGTTGTAGGCCCGTCCCCTGGTGCTGTAGTTTCCGACAAGCCCTGACGGTGAAAGCTGGAAACATCCT
Source organism: Ploettnerulaceae sp. D365 (assembly GCA_003988805.1). NCBI lineage: Eukaryota > Fungi > Ascomycota > Leotiomycetes > Helotiales > Ploettnerulaceae > Ploettnerulaceae sp. D365. The sequence goes on from QYAL01000051.1 coordinate 143,200, forward strand.
TATATTAAATCATAAAATCTATGAGATTTGTGATCTGTCGTGAAGCCACACCTGACGATTGTCCGTCGGAGTTGTTTCAAGCACTGGAAGTGTGAGGTTCTTTGCTGGCTTCTTGGAGCACGGATGGATATAGGTTGCATCTCGGTTGTGGGAATAACAGTGTGGACCTGTAGGAAGTAGGAATTGAAAGCTTCGTCGCTCTCACCCAAGGCCTGTTGATTAGACCGAGGTGGCGTTCGTCGATGCCATATATATGGTATTCAACAAAATACCTCGTATTACCTTCATATTAATAATTATCACTCATCATTAATATCGAACCAAAAATGCTTCGGTGGATCATGTATAGGATCGAAACTTACTTTCTGGCGAGTGGTCTTATCATACTTCGTACATGTATTCTCACGATTGCTCTTTGACCTTGTCCACGCGGCTGTTCATCGCACCGTTGAACTTAAGGCGGTGCGCCCTGCCCGGTCTCCACCCAACGCCACTCGAGGGGGTCGAAATACATGTAACAAAAGATTATTATTCGGCGTCAAAATTCCAGTTGGATCTTCTCCACCAGTTCCTCGTCGGCCAGGAGATTTCATCCGACCGCACGGCACCGGCTGACGAGGCTGATGAGGGAGACCAGGCATCCGACCCCCTCATCATCCCTTGATTATTCGTCTCAACATACTGTACTATTACTGTACTGTACTGACTGTACTTCGTAACCAGATCAATCAATCATACTTATTACTTCGTAGATTATTGCCCCTGAACTAAAGTCATCTAGACGGCTAAATAAGCCGTCACAATAGCACCTGGGGTCTAGACGAACGGCTCCCCGCAGTTACGGATATATCAGACGCCAGGATCATGACTTATATTGCCAAGGAGTGAGTCTGGTGGAGTCCGCTAATGTACAATAACAGGGGGGGTTTCTACTTAGCTCTGGCCTCTGGCTCTCCTTCACCCTTATCGATGAGCCTCGTTCCGGTCATTTTCGCTGCTGCTGACGTGGTGAGGAATTCTGCGTTGGGCCTGATTCAATATTGTCATCTTACTCTCTCGATGAAAGGGTGTGATTGTAATTGAGATTTATTGGATGGGAAGATGAGGTGAGGTGAGGTGAGATGTAATTGTTGGATTGAGAAGAGGAGAGGAGAGGAAGAAGGGTGGTCGGTTAAAGACTACGAGAGGTTGGATGATGATGGTGGTCTCTGTGGCGGCAACAGCGTTTGGTAGGAAGGTAGGAAGGTAGGAAGGTACGGGGTCTGTCAATCACGAGTTTCAGAGCCAGTCCAGTCCAGTACAAACTCTATTCAATAATATTTCCAGGCCCATTATATTTTAATTGTTTATATACATACCATTCATCACAATAATTACAGTACGAAGGTACTGGAGGATAAAGTCGTGGAATGTCCTGTGCAGCTAACTAATGCAACCCAATGCACCGGCCACCACCAGGTTTCGCACATTATCTGCTCGTACCCCTCCTCCAATCCCAACCCCCCTCTCTCCTCCCCCTTTTTTCTCCTTTTTTCTTTCTTCACCTTACAACTTACTACACCTATTATTTGATCGGAGATACTCGAATCAAATTCTTCACCGATTGATCAATTCATCTATCCCCATATGTAATTCCCGTCCTCACCCATTCGGTCAATCGAGCTCGAGCCAGAGTCCCAAAGGAGCAGCATACATAAACCAGCCAAGACAATCTAACCTGGAAGTTCGTATATACTTCGTTACTTCGTCTTCGTACGGGATATTATTACAGATTACAGTTCTTCGAACACGGGCCGCATCCTGTTTAATAAACGCTTCTTACCCTGATCGAGCTACACGTTCGGCATCAGCCTCGTGCTAAGCTGTACATGTACAGCTTAGAGCTTAGCTGGCCCACGTTCCTGAAGCTACCTATCTTAGCCCAGGAACTAGGAAAACAATCCCAGGTTCGCCTGTTACATACTGCAACCCATCGAATCGCATTCTGGGCTCAGACAGCTACTGTACCCGAAAGCCACGACCTTCTCTTTCCCTGAGCTGAACGGAACAAACCAGAATCAAAACTGAACATTCGTTGTTTTCTTTCTCTTCTCGCCCCCCTCCTCGTCCCCCCTCCCCTCACCTGTCCTTCACTTCTGAGGAACTACAATCAGTCATCACTCACCAAAAACACCAACACACCAATTCAATCAATCCCCCGCTACAGCTCCCGCCCTCGACCAATGCGAGCCCGACACTGGAGAAAGTGCACCGGTGGTACCACCGACTAGGTTTCCTCGTGCCTAAGCCATACGATGGCTTCCAACGAAAATACCATCAACTCTCCCGAGGAGGACGATGATGACAACCTCCCCATCCTCTTCGAGCCCATGGATGACAGCTTCTTCTCTCTCGTCACGAACCCCAGCAGCGGTAATACAACCCCCCGACAGGACACCATGAAGGAGGTGCAGGTTCCCAAGCATCCGATTGCCACTATGCAGGCAGCCTTCGCAGAGTCCATGCTCGAATCCTCCGAGGCCACGACGCCGACGATACCGAGGAACCGGGTGGGCAATGCTGCCGCGAGGAGGAAGCTTTTAATCGACCAAGAGGTGGATGAGGAGACACATGCTGCCAGGTGGAAGCAGAAGTTCGGCCAGAAATACCACGAGCTGTGGAAATTAATGGCTCAGATATCGTTCGGGGTGTACCTGTTGATGAACGGGATCGCGAAGAACGACGAACAGGTCATGAATATCCTGCAGGGGCATGTGGATGAGGTTGACGAGTTTTTGGAAACCACATTGGAGGATTTCGATCTGGCACAGGAGGATATCGAGGAGCGGCTGAGGTTCCTCAAACTGCCCCTAGAGAACATCATCATATTCGATGCTATGCTCGAGGACCGGAGTTTCCGTCTGCAGATAGTAAATGGAAACGAGCGAATTGAGCATGTTATCACGAGAACGGCTAAAGCAATGAACGATGCCTTGAAAGATGTGCAGCAGGGCATGGATGCGTGCAAAGAGTTTACGTTATACCTAGCACAAGAGCAACAAGAGTCTGCCTGGCTGAGGGATAGGCCGGACATGGAAAAGGTATTTGTGGCCATGAAGGGCAATGTGGAAGGTTGGTACAAGGCCTATGTGTCACTCCAGACCAAGGGGAATTATCTTGGTGTAGCTCTGGTACAACTGGGTTCGATAGTGGCGGAAATGGATCGAAGAGCTGGGGAGATCAGTCGAAAGACAAGAGTACGCCTTCCCTCCTGGACCGAGTGGCAGAACTAACAAAATGCAGTTCAGCAGTGCTTCCCCTGAGCCTTCACTAACGTCCTCGACACCCGGATCTCCTGAATCGAATTTGATGCGTCAGTCGATGTTGAAGAGTCTCCCTGAGGATCCAGCCATGATTACACCAGCGATACGAGCTACACTGCCTGCCTTTCAAATGGTCCAAGAACGCGGACGAACCCCCGAGCTAGACTCTCGAAGTTACTCCTCCCCCGAAGTCGAGGTCGAAGAGGAGGAATTTACACTCAAGCCACATACATATACGCCTGTGCCTTCACCACTGCCTTCACCCCTACCATTGAAAGCTCCCGTAGAATCTCCTCCTTCGCCCCCTCCTGAAATCCGTCAAAGATCCTCCCTGCGGAACCGATTTTCCTTGGGCAAGCGGAAGGAGACACCTCCCGAAATAACACTCCAAGCATCTCCACCTCGACAGGAGACATACTGGGGAGCACGCCAACGAGTCCAATCATCCTCAGCTGCACCCCGCGAACGCCAAAGTTCAGTCAACACCCCACCCTCCCGAGGACTCGACTCGGCCTATTGTTCCGACTTTGAAAAGACCTCTCCCCAGCCTTTGACTCAAGCTCCCCCGCTTACTCAAACTATCTCCCACCAATCTTCTGGCAGCCACAATACAAATGACTCTCAGTCCAACATCCGCAGCCAATTCGCTCGCGAAATGGTGCCCTCCCCCCGTTCCGAACAGCAATTCTTCCGTCCCGTCCAAGCCTCGCCTCACTCGCCCCTCCAACGGCCATGGACCGCCGGTCCGTCAAACCCTCTACACATGCACTCCAACTCCTCTGCTTCCAACTTATCCTCGCACCGGGATTACCACTCTCACACTCCGAGTCAACTTGGAAATAGGAGAGGGGCGCCGAGTAGCATGGGCATGAGCGTCATGAGCGACGTGACGATGATGACGGAGGTGGATCCGAACACAGGAGAGAGGAAGAAGATTAAGAAGAAGAGGAGTGCCTTTGGGTGGTTGAAGAAGGCCTTCAGTCTGAGTGAGGAGGAGAAGCAGGCCTTTGAGGAGAAGAGAAGAGGAGTGGACAGGGAGAGGTCAGAGTATTACCAGGGGCAGCAGAAGAGGTGGGTTGACGGGCGGAGAGTCAGATGAGAGGTTAGGATGCTTTCGACAGGTGGGCCAGACGGAGGCGAAGTCTGGTCCTAATAGAGGGCGATGTGCCCTACCACAACGATTTGAAAATGAGATGAATGAACCAGATAGCGACCACGCTCGATCCGACATCCACGAACATAAATCATATACCAGACGAACAGCATAGCAGAAGACATGGGCACGGCATAGGAGGAGACAAGTTGACCGCACAGAGCATTGGAGGAGCAAGAATAAGGGGTGTTGCCTTCGAAGATATTGTACGATGTTGATACCCATTCTTTGCAAGCCGGCTTTTTTTCTGCTCTTCTTTTTTTCTTTCTTTTTTTTTCTTCTTTCTTTCTTTCTCTTTTTTCTTCTTCTCCCTCATTGGACCCCGTTTTCCATTCGAGTTTGAAGTGTACGATACATGGGATAGCAATTTCAAGCATGGCGTTCTAGGAGCATTGATTTGGGAAACATAAGGGATGAGGGATATGGAAACACAGTAGGCGGGGGGAGAGGGAGCGTATACGCTACCTCTAGAAATGTATTAGGGCAGAGAGAGAGAAAGATGATAGCAAAAGGGCTGAATGAATGGAGATTGAGATTGAGATCGAGATTGGGACAGATAATAATTCTTTCTACTACAGCCATATACACCCTTGATCTCTTCCCTCACTTTTGCGTGAATGTTTGGAAGATCCTGTTCATTTACTCTCTCTCATTCTCCCAGAGTTCCTAGTACCTACCTACCTACCACCCACCCAGCCTCCTTCTCTCCCTCCATCTCTCCCTCTCCTTTACCTCTTATACCCATCCATCCATCCATCCATCCATCCATTCATCCATTCATCTACAAGGCCCAATCCAATCCAATCCAATCCCCCCTTTGATCCAACCAACCAAAAGCAAAAAGAAATGCAAAAATACGAAAGAAAAAAAGCAGCCCTTCTTTCTATATATAAGAACAATAATAACATAAGAATGGAAATATTTGATACCGTTTGTTTTACTTACTTTCTTGAATTATTCGCCTGCCTAACTAAGAGAAGTAAAGTAAAGTAAGACTAGTCTAGAGAAGCAACAAACAAGACAAGCAAGCAGGGTACACGGTGTTGGATTCACAGGTGTATATACAAAAGCTTCTGGTTATCCTAAAGTCGTGTATAATCTGATTGAGTTGTTGGTAGTTGGTTGACCTCCATGGAAGT
>QYAL01000052.1:0-15331 GCA_003988805.1 Ploettnerulaceae sp. D365
ATGGGAGATGTGTTCTATATAAATAGGAGTTCGGCGGCGGTCCGTGGCCGAACCCGTGACCAGTGTCACGTGACCCACCATATCGATTTACCAACAATAGGAGAACCTGTTAATAAATAATAAGCCGCTATACCTGCACACCTTATTTATAACGATATCGAATCTTAAGACAGGCAATCTTGAATCTTGAATCTCAAACCTTTATACTTATTTTACCATCAATAGAAACAATAACCTGATGGATATAGTATCTAAGGATTTTAGAATTTTCTGCGATGAAACTTTTCCTATTACTATATGAAAAGAATTCGGTAACCAGAATGACTGGTATTTTCGCTCCTAGCACCATAGCAACGCAGCGCACCTATTAACTCCAGTTTTGCACATTCCATCCATGCTACTATGCCGTCCCGAGCTCGGAATCAAGACAATAGAATAATTGGTCGCCAATCCGGTCTATGAAGCTGGCTGGTCCAAAACAATTCCCGAGCCGGGTCCTGCACATGATCCCCTCGTATCCCCTGCAGCAAAGGACGAGTACCCCGCAAGTATTCCACTTGCTCGTCTGGCCATTGCTGAGAGCGCTCCAATTCCGAGTTGGTGAATGGTGCGTACCCTTGATGGGCGTAGTGGAAACAGGTGAGCAGTGTGGTTGCACCTTGTGTGATTGTATCGACTAGAGGCTTGTTGGAGTATCGTTTCTGGGCTCGATCAGTCATTGAGCTCATGAGATCTGCAGTAGAAATTGTTGACTGACCTTCAAATTATTGCGCTTGACGAACCATGCGTCGTGCGCCATTGTTAGTTCGACGTTATGCAGCATAATGAAGTATGCCAAGTAGATCTCAAACCAGTCGGTCCAGGGATCTGTTGAATCCAGCTTCTCCTTCAGCATCTTAAGGATTTTTTTCAGCTCTGGCTGTAGAATTTCATTAATCACGACGAGATCAATCTGTATATCTACAATCGGCGGTATTGGGATTCGGTCGTGGTACGGGCAGTTGGGGTTTGGGTCGGTGGCCATGCCTAGTCTTTCGGTGCCGGTGATAATCCAGGGCCTCTCAATAAAGCGACAGGCTACCCAGAGCTTCCAGGCTCGTTCAACGAGAGGTAAGTACTGGTCAGCAAATTAGCGACAACGTAGCAATTTTCCGGTAGGGTATCGCGAGGCCTACCTTGTGATCCGAGGCAGTTTGGAACGTCCGTCGGGTGAGCTCAGTCGCAGTACGCATATGCGCCTTGATGTAGCCATCCGCATTTCGTCCCAGGAATTTCTCAATGGCAGAGCTCGTTGCTCCTAGATTTGAAATTCCATATGCAGGTGTGTGATACTGGTGCTCAACACCGTTGTCGAACCAAGTATAGAATTGCTTGTCTGTTTCCATTGGTTGGTATCGATCAAGTTGAATTCGCAATGTGTCCGGTGTCCATCCTTGTGACAAGTTCACTATCCGGGACGAATCACCGCCGCTTCGGCGCGTCGCAAAGCTCTTCCATAAAGCTTGCTTGCCTGGTCCTGCATCCTCGCTATTTCCTCGCAGAGATACTGCAAAATCTATTGTTGGGCCTGAGAGTTGTTAGCGATGATATTCGGTAAGAGTAAATAGAGTAAGTACCTCGACGGAAGATCTCGGTTGATCCGATATTTGGTCGCCAGCAGAGAGGGCGAAGAAGTCCTGGAATGAAAGCGATACTATCTGGGTGGTCCAGACACCTTTTGCAGAAACCCCCGGGACCGTCTCCATCTTGGCACTAAGTCCTGGATCAGACGAGGACTTGAAAGGGCTGGAGTGAATGACTGACCACTTTCCTCTTCTTCTGGCACAGAAAACACGCACCCTTCTCTCGTACCTTTGCTGTTTCACGAGGGGCTGTCAACTTTCGAGTTTTACGAGCACGGACGAGGGCCTCTGACTGAGACTCTTCCGAAGATTGGCGTTGCCGCTTCCTGGGCGGTGGTGCAGACCGCGGTAGGTCTGATGAATTGTCCGAGGAATGGTCAACAGACTTGGATGATTCGTAGTTCAATATTGCATGGGCAGGAGTAATAGCAAGGGGAGGGAAGAAGGGACTTTGGTCGTATGGTAGAGGGGTTGGGTTCTGGAAGTTATTGTAATCCATGAGATAAGTATCCAGGCTCGCCAAATCGTCATAGTGTTGTTGATAGTGGTGGAGGAGGTGGTGGTTGAAGTTCGACATGTTGCACGAATATTCAATAGCAACGTACAGAACTCACTAGTGGAGAAGAGAAAAGGGGAGAGAGAGGAAAGAAAAGAAAAAATAAGAAAAGAAAATACACGGGGGTAGAGGAGGGGTGTTTGTGTTGTCAAGCTACGAAGCAGGATGCGGTGAAATACTCGAGTAAGAGGAAAAGAAATCAGGGATGCGGCTGATGGAGGATTGACATGACGTAGGAGGGGCTGTACATGTACAATACTTATCTATGTAGATCCAGATCCTCCAATCAATTCTCCAGATGAGAAGTCAATCATCTAGGACTTTGGACTTTGGACTTTGGAGGGATTGGGGTGTAGAAAGACCGAGTACTGTATGAGCTACGTCATTCAGAGGAAAGAAATCCTCTCCCCTTCTCTGACCAACACTGCCACTCGGCAAAAAGCAATCAATGCCCAGTCTAGTGTAGGACAGTGCAAAAACAAAAACAAAAACAAAATGCATCCGCAAACCAGGTCAGCCACGCGAGAAAAAGGAAGGGAAAAAAGGAAAACATTCCCCCCCAAGCCTGTCATCTATCAAGCCATCTCTGTCATCGGTCATCGGTGGATTTCTCACCGGATCGATCGTCCATCCTTAACCCCAAACAACCAATACTTACCAACTCTTTTATAGAATTACCATCTACAGTTGACAACATCGACCCCCTCGATATTAATGATGATGATGATGATGGTACGAACGACTCACGAATGGCCCGATGAACGCTGTTGGTTCGTGATGTACTCGCGGTCTCGGATCGGCTCGAGAGGCCATTGTGACTGTCGTCCCGTATGATCAAAGGCGTCCTTCCACGCAGCCTGGAGCTCTGGAGGAATTGGCCACCCGCCTTCGGTCGCATCATTGCGTAACCAGAGCCGGAGCAGATGGCGTCTGTGGCCAGGCGCATCTGTAAAGCCGGTTCGACTATGCAAAAGGCTCAAGTTGTTCCAAAATAACATGTCTCCAACCTTCAATGTCATCGACAGCGCATGCTTTTCCGCCACGAACTGGATGGCATTGATGGCCTCGACGTGTGCTTCACTGAGGTCTGGGATGTCATGGCTGCGGGGTGAAGAGGCACTGCCAACGAGAGGTCGTCGAGAGAAAGACAGGAGGATCTTATCGTCTCTTACAGGGAAAAGGATCGGACGGATGGTATATGACGGCCGCTGTCCAAATCTGCATTCCGGATTAGCCAGGCTCGCTCGCAGACGAAATAGAAACCCTTACTTATCGAATACCCACGTATGCGATGACAGGAGGCGGATAATATCGGGTCTCGATTTAGCAATCTCATTATACACCGTTGCGGTTGACACCAATTGACTCGCACCACCACAGTCCGCCTCTCCCAAGGAATACAATGCGATAATGTCCCCCGTATCAGTGTGGAATGGCTTGAGATTTTATTAGCATTCTTAACTACAGTACCGTATCATCTCCAGGGTTAGGTCCAGTCCTTACCTGACTAACGTTGGAATAAGGTGACTGCCGTTGATTCAGAGGGGCCGCCGAGGGGCCTAAGTCAGTTAGGTGAACTTGATATTTTTGTTAGCTCTCCCCATCCGCTCTCAACATTTTACTGTAGTTTAAGACAATAATAATCTATTCGTAAGACTCACGCAGCATATTTCCAAACTCATCCTGCCGTCCTCGTTTCTGACCAATATACGACGAGATACCAAGATACATGACAACGTTCTCTTCACTTGTATACCGATGCGACTCGAGACCTCGAATCCGAAAGAAACCAACCCCGCTGGTAAGCTCCACGGCCAGCGCCTTCAACTCACCCCCTAAGGTCGGAAGAGGGAAGCATTCTTGCGTAATAGCATCTAGTGGCAGACCGAGCTCTGAATTGTTGAATTCGAGGTCAGCGTGCGCCAATGCAATGAGCAATAACGGGGTCTCGCACATTGCATACCTTGGAACTTGCGGCAAGCCAGCTGCAGCTCCCCAACTTGCGCCTTGTTGAGTACCAACATGCATTGCTTGGGTGTAGGGTCATTGTTTATGCCAGCCCCAGACCATAGTATGGGAGTGCCGATGGATTTTGGAAATCCCAGAGGCAAACTGCTTGGTTGGTCGTAAGCAGGGAAGGTAGAGTCTGCGATCTTGGGCCATTGAAGTGTTAGTGAGGATGTGCTCTACTTTACTTCGTACATCGGTATGACAGTACAGTATTGGCTTCACATACTTGGGCGAAGCAGTCAACTTCTGGTGTCTTTATTGCAATCCATGATTGGTCATGATCGGCGAATCTGATTGCGGCCATTTTGCAATCGCCCTGTACAAAGTAACTTCCGGGTAGTTTTTTCCCATCAGCGTGTTCCTTCTTGTATTGTGTCTTTCATTTGTCTTCAATTGATTTTTGATAAAGTATTGGCTCGCGGCTCTGCTTTACTAAGAGATGATACCTGTTTGCAATTATCGGTTGAAAGTTGATCAGTGCTTCTTGGAATAGGTAGATTCGTTGCTCTCTCGCTCTCGCTCTCGCTCATGACGGTGGGGTGATTGAGCGGGGGATTGATTCACCACCGATCACAAATTCACAGGCAACTTCAGTCTCTGGCTTCGCCAAGCGAAAATTCCCTTTGAGCCTAGGCCGCTGATTGCATGTGTACATGCTTATGTAGCTACCTACCTAACTGCACATCTTCTCGGGGTCAGTGATGGAGATATCATGCGCTCCCTCAATACCTCCGTTGCATCTTCCTTGAAGCCACTCGGATTGACAATGGAATCATTTATCGCAGCAATAACCAGCGTCTTTTTATTTCATAGTCTGATGCCCTTCCACGATTCATGCAGTCTCGCAGCTGCGGCAAATCTCGCCGTTGACATGAATGAAAATAAAGAACCCTGAAACTGGTTTGACCTGTAAATATTTACATTGCCGTTCGGAAACAAAGGCTTCTACCCGAAAAACAAATTCCAAACCCGCCTTCGGCAGTAGACAAACCATCGCAAATAGTCGCCGCTATGCTACCGTGGTGCGACTTGGACGGGTGAGTCCTGTTGGAGTGACAAGGACGAGCGAGTCTAATATGTTTGGCAAGTACCTGGGTAGCTAGTAAATGCTGCGGAGGTACTGCTACTGAGTAAGTGTTCAATCAGACTGAATCCTGAGGGGCTGGTCTGAGTCTAGGAAAGGGAAGTCGAAGTGATGGCAAAGAGGATTTGGGTGGAGTATTGACTTGCATGCCTTCGAATATTTATAAGGCTACTACATGAGGTAGATTCTCGAGTCTCTACACGTTGCAGGATCCCCTGAGCATGGAAACTGTATGCCAAGTGACGAGAGGACCTCTTCAGGGGAGCCAAACACGAGGAGATGATGCAAGAACAATCGCTTAATACCCCCTATCTTCTTGGCCCTGGCCAGTGAGAAAAGTCTACAAAGGCCAAAAAAACACAGCTAATATGTATCGATAGTCCGTATTTCCAAGACTTTACTGTAGATGTCCGGTCATGATTTTTAGTGACACCAATCATCTATCATTTTCCTTCACATTTCAGACCAGGGCAGACCAACCGAGATGCGCCCTCAAGCTTTTCCACAACTTCCCGCCATCCTCATCAATTTCTCCACTTCCTCCTGGAAAATCTCAACACTATCTTCTACCAACTTCGTGAGTGGCGTAAACTCCTTCCTCTTTCCCATCATCTCCCCCCACGGCTCCACCAGCTGTGCATTGACATTGATCTTCGAAATCCCTCTCTTGATACAATCCTGATAGATGTCCTCTGTAAAACTACCACTCCCATGAAGCACCAATCTCACTTTCCCCTTCGAAGCCTTCTCGACAGATTCGAGACGATCGAACTGCAGATGTGCTCGCGGGCCTCGGCTGCTGTATGCACCATGTACGTTTCCAAACGCGGGGGCCAGGTAATCGATTCCCGTATCCATGAATTCCTGCGCTTGTTCTGGTGTCGTCATGATACCTTCCAGCTCCGCCGTATCTTTGACTCCATCCTCTCCGCCCTCAATACGCCCCGGCTCGGCTTCAGTCGTAATGCCTCTGGCGTGACAGTATTCAGTGAGCTCTTTCGTCAGGCGCAAATTCTCCTCTTTTTCATAATGCGACATGTCGACCATTATCGAGTCGAATGGCAATGATGCTGCGTATTTGACTAGCTCCACGTCTTGGCAGTGGTCAAGATGGAGTGAAATGGGAACTTTGGCCGAGCGGCATGCGTCAGCAGCCATGTTCACGAGGATGTGCCCAAACTGTTGCATAGCCCAAGGAAAGAGGAGGACCATTGCAGGGGATTTAGTAGCTTCTGCTGCGCGGCATGTGGCCACTATTTCTTCTAGGTTGTACTGTCCCAGATATTAGAAAATTTTACCAAGTCAAGAAAATGATGATGGGGGAAAGGAAACGAAGACTCACACAGCATACTGCTATGATACCGTAGCCACCTTTCTCAGCTGCATCCAGGATAATAGTGCTTTTGTTGTCCGCAAGCGATTTGGGGGAGGCCATGATCACACTTGGCTTGTATGGGATTTTGTCGAATGAATGCAATTGAAAGGGTACGACTGGCAACAAGTTTGATGACAAGACACGTGTGAAAAGATGGAGAAAGAGAGAGACGAGGCGCAGTTGGAAGGAGAAATATAATATAAAGTGACAAAATCGAATCAACCTCATGACCGCCCATCGACTCGGAACTTCTCCGAGTTTGCGGGCTGACTCGCAGAGTGTGATTCTCCACTAAAGTGGGGATGGAGGGGTAGTACTGTACATGTATTGTACGATACCCCGCTCTGCCCGCACTTGAGGAAGGAAGAGTGGGGGAGGATATCGGTCTTGCGCCGATACAGTACGAAAGGTACGAAGTACAGAGCACGCTCGTTCGACCACGCAATTCAGTCCCGACAAGATGGGGGAAGCCATGAGGTAAGAAAGGTTGGGGGTTATTTCGGATATAATCATTTAACTGAACACATTCAAACTCGTGCACTCACTCATCTTTTAATCCAATCCCTTGAAACATATTTCAGAATGAAGGTTCTCATCACCGGCGCTGCAGGATTCATTGGCCAGCTTCTAGCAGAAGTCCTCCTCAATGATAAGGCCTACATTGTTGTTCTCAGCGATATAATCCTTCCTCCGATTCCCAAGGGTGTCAAATATCCTCAAAATGCCAAACCCGTCAAAGTTGATCTCGCCGAAGACGCTACCGCCGTAGTCGACGAGTCGTTAGATGCAGCATTTGTGTTCCATGGAATTATGTCCTCTGGAGCCGAAGCGAATTTTGATTTCGGGATGAAAGTCAACCTCGACTCGACTCGGAAACTATTAGAGGCATTCCGTGCTGTGCGACCGGGAATTCGAGTAGTATATGCTTCCAGTCAAGCCGTCTATGGGCGACCATTCCCCAAAGTCGTGGATGAGAGCGTGAGACCAACGCCAGAGACCTCTTACGGTGCGGCAAAATTGATTTGTGAGGCCTTGGTCAATGACTACACTCGACGGAAGTTCATCGATGGTATCGTCCTGCGCTTTCCCACTATCTCCGTCCGACCTGGAAAGCCAACAGCTGCTGCGAGCAGTTTCCTAAGCGGCATGATCAGGGAACCGATCAATGGACAGGAGTCGGTATTGCCATTGAAGGATCGAACTTTTGGATCGTGGGTATGCTCGCCAAGGACGCTGGTCCAGAATCTGGTCCACGCGCTGAAACTCGACTCTTCAAAGTTGCCTTCCCATGTTCGAGAGGTGAATATGCCGGGTATATACGTGACGATACAGGACATGATGGATGCGTTGGAGAAAGTGGCTGGGAAAGACAAACTCGCATTAATCAAGGAAGAGAATGATCCACCCACGGAAGCTATCTTGAGAAGCTGGGCAGATAGATTTGATAACAAATACGCGTATAGCTTGGGCTTCCAGCCTGATGGGTCGTTTGAGCAGGCGGTAGAGGAATACAAGAAAAGCTTGGAGTAGATGAAGGAGGTTCGCAGGAAGAGGTTTTTTTTTTTGGTTGGAATATCTAGAAGTTGGACAACCCGTAATTTACCAAATAGAAAGTTTATTGGTGAAATGAAAAGAAGGATTGCAACATCAAATCAACACCAAGTGTACTCGCAGTTATACTCATCCAATTTTCAGACGGCAGTGTGTTTGAGTCTCCCCAGCTGTTGTTGTGATGCATATGATGGAAAGAGACGGGAGGTTTACTCGCGCTTCTCCGTTCTCCGTACAGTAGTGTACTACTTACCGTATAAGCCCCCGCCTAACCCGCCAAATAGACCCCCGATGTTGGGTTGGCCCCCCCTATGCCTAACCCCACCCAAACTACGCTTCATACCGAAACATAACTTCTCATCAACAAACGTGAGCATTTCAAAGTCATAGCAACTTATTCCAAATTTCGCATCATGAGGCTCAGTCCGCTCTGAGCAGCTTATTAGTAGAATTAAGTCTACTTGAGATTATACAGTCAGTATATATCATCATGAAGCGGCGATATCAGGATACGTATACCGACCGCGATTCGCCCTCTTCGAGTGACCCTCGCCCTCGCCCTCGCCCTCGTATCATCGGTGATGGTGATACTCCTATACCCATCAAGACTAAGAGTCGTGCCTGCTCAGAATGCAAAAAGCACAAAATCAAGTGCCAGGTCGATGAAGACCAGTCAAAATGCCGCCGATGTCTGAGGCAACATCTTCCATGCGTAACTGACAACACGCTTCAAAAATTTGTCGACGAAGACACCAAATGGAAGGTCACAGCATCAACGCAGGCGTCAAGGCTCGAAGTCGCGATGTCAGATGTACTGAGACACCTTTGTTTGCCGAGCCTCAACACTTACGGAGCAGATCAACCACGAGGCTCGAGGCCGACCGTGGATATCTCGGAGCCCACTCGGGAGAACTCTCGAGAACCTGATCTGGATGAAGGGAGAATCGTGTCCGCACCAACAGACGCTCTTTACGAGGTTACCAAACTTCCAACGCTTAGGTCAAGTCGTATAGGGGAAAGCCTTCAACATGGTAACCTGCTTGAGGGGGATTTTATTTCTAGAGGTATTCTTCGACTAGATATTGCTGAAAGTCTTTTTGAATCTTTCAGCTACACTATGAACCAGCTACTATGGGGCGGTATTGTCATGAGGCACTCTAATCTGGAGTCTGCTCGCCGCTCATCTCCTCTGCTTGCAGCTTCTATATTAACAGTCGTACGTACAAACCCCAAATATTTTTCGCCTTTGACACATGCCTTATAAATAGACTCATCTAAATCGTGTTCTTTGGGTTTTAAAACCGATACTAACTACTTTATAGGCTGCCCTGCATATGCCCGGTAGAGGTGGGGCGTTGGATGCCTGCTACGAGGAGTTCATAGCCCTGGTACAGAAGTCTACGACGAAACGACATTGTACGCTTGACGATGTAAGGGCGTTATGTATTGGGGCTTTTTGGCTCCCGGACCTGAGCTGGAGGCTCTCAGGTCAAGCTGTCCACTTTGCAGTTGAGCTTGGACTTCATCAAAGTCTTCAAAAAATGCTTAGAGGTTCTTCTGAGCACTATGAACGATCACAGCTCTGGTTCCTATTGTATGTCTGTGATCATCAGTTTAGCACCACATATGGACGGCCACCTATTATTCACGAAGATTCGGCCATTCTTGAATACGAGAGCTTTCTGCATCATTCCACAACGATACCGAGTGATTCTCGGCTGATGTCCCAAGTTGCTTTATTTATACTCCATTCGCGGGTCTTTCGCCTCGTTGGTACCGACAACGATCATCCAATACGAGAAGAATACTTCGATCACCTCCAGTATTTCAACATTGAGCTTGACCAGTGGCGGAATATATGGGGTCCGCGCTGTACAGATAACCAGGTGAGATTTCCGCCCGCAACGGCAATATATCATTAAGATTCCAGCATGCCACTCCCAGCTCTTGGATACGTTATGGAGAACGTAGACTAACTTATTACTAAAGTACGTCCATACTTACCCCTCCAAAGGAGTAACTCTTCACTATTATTTTGCCAAGTTTCAGTTCAACTCTCTTGCACTTCGTGCTATAGATCCTCTAAATACAACAGCACTTTCGACAGCGCGTAAAGAGTCGGCCAATATCGCTATTTCATCGGCTATGTCCACCTTGGCATTCATTCTTGATGAGCTTGATGTGCGTAACAACATCATTGGGGTACCCCTCTTCGCACACACTATGCTTGCGTTTTCGGCTGTGTTTCTACTCAAAGTGACATTAAAGTGGAATTCAGGCATGCACTCAAACCACAACTTCTCATCTGCGGGTTCGTCCTCTGCCATCAGGACTACCGGACTCTACATCAACTCTGAGGCGGTTGAAGACCTTGTGGACAGAGTTATTCTGCTTTTGAGAAATGCCGTGGCAAGTGAAAAACATCTCACTAAGAACATTGCCGGAGGTCTTGGTAAAATGCTAGCTTCTTTCAAATTGTCGCTGAGGGGACCTGCTAAACATAGCGGCCGAGAGATTAGCCCACAGCATATCCTGGCAACACCGCCATTACAGAACCCCCCTCTGGTCACGAATGGCCATTCAAACCCGCCCAGGAGCTCTGAAGAAGACTCTGTTGCCTTGTCGGGCGGGAATTTTGCTGATGACTTCGGGTTTGGCTTCGACGAAGCGTGGCAGGATTTCCCAGCTACAACGCTCGATTTTCTAACCTCCGACTGGCAAGATACAACAAGGTTTCAATAGGTACAATCCTTGCGGTATAAGCTTTTTCAATTCCTCTTTACCATGATTTTGAGCTACATAGTGTACGTGGGGCCGATTATCTTCACCCCGGCGACGCACTTGTCGAGCTATAATCAAACACCACATCAAAAATCCGTATGCTGGTCATTTTCTGTAATCATTTCCTGCCACTTACAGGAACAGACCCAAAATCAGCTCGAGGAAATAGCTACATGCTCGGCAGGCGGCTGAAGGGCCAGGCTGTCTCGCCAAATCATGCTTGCAGTTAGCACTTGATATACCGGTATTGATATACTCGTCTTACAGCATCATGTCACCCCCTACATTCCACAAGATGGCAATAAGTTCAGGAGTCAGGGCTATCCTAAAATGCCAATGAATCTGGCGGCGGCCAACACAACGACGGGAACATGAGACCAATCGAACCTTTCTGCACCATATGCATAGCAGGACTTTGACGTATGAGGCTTTATATATGGACAGTCAAGCTTTCAGCATTTAGATCCTTAGAGTAAGTATGGAGTAGTTAAGCAGTTGTCAAAAATTTTCCACAAGCTGCTAAACTTATCAACCAGCTAGCGCGCATGTTGGGGCTCTCAATGACTTATAGAAAGAACAAGCCTCGATCGGAGATATTCAAAGAGAACGACTCTGGAAAAGGGCCGTATGCCCATATCAAGACACAACAGTCTATGACATGCCTTGTGAAGTGAAACAAGACCATGAGCACCTTTCAAATCACTGTTTGCTTCGTTGCGGACCTTTGATATATAATGTTTGAGAGGTATGGGCACACATCGTGTGGGGGCCCCATTCCCCAATTATCCGAATGTCGGAGAAGTACCGATCATCCCCGTGAGATATTTGTCTGGATCTGGGCATGATATGGTTGCTGTACATGGAAAATGTCGCGGGGAAGCATCTTCCCTCAGCAGCCATTGGAAGTAGTTGATTATTCAAGTCGACGAAAATCATCCTAGCTCGATGCTTCACCCACTCCATTCCATTCTTGACTTGTTCGTTCACGCACCATGTTGACACTCGAGAATCAGATTTTAAAAGCAAGCAAGTTAGAATATTGATAAAAAGGAATTCCATCTCGGTCTTGAAACACTTCCACTTTCGTGGTGGTATTGGTGGAAGAGGATTATACCAAGTTGGGCCGAAGTGCGACTATCAAAATGTACTTTTCGCCATGCTATGCCTTACATATCATTATGTGTATCATCAACTGCCTCGATTGTCTGCGAGAGACATCAACAAAGATCTGAAACTCTCTGCAGCACAGTATCAGACATGTGTCATCCTCCTCGTCGTTGGATACAGTAAGCCCCTTGGAATTCCTTTTTAGTCCCGGTAGTCACTTTGGCACTATTGCACCAATTGCAATAAGGCAGTAACGCTTGTTATTAGTCGGGAGATCATTTATGATTTGAATAGAGCAATGAATAAATTGTGTCCTGAGTATTCTCCGAATAACTCTCCTGAGACTCTGCTCAGTATATGCTGAATTTATCGTTGTTGTATGTAGCTCTATCTTTGACTTGTTCTATAAGCAGGCACTTGTATGGTCTCCCCCCTAGAATAATTGTCTAGCTCATATCTGACACTTTGGCTGCTTTTGCTAGCCACTCGTAGCACGAATAGCTACAAGGATACTTGACGAATAAGAAATGTCCAGAAGACCTGAATAGGCATATAACGCATAATATAAGATTAGCACGGATCTGTTTGAAGTTAGAGAGCAAAAATGGCGCTAGACAGTTATTCTGGGGTCGACCTATATCGAGGCCGCCAAGGCCGCGACCGGTGCATTTCGGGGGCATACTATCCTTCGTACTGATGAACACACCCAGATTGAAGCTATTCCCAACTCCTCTACCTCTATCTAGCTACTATTATAACTTTTATTACCTCGTCCTTTGACCTTCTTACCTATAACCTTACGCCTTTAGAAATGCCTGCGCTAAAGTTATTAACGAAGCGATAATAGACTATATAGCTAAGTTATTATAAAATACGAAGTTTATACGTAAGATAGCGAATTCGAGTAGTATACTAAATAATTAAATTAAATCGCATTAGCATTGTGAATTCTATACTATAGCCCCTGGTAATATAGTATAATTTAGGTATATTCATCAGTACGAAGGACAATATGCCCCCGAAATGCACCGGTCGCGGCCTTGGCGGCCTCGATATAGATGAACCCTTATTCTGGGGGGGACCATACTGACTGGAATGCGTGGACTCTTGCGTGCGACACCTAATACTTCGTATGGTGTTCCATAGGGCGTGGATGTCGCACGGGGCTATTTTCGCATTTTCCGATCCACGCCCTATCGACCATAGCTCTCGGGACGAGCGTCGCGTCGCGTCTTCCTGGAGCCCATGGCACGGTTGGTTTATGAGCTTCGCAAACCCAGTATTATACAATCGTTTTGCGAACAATTAATTATCACCAGCATTAATTTTTAGACAAATCTCGCATCAATATGCTCTGATTGGCACACTTCCGGCACAATCTGGCGGCAGAGACAACATGGCCAAGAAAATTAAGAAGGAAGCTTACGTGGTCTTCAGAGGCAGGATACCTGGCTTGTATCACACATGGAAAGAATGTAATGCTCAAGTCTCCGGATTTTCAAATGGGTACCAGCTTGGATACGAGAGATTATCGGACGCCGAAAAGGCGTGGGCGGGTCATTTATCCGAGCAGCCGTCAAGCCAAGTCCATATCGCAACTAGCGCTATTAGCCATCCTTTAAGAAGGGAGATACCGGACTCGCAGTATGATTATGGTATGTGTCGAATGCAATATGGGCCCAAAAGTTTGAGGAAATGATGCTGATATTCTCAAAGATGATGAAGACTTGGATAAGCCAAAAGCCTTAAAAAGACCTGCCGAATACATCGATCTCACCGAATACGACGATCAAATATCCCGGAAAAGACAACGTGTGGGTAGCAACCAGCACGGTGGAGAGGATGTCAATGTGGAAGAACCCAAGATCGAGCTCACGGTGGAGCAGGAGGCAGTTGTTGACCTTGCCATGAGAGGAAACAATATGTTCCTCACTGGTGCAGGAGGTTCTGGGAAAACGGTCACACTCAAAGAAATCCTCCGGCGGCTCGCCGAACGGAAGATTAAATATCAGGTCGTAGCTCCGACTGGAATTGCAGCCCTCCCACTGGACGGGAAGACTATACACTCATTTATGGGCTGGAAACCTGATACCCTCCGACTGTCTATGAAAAAGTTAGTGGAAGATATGAAGGCTTACATAAGGAAGGGAATTCGGAAAGCTCACGTTCTTATACTGGAAGAAATTTCTATGGTTGAGAACCAGATCCTGGAAAGAATGGATCTCGTCCTGAGAGCTGTTATGGGAACTGATAAACCATTTGGTGGAAAGCAAGTTATTTTACTCGGCGATTTCCACCAACTCCCTCCCGTCAGACCTTTCGAATTCTGTGTCTATTGCGGTTGTACAATGTCGAAAATAGAACGTGGAGACTACCACTTCATGTGTAAAGAGAAAGAATGCACCAACCGTGGACTAGGTTTCCGGGAAGGGGCAAAATGGGCATTTCGAGCACCTGTTTGGCGAGAGCTGCGACTACGACATGTCCAGCTTCAAGGCATCCATCGCCAGAAAGATAAGCAATTCAAAGACATCCTAACAAACATTCGCAAAGGCATCCCATTAACACCAGATGAATGGGAAACGCTAGAAAGCCAAAATCCCCCGCATCCTCACGGTATCTATCCAGTTAGATTGATGTCTCGCAGAAGTCAAGTTGCGAAAGTAAATACAGCAGAGCTCCAAAACATCTGTCTTCCAGCTAAAACCTGGAACGCCGTGGATTTCTACAGCAAGCTATGGCCACCTTGGCAGTGCAATGGAAGGCAGCCATGGGAGATCGACATGCCACTAAAGAATCACCGACTACTGGAACAATTGACGCTGAAAGTCGGCGCTAAGGTTGTCCTGCTACATAACCTCGACCAGAAGAGTGGGCTCGTGAACGGCTCACAGGGTGTAGTAATTGGTTTCATGAAAGACAAAGGCGTGGAATGTAAGCCAGAAATCAGACGAGTCGAAGGCAAACCCAAGTTAGGACCATACAATAAGAACCGGTCCTGGGATACATTTTCTGCTCCTGTCGTCAAATTCGCGAATGGGATCACAAGACCAATTTTCGCCATCGAATTAACATCACAATATGGAACGGAAGAGATGCCGTATTGTGCCACCCGTGTACAGGTTCCGTCGACACTCGCTTGGGCGTGTTACGGTCACCACCAAGGGGAGGTGATCACGTGCAGCCATGGCCCTGAGGCTCGGCGACAAGTGGTCGCACGGAGAAGCCATGGCAAGGGGTCACGT
>QYAL01000052.1:15390-158662 GCA_003988805.1 Ploettnerulaceae sp. D365
TACTAGTAACTGTCTTCCTTACGTGATACACCTACCTCTTGATCTTCGAGATCACCAACCCTCCAAGGTTTACACCGAGTAAATCTACGACCGTTACAGGGCGCTTACTATTCACAAAAGTCAGGGCATGACGCTGGATTTCATTCATGTGTCGTCGAATGATATTTTTGAGACGGGGCAGTTTTATGTTGCTTTATCTCGGGGTACTAATATCGATGGAGTGACAGTAACAGGGTTCTGTAGAGGCCAGTTACCGCTTGATGATGATATAGTAGAGTTTTATCGGGATACTAAATGGGAGGATTTGGAGATGGCGGACCTTGAGTAGGAAGTTGGGGCTTCTCGTGACGAGAGATCGTTCTCGGATGATGTAGAAGAAGGGATTGGATACCCAATTGATCTACAGCCGGCCGGTGTTGATAAAAGTGTGGAGTCGGAATGGCAGAAGTCTTTGACCGTCTCGCCGTACTTTTGAAAACTTTTTTTTGGTTGGAGTTGGAGTTGGAGTTGGTTGGATTACACGCTTGATATCCCGGCCCGAGGAGCTGTTCTGTTGTCATCTGTTACGCTAAGCATGTGTTCATCATGAATTCTTGCGCTTTGCGACTTGCGAATGCCACTTTGTCCACCAGAGTAGACCTACAGTAGATACATTCTTTACTTTCATCAGCTCTGCTGCGAGCTATTACCTATCCGCTCGATGAAGGCGCGAATCGGGAGAAAGTATGCTGCTGTGTCCCATCTAATACTTGACAGGCCAATCAGATCTGCATCTCCTCCGGCTTGTCTTCTATTGGCCAGATGCTTGCTACACTTATCCTGGGCTGAACTGCCCACGATGTCGATGTGAGAAGGAAGAGGAGTGGACGACGGTAATGCTAGATCGATTGACTCGTCGAGGGTACCATAGTACTATTACCAAGTCATACGTGTATGTATAGGGCCGTGATGGAGTAGAAATCACGCCCATCTCTCAACGTACCATCTCTTAACGTAATGTCGATTGCGAGCAACGCAGAGGAGAGCCAAGATATATTCCCGTGCTCGTTTCTCAGTAATGTATTTCGGTGCCCTTTTGTGGATACTGACGATCAAGAATATGTTCTTAATTTTCTTCCTTGTCAGTTCCAGAATATCATCCTTGAGCAGTGCCCGGCTCCCTCCATACGAACTTGCGTTTTTCTGAAACGTTGTCGGTGCAGTAAATTCGAATTCGCTGCGATAATCCGAATAAGTCGACGGAGGTATAGTCATTAACAGAGCAGGTAATCCGCGATTAAGCGCGGCCAGGTCCAAGACAGCCTTCATACCGGTATGAGGGTCCCGTATACGCAGAGCAGACAACAATGCGCGTTTCTGATCCGTGAGCGAGGTGCGAGGTCTCTCTCGTTGTTCCGGAAGTGGAAATACCTGCCTTCGCTCGAGCCCTGGCTCTTGTTTGCCCATGGATATAAACTTCGATGCTTTTCTCCTATTCCTTATATTCTGGAGATGCCCAGACGTCCTCAAATTTCATCTATATATTCTTGCTCGCCATACGGAGCCTGCTTTGCCTCGGTATTAGTGCTCCCATCAGTGCCTCCATGTGTCTGATCCAAGCCAGCTCCTCCCTGAGTTTGCAATAGTATCCATAATTTTGAGCTGCTCGCCCCGAAGCTGCGGCCGAACGAAGCCAGTGGAAAGGCACGCGACTTGTAATTCCGCGCAGACAAGAATAGGACGCTATTCGAAATTCGACTGCCTCAGGCCTGAGGAGAAAGGCAATTATGGGCTCCGTTCGTGGTGTGGTGTACGAATTACTGTATAGACATGCCCACTTTGGAGGATAATTATCCGGGGATTTGATGGAGGTGGAGAGAGAGTGGAGCAAACGTAACGTGGTGAAGTTCAAAGCTTTTATGGGGGACGGGAAGGGAAACCGGGAGTACGGAGCTACTTCGTACTCGTACTCGTATTATCCAGGCTTTCAAGCGAACACTTCGTATCCACGAGGCAGGAACCCGCCCTCCAACCTCCGACCTCCGATCTCAAATTTACAGGCAGCGATTTGAGCATCAAGGGCATTTCAAGTCAACACAAGCTCTTTAGGAATACCCTCACCACCACACCAACGCCGAACCTACGCGATATGGCCGACGCTGATGATGGAGCTTCTGCTCCCGCAGAGCCTCTTGATCTTGTGCGCCTGTGTCTCGACGAAATTGTTTTTGTGAAGCTTCGTGGAGACCGAGAGTTGAAAGGGAGACTACATGTTCGTACACCCTCAAGCCACTGTTGCAGCTTTGCTGATAGATC
This sequence comes from Ploettnerulaceae sp. D365, assembly GCA_003988805.1. Taxonomy (NCBI): domain Eukaryota; kingdom Fungi; phylum Ascomycota; class Leotiomycetes; order Helotiales; family Ploettnerulaceae; species Ploettnerulaceae sp. D365. The sequence continues at coordinate 17,686 of QYAL01000052.1, forward strand.
TGCAGGCATACGATAGTCATTGCAATCTAGTTCTGGGTGATGTTGAGGAGACAGTTTACGTGGTTGAGGAAGATGAGGACGAAGAAGAGTCCGTTAAGGTATGTCCACCTACTATCCACAATCAAGTAGTCAAACCCCTACTGAATTCGGCCAATACAGACCATACATAAGAAATCCGAGATGCTGTTCGTTAGAGGTGAGTCTTCAACTACTTTGTGGCTTGTGTGCCGCTGCTCGAGTATTTGATTCGCTGACTGTTGGTTTGATAGGGGACAGTGTAGTTCTCATCTCACCTCAAGCGCCATCATAAACACAGAAAGCCGATGCATAATAAGGATAAAGGGATTGGAAAAGGGTCAGGAAACTCTGGCACAAGGCGGATATCGCAGATATCACTGGGCGCAAAGCATATTATCAAGGGGCGAACTGGCAAGGCGGGGTACCGATTCTGTTGCGCATTGTGCTATACAATGGAATATTAAAGCCTTCAACGGTACCATGGAATCCAACAATTGACAACGCGAAGTAGCTCATGCTTTGATTCCAATAATTTCGATGCGACTTAAAAAGGGTCAAAAGCAGATGCCTTTCGAGTGACTCAAGCTCCATGGACTGAAGACTGACTAGGTTGATGATTCACTACCTGCTGCGGGCGGGCTTTTGTTATCGATAAAGCTTCCCTGGAAGAGTCACCCGTGGAGGCTATGTATACTTATGACACCCTGATGTTCCCTTTCTCTTTGCACACACAACATCAACTATCAGAATATATAAATGCAGCGAATCGATCGCGAACCTGCAACCAGCCAAATGATCTTGCGAATACACTGAAGCCGCTATTGTCGTTCTGCATATTGGATTCGTCAGTCACCCACATCAATATATACCCCCACCAACTATGGCAACTAAAGGCAAGCAACTTCCACATGAGCGGCGAAAGGGCGAAACGGTACTATCTTATTTTAAACGTTCAGAACTTTGACTGATTTTCTCCAAGGCCTTGAGTGAATTCGCAGACTACGTCGAGAAGCAACAGAAGATCCGTTACCCGTCCACCACACCCGGTGCAACTACTACTGTTGAAGAGCATTCAGAACTTGATATTCTAGACTCTCTAGATCTCGCAGATGCTCCACCAGCCGTTCGATTAAAAGAGCTCCTTCTGAATAATGACGATGACACTCTTACCAAACTGGTCCATTTGCTGGAGACTCGAATTGAAGAGGGGCATGGCGAGACCATCTTCGAGATTGGATTTGAGAACAATGGCGAGTCTATGGCGCTGAGCAAGGATGCATGGGATGTTGCTATGAAGAGATTAAGAGAAGCTGCAAATAAAGTCCGCGCAGATTGTCAGATTCTTTTGACGAAACATGTCGGTGGGGAAGAGGAGGCAGAAAGTGCAGCGACTGAGAAGTTGAAAGAGTGCAGTGGGAAAGTCCTGGTCAGACAGCATCCAGCAACTGTTCAGGAGGTGATTGAAACCAGAATAGCGGTTGTTGGAAATGTTGATGCTGGTAAAAGTACCATGCTGGGCGTTCTTGTGAAAGGTGGTCTGGATGATGGACGTGGGAAAGCTCGAGTCAACCTCTTCAGACACAAGCATGAGATTGAAAGCGGGAGAACTAGTTCTGTTGGTATGGAAATCATGGGGTTTGATACATCGGGCAAGGTTGTAGCAGCTGAAGTTCCTGGACGGAAACTGACGTGGGAAGAAATCGGCAAGCGCTCTGCGAAAGTCATTACTTTCACTGATCTGGCAGGCCACGAGCGATATCTGCGAACCACTGTCTTCGGTTTACTATCATCAAGCCCGAATTACTGTCTTTTAATGGTCGCTGCCAATAACGGTCTTATTGGTATGAGTAAAGAACATCTGGGAATTGCCTTAGCTCTAAACGTACCAGTCATGGTGGTCATCACCAAAATCGATATCTGCCCGCCACAGATTCTGGAGCAGACTATTCAGCAAATTACTCGTATCCTCAAAAGCCCAGGAGCGAGAAAAATCCCAATATTCATCAAGAACAAGGAGGAGTGCATCAACACTGCCACTCAATTCGTCAGTCAGCGTATTTGCCCAGTCTTCCAGGTGTCCAATGTCACAGGGGAATCTCTTGACCTGGTTCGAGCTTTCTTAAATATCCTCCCACACCACGGCCATAATGATGCTGATGCTCCGTTCGAGTTCCACGTCAACGATACATTCTCCGTTCCATTCGTTGGTACCGTTGTTTCCGGGATTGTCAAAAGTGGTGTCATTCATGCTGGCGACACAGTTTTGATCGGTCCAGACTCTCTTGGCCAGTTCACTACCACCAATATTCGATCTATTGAGCGAAAACGAATACCAGTACCAGCGGCATCAGCTGGACAATCCGCCTCTTTCGCACTGAAACGTGTCAGGCGGAAAGATGTACGGAAAGGAATGGTTGTCCTTCCAAAAGTTGAACAGAATGCTCCTAAAGTGTACCGTGAGTTTGTTGCCGAAGGTATGGCTTGCTCTACACTTCATTAACTTCATCACTGACCATATTACCAGTCCTCATCCTCTCCCACGCCACCACCATCAAAATCAAGTATCAGGCTATGCTCCACGTCGGCCCTGTGTCTCAGACCTGCGCCATAATCGATATAGATCGCCAGTATATTCGAACCGGTGACCGAGCCCTCGTTGCTTTCCGTTTCGTGCAACGACCAGAGTACCTTGCTCCGGGCGACCGATTGCTGTTTCGAGAAGGCCGTACGAAAGGGCTGGGAATCGTGAAAAGTGTTGGCTATGACTTCACTAAACCTCTGAATCCGAATGCGGTCAAAAGTGAGATTGGGACTGCTGCTGAGGCTGCTGCAGAGGAAGATAACGTTGTGGAGAACGTTGCAGGATCGGTTGGTGGCAAGTCATGATAAAGGAACTTTTCTTCTTGCTGCTTTTGCTGCTGTTATTTTAATTTTTGTTTTGGGTAATGATTCTTTCTGGTCATTGGTTTACATTATATGCCGAGGATGGAAGATATAGAAGATCAGGAAAATGGGCGCACGTTAAATATATGGGTTGGCTTTGGTGATACTGGTTTGGAGTCTGGGGGTGTCACGTAGAATATACATTTGGTAGCGGCGATGCGGCGTTTGCTCGGGATAAGAGGTACAGTCTGTTTGTAGCTCAGAGTGAGAATTCATGCTTTGGTATTTTATGAAGGGGTTGATACATGGTTCTGCTTATCGCTAAAATATAGCGATTTATTTTATATAAGCCTCCTGTACATGTAGCCTACTGGCCTACCCATCATATATCTGTTGAGTACTACGAGTTTATGGAACTGGCATACTTTGACGGTGCGTGCTACAGTCCGAGAATGAGGAAGTCTTGATTTATGATCTTATTAATATGCATTTCAGTGATTTCACTTGTCAGTTATATGCCCACCTTAATGAATCATGATTGGGGCTTTCCCGAATTCCAACTTCGACTACATCTATATTATGGGAAATTTTCAGACAAAATAACTCCTGCTCTGTCAGTACATATGACCACCATAGAAATGAAACCACTCAAAGCAATCCGAACCTCATGATCGAAAGGGATTCTGAGTTAGAAGATGACTTGATATGTATTTATTTGGTATAACAATAAAAGAAATGCATACTGACGTCTATCAGAGAAATCAAGATACTACTTAGGCGCTGCACAGCTACGGCCATAGCCAATTATCATCCACTTGAAGTGCAGTACTTACAATAAGCCGGGGCGGGAATTGATGACGTTGGGCGAGGACGTCATCGCTACAGTACTGTATTCGCTCGAGAACCTCAAATTTCGATATGCTTAAGGTGGGGAGCAGCAAGCCAATTCACGAGTGGAAATTTGTGAAGCCATTTGAGTATATGAAGATTAAGTATAACGAAGGCTAGCAAGAATCGCTGGACAAACCAACTTCAAGAGCGTCTTGGAAATTCATCCTCATTTTAAGAACGAGGTTAGAGTAATTGATTGAAAGTGATCAAGGGTTCAATGCTTGGTTGATAAATGGTTGATTGGTAGCTGGTTCGGATAGATACAGTTCCCAACTGGACGAAAACGGGAGCCAGTCAAGTCCTGATTTTAACATGACAACGACGTCAGTTCTGAGCCTTGAATTGGGACGAACTTTCAGGGCCCCTTAAGTCTGTGATTCCTCGAATTTTTGAGACGCTTTAGAATTTCATGACAATATCACCAATACACATACACATACAAACACACAGAATTTCTGCAGCAATTCCCTAAGCAGCAATACACTTAAGTTCAACGTAAATTAGTCGTGTAACATAACCGCCCTTCAGAAAATGGAGACTGTTAACAACATAGCATCAGCAGCCTCGCGCGCTATCTGGGGTGAGGGAACGACTACAGAGGAGAAGAAAGTTGGCGGAAGTGTTAGTGAGACGTTGGGGCAAGAACCAGTCTCTGGGGAGCTGGGAGATGTGAAGAGTGGCGAACCATATGACAAGGGCAATGTTGGTAGTGAGTTTCGACATTGAAGAAATCAGGAGAAGAGATGCTAACTAAATATAGAGATACAATTCTTTTCTCACCAGTTTTACAGTCGAGTAACATGGAAATACTAACACTTTCTATCAGAAGACACCACGAGCTGTACAACTAGCAACGTCAAAACCTACCCCTTCCTCTCCACATCTACCAATCCCGTCCTCGCCTCCACAGAGCCTATCGAGCCCGAGAATGAAACCTCCAAGAAAGGCGCCACATCCCTCCTCCCTAATTCCGTATCAACAACATCCTCAGATCCGGCTACCTCCCGCTCCGGTACAGCCGTCGTCGCATACTCTGCTCCTCAAAATATCCAACGAAACCAAGGCACTGGGCATCCTCTGGCGATGCCTATAAGTGAGGAATTGCCCCGGATCAAAGAGACGGAGGAGGCCGAGGACGTCATGAAGGTAGATATAAGCGGTCCCGGGCCAAAGAGCATAGAGGAGAAGAACAGCGGGAAGTCTGCAGTGAGAGAAGGAGATGTCGGGCCGCAGAAGCAGAGTACAGGGACCGAGACGGGAGAGAAATACGTTGAGAGTCAAGGTATGATGGCTGATGAGGGGGACTTCGACGCTGCAAATCTGAGGATTGCGAAGGAAGCCGATCGTATTTATCTCCTCTATCATTGATTCATCTCCTGCATCATTTATTCAATGGCCCCCTACTTTCCCTTTTGCAAGGAACACTAACTGAAATGTTCTATTGATACAGGTCCACTTGAACAAAAGGGGATTAAACATGAACCTGTTGCCGCCACTACGGCGACTGCGCCAGCGACCACTGAGTCAAAGCAGAGTTCGGAGGAGTCGGGCCCACTGCCAAAAGAGAAGAAGAGTCTCGGGGAGAAGATTGGACTTGATAAGATCAAAGCGAAGCTTCATAAGCATAAGGACTAAGCTAGCCTTTGACTGCTTCTAGACTATACTTAAAACTTTCTGTTGACGTATCTCTGTTTTGAAATACGACGATTCAATGTGGGATTTTTGAGCTTTTCTTCACTTCAAGTTAGTTCCCTACTACTGAGTCGAGCTGTGTTGGCCTTGAAATCTTTCCTCGCTATGGTGATGAATCTTGAATTTCTCACTCTAATTCTAATATTATTCTATTTTGCGTCTGACAGTTTCACAAGTGAAGTGCGCTGGTAAAGAGTTCGACTATCGCTTAAACCCCCTGAAGAGCTCGCTAAACGCCTATCATACAGTGCACTGATGCCTGAAAGGTCATTGCGGGCCGCTATGCTTTGGGAAATTGACGACTTTATTTATCTACTTAAAGTTGTGTGTGCAAGGTGCACTTTTATCGCAATTCGAATAAAGACGTTGGTATGTAGAGATTGTTTTTATAATCTCAAAGCTACTACTGTTCAATGAACACGCTCTTCTATTCTGGGTAAGAAATCGTGAGGTTGTCACGATTCGCTCGCTTAATTTACAGTGCCCCTCCACGGTGCATCCATGGCCGTTTTGACAACGAGTCAACGACATCTGGTTTCTTCTTTCGAAGCCTCAATCCAGCGATTATCGATGTCATCAATCTCTGCTTTGTTGACATGTCACACTCAGGGCTTAGTAATAGCTACTTTCCTACCTCCATTGGCTGTACCTTCTTGCGAAATCGATAGAACGATCGGGGCCGTGAGTATTTGCCGTGCTGCAGGCTCTGATGGCTACAACAGGCTTGTGCTCATGGTGTAGTACTTGGGACTTGAGCGAGCTGGGCTATACCATCGAGGAACATTCGCGGCTGTCATATCAAGACTACGAGGCCAAGTTTGACAGAAAGAATAGTGAAGTTGAGCTTGCAGCTTATGACAGCGATCGCGAAATAGAAGAAACCAGTGAAGCTACAGGCGTCAAAATTGAGAGAGTGGAGGAACCTGAAGACTATCCCACGGATGAAGAAAGTATTTTCTCAAGCCACTTCTCGGAAGATGAAAACGGCCACGGCTTACTCCCGGTGATGAAGCTGGCAGAATCTTGCATTCTGTGCCAAAAGGTTTCATCGGTCTTCCTGAAATGGGCCACCGATCGGTATGGTTCTTTGGCTCGAGTATCTCTTTCTGATGCCAACGTCAGGAGAACCGCAACAACTCTCACCGCAGAGAGTCGAGTGAACGATGATCGCACGATCTATCTCACCACCCAGAGCATACATATTAATACCAGAAATCCAAACTCTCCTGAGGACTGGGTTGGGCCTCAACTCTACTTCCATCGCAGTGCACCGCAGCCACCCAGTGTTTCTGCTATTTGCAATATCATGGGACCTTCACCGGTGGCATGGCCGGAACAAGATCCATATGCTGGTCGGATTCGCCCTCTCGTAGCCGACCTTCGTCTCTTCAAAAAGTGGAAGGAACTCTGTACTGCGACTCACGGTGAGAAGTGCCGGCCCGAAAAAATGCACAACAATCGGCGGCCACCGATAATCAGACTTATTGATGTCGAGGAAATGTGTCTGATTGAAGCCGATTCCGGAACAGTTTCTTGGGTCGCGCTGAGCTATGTCTGGGGAGGAGTATCGTTTCCCGTACTGAATCAAGATACTTTAGATGAATTCAAGACACCAGGCAAGTTTTCAGAGTCTTGGGTGCCGGACACGATTGCGGATGCCATTGTAGTTACCAAAGGAATTGGCGAACGTTACCTTTGGACCGATAGCTTATGTATTATCCAAGACTCGGCGACAGACAAAGCATCTTATATCGGCCAGATGGATATCATCTACGGACTTGCCACTTTGACTATCGTCAATGGTGCTGGAGATAGCGCTTTCAGTGGACTCCCAGGTACGCGACCGCTCACTCGCTCTGAGATCCAAGAGCCATTCGAAATTAATGGTGCATGGGCAATGAAGTCACTTGACCCCACTGGCTCTGGACTTTCATCCTCATTCGTCTCTGACTCGAAATGGATTACTCGAGGCTGGACATTCCAAGAAGGTGTGTTGTCCCAAAGAATGCTGGTATTTGCACCGGAAATGGTGTACTGGGAGTGTAAGCAAGCAACTTGGCGAGAGGATGCATGTTGGGAACTTCCGCGCCACGAAGGACAGAACCAAGCCGTGTTCTACAATTCCGCTTTATCCGACTCTACTTTTCAAGATTTATGGAATCCTTCCGTGGAGAACTTCGACAGGGTATACCAATCACTTGTGCGCAGATACTCGGAAAGGATACTATCACATGGAAACGACAGACTTAATGCCTTTGCCGGAGTCTTGACAGCGCTGGAGAATGCCACAGGCGTTGACTTCGTATGGGGCTTGCCAAAGCGCTTTCTAGGAACAGCACTTACATGGCCTGCCCATAGTACTGTTTCGGAACGACAGGGTTCAAAATGCAGCATTAAACTTAGCAATGGTGACTTGGTCGACACGCTTTTGCCCAGCTGGTCCTGGGTGGGTTGGATCGCAGAAGTGTATTTCGAGGAATTGTTTGGGTATCTTGATGGGAAGCATGCCGGACTCGAGTACTATGTAGTTTCTGAGAGTGAGGAGATCGAGCATTTACCTCAGAATCAAAGCATGAGAGTTCGTGAGACGGTCCTCGAGTCGAAACCTTACAATGAAGCAGAGTCTCTGTGGAAAGGAGATACAAGCGCGAGAGTCAGCATCTCCGATATCCCCAAGGCCCTACTGCAGGTTGATATTCGACCAACACTTCTGATCTTCTGGACGAGCTGTGCAGAGCTAGATGTTGACCCGAAGGATAATAGTGTGTGGTATAATGGTGACAAGTTCAAGGTCGTATGGGATCAGACGCCATATGGCAAGCGAGAACATCGTGCCCCTGCCGAATTCATAGTCGTGGGAAGGGATAGTCTGGAACATATCCGGGAGATAAGTCAGTTGACGATCTTTATGGTCGAGCGAGATGAAATGGGAGCTATGAATAGGGTTGGGCAGGGTATGGTGTATGAGGAGCATTGGAATACGTTGGAAAATCGGAGGTGGGAACTTGTATTTCTCGTTTGATAGCTGGGATATCAGTTTGAATTTTTAAACCCATATTTCTCTCCTTTGCGTAGCAGGTGATATAATTGTAAGGTGTAGCGTATGTACACGGAAATTCAAACTACTAAGAGTCGATCGACTGCTTCACCCTTGCTAAACAGTCCCTCCATTTTCTCGGCTTTTGCACCCTTCCGTACTACAAATCCACACAGCAGCAGAGATTCCACTAAATACCGATACAAACATAATAGTCCAGCAGTAGCGTACTGCACGTGCTCCCCACCGCAGGATTCCAGGCATAAAAGTTCGCGAGCGTGATACCTGCCGCCGTAGCAATCTTCCCACACTCATCGCCGGAAACGATCTTCTTGAATGTCTTACAATTGGTGGTCATTCCAGACTGTATAGGCGTAGGCGTGGCAATCCCATTGCTTGAGGTAGTAGTGGGAGTCGAGGTCGTGGTTGTACCTCCGATGATGTTGACGCATACGTAGGTGTCCAGCCACTTTTAGATTGTTAGCGCTGCTTGTAAAATATACATGGAACGGTATGTTAGGAGGCAGATTCTTATGTCTCGGGACGATTTTAGCCCATTCAGGCGAGAAGATAATTGTGTGTACGTACTAATGATGAGCAAGTGCTCCCAACGGCAGGATTCCAGGCATAGAACTGCGCGAGCGAGATAGCCTTGGATGAAGCGATTGTGTTGCACTGATCGCCGCTTTTTACCAGGTAGAAGGTGTTACAATTTGTGACCATCCCGGTCTGAATTGGGCTTGGAGTTGTGATGCCGTTTCCTGAGGCTTTGCTCGTAGTGGTAACTATGCTAGATGTCGTTCCACCAATAATGTTTACGCTATTGTTCAATTAGCCCTTGGAACTTCCGAAGCATGAATCAAGATATAAGTTAGAATATGAGATGAAAACTTTCTTAGACTCTTCGCTTTTGGAAGTGCTTGGGTGCAAGACGGTCAAGAGCTATCCATCAAGCATCTTCTCGAAGGTCACTTGTTAATCTGGCAAGAAGGAGCACCTGGGTAGCCCGTAGTTTGCAGCCATGAAACCTCTATAGGTAGCGGTGATATTCGAAGAGAGAATGATGCTCACCAAACATATGTATTAGCCCACAAGCCCGAACATGTTGAGCCTACAGCAGGATTCCATGAGATAAAGTTTGCGAGAGAAATGCCGTGTGAAGAAGCGATGGTACCGCACTCATCGTCCTCTTTTACGAAATAAAAGGTGTTGCAATTTTGAGTCATGCCCGACCTAATTGGAGTTGGCGTTACTATTCCATTAGTAGGAGTAGTTGTCGTTGCACCTGGAGCATAAAATTAGTATGACTGTGTGACATTAAGTATCAATTTGAAAGTAAAGTACCCACTGCTAGTAGTGACAGGTGTAGATCCAATTATGCCTACGCACACATAGACGCTCGCCCAAAGTGATCCGCATGTGTTGCCCACGGCGGGGTTCCTGAACTTGAAGTTAATCACTACTTTGCTACTTTGGAGGGAAACCGAGAGTTTTGAACAGATAGGAAATTCTAGATGGTGGTTCTAGTGATATGTAGAAGGTTACTACCCTCGTCATGAAAACCGGTGCTGCTTACCATGCATAGAAGTTTGCAAGAGTTATTCCCTTCTTTGATGCAATAGTAGTACAGTCATCACCAGAGACGACAAAGTAGAATGAGTTGCAAGATCCAATCATGCCCTCTTGTGTAGGGGTTGGAGTAGAAATGCCGTTCCCTGTGGTGGTTGCTGTTGCTGAAGAGCTGGTGATAGTAGCAGGGGGTAGTCCATAATTCTGTTCTACACAGTATGAATTTCCAACAATCAACTTGCAAGTTGTACCGCTAAAAGCAGATGGATTCTGTGTGGCAATTGATCAGTTATATGACTTTAATATAAACATATTGATCACTGACGTATGCTTTGAATTGAGCAGCTGTGATAAACCATGAAGCTTCGATGGCTGCGCATTGGTCTTCTGTAGTTGCAACCTCCCACCAGGAGCAGTCTTGGATTGTGTCAGAAGCTGCAGTTGTGGGTGGCGGCTCCAGGTAAGCAGAAGTGATAGCAATGACTGCTGCTACGGATAGAAAAGTTACAGCCTTCATGTTACTTAGAACGTTGATAGTGACTTGGTAATTATTTCACTGACAATTATGCTGGACATTTCCTTAAGAAAAGCAGATTATGGAAAGTAATATACATTTGTCTTCCTTGTAGAATTTACTCTTGGCCTCTGGCTTCGGCCTAAGATTCTTTTACATCACCCATGCAGGGTTTGAGCCAAGGATTATGCTTATCAAATGGATATTCAATTCCGAGCTCTCAATAAAAATTTCCTATATACGCCCAATGAATGTAAGAGCAGTGATGACATGGAAAATCAGGCGTAATATTCCATGTGAGTGAGGTTTCTTCATATAATATTGGTACCTTGGCATCTCGGCATTCGCCGAGATCATGACCATTCCGTAAGATGTATGTTTGCTGAGAGGCACAGCACAATCACCTGAACAAAGCAACCAGGTAGAAATATTACGTCCATCTATGAAGATCTAAGACGGGAAGGTTCTTTACTCAGTCTAAGACTCAAAGTACGGCCGCGACGGCTCAAATGAAGGCTGATGATTGTGATTATCATCCCCCCCCCACAGTTATATTGGCCGACTGTTGTTCTATCGACTGTAGGCGCAGGGTTGAGATGAAAGTAATATGAATAGGATGACCTCTTTATAGGGTGATTATTCTTCCAGAGTGGAACGAGAAAAGCTTATACGATAGGACGAATGATAATACCGGGTAAAAGCGACTGTAGTCAGATCACACATGTACAATCGAAAGAAAACGCAAATTTAGAGTGCAACTCGGACGAGGCAAGGCAATTTGGACCGCTTTATGCAAGTTACCTGCAGTGTGACAGTGGAAATGATCCCAATACGTTCTTTGGAAGTTTGGCGAAGGAATATAGACTCATGTAGTGGACAATAATGTGATATCTGTCTGGCGGAACGGCGTCTCATTCATCCTGAGATTATTATATTAGCTTCGCCGCTACTCCGCGTCATGCCAACCAATATCACTGCAACCATGTCAGACATCTGGACCCCGGATCATGCACAAATATGGTAGGTAGGTAGTCAGAGGGACGTTGAAATGGAGCTTGGCATACAAGGGTCTTCGCTTATGAACGGGATTCCCTACCCCTGATTCTAAGCGAGATTTTTGTCTGGCAGGCGAGGCGGGAGGTGCTCTTTGTTTGGGTGGTAATGAGCCACTGGCTTACCACACCTCTAGGTTCTGCTTCTACATGTCTACCTTCACCGCCGATAAGTATTGAGTAAGGGGGATGAGGGGGAGCAATTTGCTGGCATCAATCTAAGTGGACCAAAAAAGTGGTGCTATACAATCTCAAGCCAATTACGTAAATTCCTTGATCTGATTCTATTATTCCTTAGCTTGTGAAATATCTACAGGCTAGCTAATTCTACCTACTTTGAACATGAAGGGGTGCATGGGAACAAGTCTATAGTTAGGTTGCTAGTAGACTAACTCAGTGTGAGGCAAAGTTTCCTTATCTTCAACGGGCTCTCCGATACTTTCTTTCCAACTCAATTCTAGCGTAAAAAGGTTTCAATTGGGTAGGTAGCTTACCTTGAGATTCACAGCTGCACAGCAGTAACCAGCATCACTAACCTGCATAGCTGATTCGAAGTCTTCCCGTGCTCTCTTGTTTTCATGCTACTAATTGTTAAAAAGAGCCCGCTCTTAAGTTGTTAAAGTTGACATTGTCTGGAACTACAATTGACTTTCACAATCGAGTCCACTTTCAAAATTTGAGCCATACATGACTACTACTACTACATACACGACTTGTACTGCTTCAATTCAGCTACTAAATATTTCCGACCCGCTCTTCCCGGAACAATTTTCGGAATATGATTTGGCTTCAACTGGCTCTATTGTGCCGATTTGTGTGATAATCAGCTAGGTAAATTAGCATGAACCCGAAGAAGTCAGATTTTTGAAATATTCCCTACTTGTTCCACGTCATTTTGAAAATCAGTTTTCCTACACACTCATTAATATACGAAGTATGCTGGGTTAATATATATATATATATATCCTCGTGTTACTGGCTATTCCTTTGTCATAAATCAACCATTTCGTCTAGTTTCCAGATTGATCTTTGGAAAGCTTAGACTTGATTCTAAATACGAAGTACCTGCATGGAAAGAGAGGTGAGTGAATAAATGAGGTCAATGATCTTCAGTATTTACAGTTGACTGGGGGCCGTTCGGGGAAACCTCGGCTAGATGCAATGTACTGTATATACAGAGACTGGTCGACGCGATGCTCTACTGATTATGAACTTCAATTGAAAAGCAACCCTCCCAATAACGAATACATATGCCCCCAACCTCATTCAAACCATTTATGACACTAAAATGTCACAAGAAATAGTCAAAGATGTAATTACAAAGGAGGAGGCCGAAGGTATTGCGACTTTAGCCTCGTCAGCCTCGCCGCCTCGCAACGCCTGTAAAGAAGGTCACTCTTCTGGGTAACCATCACTCACTTTAATGCAGTCTCCGCCCTAATGAGCAAACAAAAAGCTTCTCCACCCTCCTCCACACCCTCGAAAAAACCCTACAATAAAAACTTCACATCGCCTCGGGACGGCCTCGGTGCCTACATCCTCCATCCTAAGAGGTACGACGCATCGCGCATATTGTTCTTCGACGAGGATTTTGTCGCAATCAACGACCTGTACCCCAAATCGAGTGTTCATACCCTCTTGCTACCTCGATCGCAGAAGCATACGCTGCAACATCCCTTCGATGCCTTCGAAGACGCCATATTCCTGGCGAGCGTACGGGTACAAGCTGCGAAGCTGAAGCACGTAGTAGGCAAGGAACTGCAGCGCAAATATGGCAAATTCTCCGAACAAGATATACCACGGGAGAGAATTCTGAATGGGGAGGTTGAGCTGAAGGATGGCGAAGAGATACCCGTGGGCCGCGATTGGTGGAAAGAAGTCAAGGTCGGAATACATGCCCATCCAAGCATGAACCACCTACACATTCATGTGCTCAGCGTCGATCGGTATTCGGAGTGTATGAAGCATACCAAGCATTACAACAGTTTTGCGACGGCGTTTTTCGTCGATTTGGCGGACTTCCCGCTTGCGAAAGATGACGAGAGGAGGTACGAACACTATCTTAAGAGGGATCTCGAGTGTTGGAGGTGTGGGAAGAACTTTGGGAACAAGTTTGCGAAGTTGAAGGAACATTTGAAGGAGGAAATTGAGGAGTGGAAGAAGGAGTGAGGGTAGAAAATCAATATTTCTAGGTCTCTGGGAAATGTTGGTTGGACAAGAAGTTAACTGAATCATACCAAACGATGATTGCAACATGACCCAAGCCGAGAAGCGCTGTTCTTCAACCAGGAGTTGGAGCCTCTACAGTACAGTACTGAGTTGTGAATCTTCTCATCAACGACTCGGATATACCAGGTTCCCCAGATTTCATGACTCGAGCATCTGTTGTGCCCCCATATGCCCCTCATTATTATTGGTGTGGACCCACACGGAATGCAGCATGACCTGTGAACCTCCACGGTCGTCTGACTCCTGCAGCTCATCGCCCGCTGTTCTTCCCCAGATTCGTCCGGATTCTTCATGATTAGATCTTTAGACCACATATCATGATAGCGTAGTATTTGTATTCTACATTTTTTATAAGTATGCATTTTTATTCTTCGCGATTACTCGAGGCGTCCATCCTCGCTGGAACAGTCGCCCGGGCTGCGCAGCTCAATGGCCCGGACTATGAGTCTCTGCCACTGGACACAATATTTCCTGGGCCATGGGAGAGCAATATACGAGCTCCTTTCAACAAGTCATACATTACACCAGTTAAGATCTTCAATTTCGAGGGGGCGGTAACAGGCGCAGAAGCAGTTCTTCAGGATGCAACAACAGACGGTGGTATCAGTTGGGTGATTGGCCCTGGAGGCCTGATCACTTTTGAATTTGGGGAAAACATTGCTGGGAAGTGGGTTTGATGGAATCTCAGAGGCGAGAGATGTGCTGACAGTGACCTAGGGTTTGTTTCGAAGTCGACAAAATTAAGAATGATCCGTATCTCGTCCTCACATATTCCGAATCTCCCTTCTTCGCAGACCGCGAATGCGATGCGACTGATAATGAGCCAAGAGACCTGCCACTTTATTTTGCTATAAATCACACCGGGACAAACTGTGTTGGGGGAGGTTACACTAGAGGAGGTTTCAAATACCTGACAGTATATATACCTACCGGAGACATACCAACAGAAGGCGGATACTGGCACGATGGACACTCGATCCAAAACATACAGTCTCCTGCTGTACCAAAGAAAACTTGGTATAATACAATTGGCCAGAAGTATCTGGGCTGGAGCTCTACCTACGAAAACAAATTTTTGAAAGAGCCTGCAGTTGTGATCTCAAAGCTCTGGGTCAATTGCACCGCCTTCCCCTCGAATGCGAACGGCAGAGCATATACTGGATATTTCGATAGCTCATCATCTATGCTAAATCGCATCTGGTATGCGGGAGCTTACACATTACAGCTTTCAACCCTGGATCCCAAGGAAGGAGGATCTTTGATAGAATTCAATCGAAATTTTGACCATAACACAGCTCCTCGCGGAGCATGGTACTCTAACTATACTATTGCGAATGGATCCGCGGTCACCACCGATGGAGCTAAACGCGATCGGATGGTCTGGCCTGGAGATATGACCATTGCTGTGCCTGGAATCGCGGTTTCGACTTACGATATGTTGGCTATTCGTAATGCATTAGATATCATTTATTATCGTCAATATCCAGATGGTTCCATGCCATATGCCGGACCTCCGATGGGCGCTTTCGGTGAGTTTAGCGATACCTATCATCTTCATACCTTAGTCGGAACATACCAGTACATTCTCTATTCCGGTGACCTTGACTGGTTGAGGCAGAAATGGGACGCTTACACAACAGCACTCGCCGTCAGCATCAACAAGGTCGATGAAACAGGTCTCTTGCATGTGTCCTCCGTCAATGACTGGATTCGACCAGGTATGACAGGTCATAATGTAGAGGCTTCAGCTATTCTGTTCGACGTGCTCGGAAATAGTATCAAGCTTGCCAAATGGCTTGGGAAGAACGCTACTTCCAGTGGCGAGAGCTGGATACAAACGCGTCAAAGACTTTACAAAGGTATTTCAACGCTATATTGCGAGCAAGAGGGTCTCTATGGTGATAACATGGGCCGGCGAGGCTGCAACGGACCTGAGAAAGTTCTCCCACAAGACGGGAACAGTTGGGTTCTGATGTCAGGTGCAGTATTGTCAGAATCACAGGCCTACAATATGTCCGAGAACCTTCGGAAACGATGGGTCAAATATGGTGCACCATCCGTGGAATTTCCGAATGTTATATCTCCATTTGCCTCATCCTTTGAGTTGCTAGGCCACAGCGCAGCTGGAAATAACGATGCGGCTGTTGAGCTGATGGAATTGATGTGGGGATACATGCTTGATGGGCCAGGCATGACCAACTCTACCCTTTTGGAAGGTTATAGAATTGACGGATACATTCAATATCCTGCCTATCCATCTGCGGCACGAAATTCTCATGCTCATGGATGGGCTTCTGGTCCTACAACTGTGCTGATGCAGGGCATCCTAGGTATCAAACTGCTCAGCCCACTTGGAAAGACATGGAAGATCGAACCGCAGCTTACCAAATGGTTAAGCCATGCTCGTGGAGGTTTCGCCACTAAACTTGGCAAATTTGAAGTTTCTATCGCTGTAATGCGTAGTATGAGCACCGGCCGGAAGGTTGAAGCCCTTAACGTCACCTACCCAGTGGGTACAGTGGGTCTAGTGAAATGGGGTGGCCAAGCCCAGCTTCGCAATGAAGGCATGGGTACGACTCTTAGTGTCTATCGATACTTCGATATTTTGACTGCTTCCGACGAGGAATGGCAAGCTTGGAGTGTGGATGATGTCGAAGACTATGTCAAAGATGACACATGGCTCAAGCCGCCAGTCCAGGAGAGACCTGAAGGAGTCGTCGACTGGGAAGCATTAGAGAAAAACTATGTCCTTGCTGAGCGGCGCTTCCAGCTAGACCCAAAGATGGTTTATGGACAAGTAGATGACTGGTAGGGTCGAAGGCCAAATCACAAAGTCCACACTGCCACGACTCGATGTGAGAAGATTCGATTAGGATATTGTAGGATGAATTGATGAACATAGGCATTTCTGTCCCTTAGATGTGGTCATTATATGGCTGTAGGGCGAATTCATTCAGAGAAATCTGCACTACAGACTTATGCGTGAACTCTGAACTGAAAGAAGACCGCACGGAAGAAAGCCAAGATCCAGACATATCACGTGCATGCGTATATGAATTGCATAAAGTTATGCATGGCTGTACATAAAAGTATCTTGACCAAAACCTACTCCTATGACTAACTCACTCTCGTACATTGCAGGTTGGGAAACATGATCAGAGCCAGGCCATGCTTGAGTCAATGATTAGCTGAGATGATTTCACTCTCACATCAGCGCCCGGCATGTACGCCAGATTCCGAGAGACCAATGTACAAATGGCCTCATTCTTCACGACATCACCTGATTTTCCACTGCCGGATCCAGCATTCAACTGCTAATTCAGGAGGCAACAATACATAAGATTCAATCCTGCCCACGGTGAAAGGCAGTTATGAGTCGCAAACATATTTTCCTCCTAATTATTATCTCGCTCATCATTGCGCTGTCGTCGACGCTGTGGCGCCATCTCGTTGCTCCTGTATCGAATATCAGCAGGCTGACTATGTCTACTGCCACGAAGTCAGGGAAAAGCGCAATTGTTGTTGGGTCTGGTCTTGCAGGTCTGAGTGCGGCTTCCCAACTGCTCTCTCATGGCATTACCGTCCATCTTCTTGAGCGCGCCCAAAAGCCAGGTGGGAACAGCATCAAAGCATCATCCGGTATCAATGGTGCCCCGACTATTTATCAACCAGTTGAAGATAAAGTATTCTATTCTGATACGATAAAATCAGCTGGAGAGGTGTTTTTATCAACGAGAACTGAGGAGAGAAAAGATCTGATTACTGCGCTAACGAATTCGAGCAAGAGTGCTGTCGAGTGGCTAGTGAAAGAAAAGGGCGTGGATTTGAGCGTTGTTGCTCAGCTAGGCGGGCATTCAGTTCCTAGGACGCATCGGGGAGCAGGAAAAACGCCACCGGGAGCGAGTATCATCATCACGTTACTGAAGGCACTGAAAGAGAGCGAGGACTTCCATCTTAAGACTGGCTGTACGGTGACGAAAGTTTTGAAAACGGGAGACACTGTGAATGGCGTCGAGTACACAACTGAAGAGGGAGAGAAGGTGATGAAGGGGCCTGTGGTCTTTGCTAGTGGTGGATTTGCCGGTGATGCCAACGGCATGCTCGCAGCTTACCGCCCAGATCTTGCAGGCTTCCCGTCTACGAATGAGCCAAGACCAGGCTCTCAGGCTTTACTAACCGCTACTGGCGCGCAGCTACTGGATATGGAGCAGGTCCAAGTTCATCCAACATCCTTTGTGGACCCTAAGGATATTGAAAATCCTGTCAAGTTCCTCGCCGCGGAAGTTCTGCGCGGGGAGGGGGGCTTATTGCTAGATGGCAATGGGAAGCGATTTATCAGTGAGATGGAAACGAGGAAAGTCGTCACGGATGCAATTACATCTCTCCCTCCAGCAAAAGGAGAGGGCCCCAAGCAATGGGACGTTCAGCTCGTGCTTGATGAAGGAGTGTATGAAAGTGCTAGCTCACATATTGATTTCTACATCTGGAAAGGCCTCATGCAGAAGACAACTATTGCAGAGCTCCCTACGTCCGCCCTTGCAACTATTCAAGCTTATGCTGCCGTGGTATCTGGCAAGAGTGGTGATCTTCTTGGTAGAAAGTCTTTCGGGCATTGGAAATTGACTGACGTCAAACCGGAAAGTGTTGTTTATGTTGGTAGAGTGACGCCTGCAGTACACTTTACGATGGGAGGCGTGGTTATCAATGAGAAAGCCGAGGTTTTGGACCAAAATGGGGCCCATATCGGGGGGCTCTGGGCAGCGGGTGAAGTTACGGGAGGTGTACATGGAGAGAATAGGTTGGGTGGGAGTAGTTTGCTAGAATGTGCTGTCTTTGGACGGATTGCAGGAGATGAGGCAGCGAAATTTCTTCTCGAAAATTAAGCGAACATTGAATCAATACATACATGCAAACTTGTTTTCGTTCCGGGTATCTTTTATTTTGTTCACTATTGGTCATATCAAAGTTATCATCATACTAATATGTCTGAAATCCACCTTGGTCTGGAGAAACGAGATGGCTTAAACTTCGGACACTAGCTGATGCTATATATTTATATTTAATATATGTCTGTAAGAGAAGGCGCCGATGGCGCCACTCCTGCTGGTAGGTGCTCGGCCCTGCAATGGATGACCACTATGATCTCTACTAGTTTTCCTGCAGGCTGCAAATCATTATGTACAGCTTAAACTATTCCTGTCTTAGGCAGCTTAGGTTATCTACAATTTTTACCCTCATCAGAGAACAGCTCAGCAGCCCCCAACAGCATTGGCCCCTGGAATCTTCCTGTACCATTTTAACAAGAACAAAGGGATTCCATCAGAAGAAAAATTTAAGCAGTTAGTCAAGAATACCCAAGCACTAGGCTTACCAGTCACGTACCGACGAGAGCGTGAAAATTCTCACAAATAAAGATAGGTCAAATTTGGAGAACCGAGATTTACTCTTCTAGGTGTAAACTTCTTGTCTGTTACTGAAAATTGGACCGAATTGAATGAATAATTCTAAGTTTCAATCATCTGTAACAGCTTTGAATTGTCCACAGACAACCTTTCGACTGCATGACATGATACTGTTGAGTCTGTTGTAAACTCCTGTTGTTTACATATTAAGCGAGGCAAAGGGGGTCGGCAATCATCGGCTATCAATTTTCGGACATCAAACTGGAGACTTTCGGGTGCCGCGTCTAGATGTTCTTAGGAGATCAAGTAATCAAAGATAGGAGCAGTCGAGTCTCTCTAGTACGTTAAAGTTCCTGCAGCACTTGAATACATGGTCGTAACTTCGTAAATCAGGGTGTCACCTTGATCATCCGCGCGTACGCGTGCTGCCTTAGTATGAAGTACTACTAGGGTTTGCTTTAAATTGCTTATGCAGCTATAGCACGATAGAAACGTGCTACACATGAGATATCGACTTATCTTAAGTAGTAAATGGTAGAAGTATTGGGATATTGGGAATCTGGTAGCTAGTATTTGACTCACTAATAACTCGTAGGCCTAATAATTAGCTATAGTATTAAGGTTCGTGGATAGAAGAATGCGCACTAGTCCCCGAAAAAGGTACAACTATGTATTACTGGGTATCCCTCATTGTACTGATCTTGTAGTTGTTTCATCGCAGCCCACGCCTCGTTTACTCCCTGTGAAGGGATAATTACATCATATATATCGAGATCAGATTAGCTACAGACTTTGACGATGTCGATAGATTCAGCCTAGCGATATATCTAAAGCTGATCAGGCATTCTAAATTAGCAATTGGTCAATTGGGTACTCGTAATGATTAGGAGCAATTATCAATATCTACTTTTGGACGTCGATACCTGCGGACGATAGTGGGGAGCACATACGGAGTTTATTAACATCCGGATTATATAGATCGCACCGCCACATATGACTGCGCCATAGTATTTGTTAACTTTGGTTGGAAAAAAGACTTATATCTACAGCTGCAACCATTTCCTGACATTTAACAAGTGCTTATAACAACCTGGAAGCTTCATCGTATATGTGGCTAAGCACACTCCAGCCGGAATTTACAGCGGTTCAAGGATCAAAAATTGCCGAGCAAATCACACGTCCGCCTCGGAATAAATCTGGCTCTACTACAGATCTCACAACCATGAAACTATTTTTAATATTGCACAAGATAGCTAGTAATTTGAATACGAGAAGGGATAGAGCTGTTGGAGGAACATTTTTGACATAATTAGATAAGATCGACGAAAGGCCCAGATCACGTGTTTAGCCACAACCTGGCTTTGAAATCACCCGCCCCTTGATTGCTCAGCCAAAGCTTATTGGTCAATACCCTGAAATCATCTTCCTCCCCACAGAAGATTTATCTCGCCTACATGTAACAGGAGAGCAGCGAGAGCTCTTCAACATCCGCTCCGTAACATGTCTAACACTTCACCTGAGAGCTCGAGCTCGAGCTCTGGAACGGGTAACAATCCCTCCGTGACACTAGTCATTAAGGTTCGTAGTAGTTCTCCCTCAGTGCCGTCGACCTAATTCTGGGAATCTGGGATGAACTGAAAGAAAACAGGCGTGTGACATGTGCCGTAAGAAGAAGATCAGATGTGAACCGACGGGACAGACATGTGTACAGTGCATCAAGTACAAGACACTGTGTCATTTTACACCCATCAGCAAAAAACGCGCGGCAAGGAGGCCGGCTGAGTAGGTGATTCCCGTTCCCCAACTCGGCTCGTTTAAAAAAAGGGGTAGGGTATCGCTAAGCAGCATACTGAGCTGATTGACTGTAGCCACAAGCGTGTCGAGGAGCTCGAGAAGAGGCTGAAAAACATGGAAGAAAGTCTGAGGCTTGCAACCGGGAAGCTGCAACAGCCACAGCCACATCCCCAGACTTTCCACCCAAGGCCCGAAGCCGAGAGGGCGCTGGTGAGAAGACAGACACCAGATGCGATGGTCCCCGAGGAATCTGAATTCCCATGCTTCATGGACCAATTGGATAATGATATATCCATGAACCTTGGATCGCATGATCCATGGGCTGGCCCGATATCGACGAGCTTTGAGATGAACTGGCCGAATGGCACCATCAGCAACCCTGTCCCAATGCTTTCCATGATACCAATTGCAAATATCATGCCGCGATGGAGTCTCAATCCTATGAGTGAGATTTTCACGCGAAGAGTCTACAAACCACTGCCATCAAAAGAGAAAACAATAGATCTTATTCGAATCTCACTTCATGGCTTCAACTCCGCTTTTCCGCTCTTCGACGAGAATTTCTTCATCCAGAAAATCGATGATCTAGATTCCAGTATTAGGGAGCCCAGTTTCTGGGCTTGTTTGAATATCGTGCTGGCACTTGCTCACCGCTTCTCGATTGCAATTAACATGCACCATGATTCTACGGAGAAAGAAGCGTGGGGATATTTCCAGAATGCGTTAGGTGTAGTAAATGAGTTGATGCTGATGCCCCCATCACTTATGGCTTGGTCAGTCTATGTGCCCGCTTCCTTTATCAACTCAATCACCCTCCTGCCCAAATACCTCTGACCCATGAACCCTTTGAAAATATCGACTGACTCTGATTTTCCCAATAAAGCCAAGCTCTCCTTGGAATGGCAATAATGGTGCAAGGTACACCGAACCTCGCTTCCTACTCCTTTCTGATATCTGCCTCTATGAGGGTGGCGCAAGCACTCGGTCTGCATCGGCAACAAAAAGACCCTTCCCTCACCAATACTGAGATTGAGAAACGCAAACGCATCTTTTGGATCGCTCATTTTCTCGACAAAGACATGTCTCTCCGTACCAATCAACCCCCAACCCAAGACGACGACGATATGGATGTCGAGCCCCCGGATTCCTCTCACGCCCCCGAGATCGGCCCAAACAAACATAATTTCTTCAAGCTACGCATAAACCTCGCGCTCATTCAAGGGAAGATATACAAACGACTATTATCTGTACGAGCGCAGCGCCAATCGGTCATCGAACGTGCCATCGCAGTCCGGGATATCTCTGGTGAGCTCGAGAGCTGGAAATTTACAGTTCCAATCGAGTACCAGCAAGATTACCTCAAATCGTCTCCTAACACATCGGATACGACGCTCGTACTCTGCTCAGTCCTTCTTCGCTTAACATATTTTCATGCCTTGAATGCAATTCACAGTTTTGCGACTCCTGTAAATCATTGGCAGGAAATAATTGACCTCCCAGCTGATTTTTCTCAGGCTGATGTAGTACACGAGCCGCCTGCGCCGATAACGTGTATTGAAGAAGCACGGAAAGCGCTGAAATTGCTTCTTATCACACCGCAAGGAGACTTTGCTTGTATATGGGCCGTGTTACATATCTTCGTGTCTGCAACGACTATGCTGTTAGGGTCGATCCGGTCCAATCCCTTGCATAGCTTAGCACAAGCGGACCTACGGCTTATCGAGCCATTATTGAGCTTGCTAGGCTTGCTTTCGATGCAAGGGAAGAGTGTGGAGGTTGAGACTATGTATGAGAAGTGTAGAACGTCGTGGGAGCGAGCTAGGAGAATGGTTTGGGAGGCGAGAGGGAAAGGGTTGCCTTCGAATGTTTCTGCCCTAGAGAGGAGCTTACTTGCTGGTACGGGGAGGGTGGGCAGCAGTGGGAGAGACTGTTCAATGATTGGGGCGAAGATAACACAGGAGAAAGAGAGTCTGGAGGATTTTATCAGGAGGATTGAAAGTATCGCTGGGGGCAGTGAGAATGCGCTCGATTTTGAGTTTGCGTAAAATGAAACTGAACATTTTCTCGAAGGAAGATACTCCTGTTCCCATCAATGTGGAAGTCTAAGCACTTGGTCGATATGTAATCAGTATCCGAGAAGTGTGCAAACTTTCTGAGAGAGGGTGGAGAGACTAAGACAGGTACAGTAAGCTTGGCTTTCGCTAAATACTAATATATAGTCGCAAATAGGTCCAAGGTTTTCCTGGTTTTATGTTTTTTCGACATCCCATATTGATACACATTACCACATTACTCCAGGTCCGAGACAGACACAAGGGCTCAAAGACACCCACCAAGTCTAGCAGTTGTAGCAAAACTTTGTTAGTGCATCGTTTCCATTTTCACTAGCGACTAACCAGAGACGATATTCACTTACTCTTGTCCATCCAAGTACAATGTGATGCTTTCAAGAAACAAGGATTATTGATCTTTGAATTGGATATCCAATCGATGGAGAAAGTGGAGTAGCTTGGTGGACGCTATCATAGTTTGCATTACTTGGACAGTCTCAGATGGTTGAAGTCACATCCATTCGTGAGTCTGTCACTGTTTAACTCTGTGTTCGGTTTTCATAATCAGATTTGTTTATTACATCTCCGATAATTTGTCAGCCCCAAACCGTCATGCACATCAGATCTGCCATATCTACATAAATCGTCCGTGGCAAGATTGTGGGTGGATGATCATATGGAGTGCAGTGATCAGAGTTCACCCTCAATTATATCATAGGCAGTATGTAGAGAAACAAGGACAGCATCACAGCAGAAGATATGGGATAAGACAGTTCAGTATAGGTTTTTAGAAATACAATTTGCAGGGAATAGAACGTATCCGGCAGAAGTTCTCCGTTCATAGATGGACTACTTGCTCTGCACGTATTTCCCTCCCAATCTCATGAATTAACACTAGGACGATACGTTATATAGAGTTAAGCTTCAAATCACTAGATAAATCAAAGATATGGAAATTACGTTGTAGTTATCACATATGAAATATGATTTCAAAGCGGCATGATATGTATCAAATGTTGCTAGTTGTGGGAAAAGTATAAGCGTTAAGAGAATCACTAATTTGATAAAGTACTCCACTTGCTTGTTTATGCGGACTATCAATACTCTTACTTGTATTTCGCCCCCTGATAATTACATCAGTCACGTGAAATCTGATAGCAGGTCATCTGATGTCACCCCCATTCACGTGTAAACCGTCCAACTTCATCGATCTGTCGACGAGATATACTAAGCAGTGACGAATGAGAGGAAGAGGAGACGACTCGTTTCTCGTGAGGCTGAGACTCCTCACATTACGCCTGCAAGCCCCGAGCCACGATCTCGATAACCCGAGTCATAGTTAGCTAGTTGCCTGCAGCCAGGTTACTACTCTCAGTACTCTGCTCACGCTCGGAACTTCATACATGGTCTTCCATCTTCAAGACTAGAATATTATTTACACCCGACGCTATTTTCAAAAACTTCACACACTCGTCCAGATCAGCTTTGCACGACTCAGCGAGTCAGCTACATTTGTTCGAGATGGCTTCTTCTCCAACCGTGTCAACACGCTTCATGATAATATCAGATACCCACAACTTCGAATTCGGCCAGGCGGAAAGGGTCGACGGAGCATTTAGACTGCCAACCCCAAAGACCGATGTCCTCCTCCACTGTGGCGACTTGACTCAAACTGGGGGATTATCTTCGTACAAGAAGTTATTAAAGATGCTGGGGAAGATTGACGCAGAGCTAAAACTAGTGATTGCTGGGAACCACGACTTAGACCTCGACAAGAAGCACTGGGAATCTACTCTCTGCTCGGATGATGAGGAAGAAGACCATGCGCAACACGAAAACGCTGTAGAAATCATGACAGGGGCATCGGCGAAGGAGGCCGGCGTCACATATCTGGTCGAAGGACTTAACACATTTACACTGAAGAATGGTGCCAAGTTCACCATCTATACCTCCCCATACCAACCAGAATTCTGTAACTGGGCTTTTCCATACGAGAGAGATGAGGATCGCTTTAATCCGCCAGAACACGTGGCGCCCAACGTCAAAAGTATTGCAGAGAACATTATTCCAGATTTCCCGGGAGTAGAAATCCTGATGACTCATGGTCCTCCTATGGATATTCTCGACTGGACCGAACACGGAAATGTAGGATGCGAGGCTCTATTACGCGCTGTTAGCCGTGCACGACCTCTTCTGTATTGCTTCGGCCATATTCACGAGGCCCACGGCTCAAATGTTATCACCTGGAAGGATGATAAGGAGAAAATTGGAGCCGAGGCGATTGAGTCTGAGAGCAAGCAGCCAAATTTCTACTCCGAAGCGGAAAACTGCCCGATAAAGTTTGGGAAGCAAACCCTGATGGTCAATGCCGCAATCATGAACATGAGCTATAGGCCGACAAATGCTCCTTGGTTAGTTGACTTGGAGCTTCCACGGGCGAATTGAGCGACTGCGTTTCTGGTCAACACTCTAAATGAAATCATAGTTTATCAGTAGAAGGCTACAGAATCATGGGCCATGGCAGCATCTTGTGTGATTTCTTAGCCTCCGAGTCTCTATCTTTTAACCAACAGGACATTACTGGACACGGGTGATGACGACACGGTATTGTGTTAGACGAACAATATTTATACTCTACTTAAGCCTCGCATCATCGTAGTAAAGATCAGATTCTACTTCCGACTTATCAAGTTTAGAAGTTGCCTATTGTCTTGCATTGCCGGGTCAGAAGACCGGCGAACTTGAACCGGCGAAGCGCCTCTCTCTTATTCTTCCCGCTAAATATATAAGAGGGAGAGCCTTGCTCATGCTTAGATAGAAACAGGCTGCTGGACATGAACCGTCAAAAATCTGAGAATTTGAGACTATTTAGAATCTCTGCTATATCATTTCCAACAAATAGGTACTTAGGGCGAAATAGGGCGCTTGCACCCCCGTCCTAAATGCTGAACGCGCAAGGAGCACATTGTAGATCACGTGATAGATATCACTGAGGCAATGGTCGACCTCAGGACGGCATGATAAGCATCTTTCGATTTCTATTTCATCTCATCAAAGATCCTAATTTCCACCCGCAACCTTCTTCCAACTCTCCCTCGCCTCAAGCGACTCGAACCATGTGTTCACATTAGGGTATTTCGCAA
The DNA here is from genome assembly GCA_003988805.1 of Ploettnerulaceae sp. D365. NCBI lineage: Eukaryota > Fungi > Ascomycota > Leotiomycetes > Helotiales > Ploettnerulaceae > Ploettnerulaceae sp. D365. The sequence goes on from QYAL01000052.1 coordinate 43,961, forward strand.
AGACATCCGCGAATCCCAATCCCCTTGCCATCTTTCCATAAGGCAGATGGTACAGATCTGCCAAAGAGAATTCATCTCCAGCGAGGAACTTCTGCTTAGACAGAATTACCTCATACACAGCCAAGGTGGTATCCAGAGCTGCAGCGTGCTTCTTTACGGCCTCTTCATCGGTCGCTCCGAGCCCTTTCATGCTATTTCAACCATCAGCCTGGATTCTAGTTCGGTTTTAAATGCGGGTGTGAACTCCTTACGGTTTGAACACTTTCTCGAAAGCAATTCCCTCCACGGGTCCGTTGAAATAGTTCTGCTCAATTGAGCACGCCTATAATTCCTTGGTCAGCTTCTGCTCTACCCTTCCTAACCCACCTATTCTTATCCCCCAAGAAATTTTTACCTGTTCAAACAATCCATACCCTTTGATATCGCTCCCCTCAGGAATCACCTTGGTCCCTTGCCCGGCGTACTTCTTGGCGATATACTTGCAGATAGCTCTGCTCTCATACACGAAGAATCCGTCGTCTTCAAGAACGGGGACCTTGCCAAACGGCTGCAGCTTCATGTGAGCTGGCTGCTTGTGTTCGAGCGTGGCAAAGTTGATATCGTGCACTTCATACTGGTCCACGCCAACCTCAGCAAGGGTGGTGAGCACGCGCTGCGTGCAGGTCGAGCGGGGCGATCCGTGGATGATGAGGCCCATTTTGCTTGATGTTGCTTGCTGTGATTTTCGATGTTGCTGGGATGGAATTTGATGTTTTCTGCAACCAGCAGGTTAGGATGTGCGAAGTGTAGACTTTATAGACTCTCTTGACTCGCTTAGCCTCATGGTGAACTCTCGCTTGTCCCACCGGCTGTCCCACCGGCTGTTCCACCTTTGTGGATATGCTTTGCGGGCAAAGCGGGGGGTGACAACCAACTGCTTACAAAATCATTAGAAATCTATCAGTATTTAGGGTTCAAAACAGTGTTGGGCCAGTTGCGTTATCGCGTTTCACCTGCCCCCTTGGTACCGGAGTTCACAAGCCAGGAGACCACTAGCTGATTGGCGATCTGGGTTTAATGCGCTCGGCTCTCACGAACCGAAATCTTTCGCTTACGAAGTATAGTAATCCGGGCACACCGTCCAAGTCAAGCTTTCACGGTACATCAATCATTTGTCATCAGGTTGCGATCTGAGGGGTTTTGTCGAACCCTAATAAATTATGTTCCATTGAAACTGCGTTAATGGTTTCATAATTGCTCGGGAGGTAGATCCTCGCCGATACCTGCCTGCCTTCATTATCAAAGTTGTCGGTCTCGCTTGTAGTACCCCGCCCCCTGAAAATTGGCGAGGTGTTTACTCCGCTATCGCTCGTATCAATCGGCATTGACTTGAGCATCTGTCTGCTCTTCGCTGCTGGACTTGATCCGTGTTTAACTACAGCTTCAATTGGGTATCTCTTAACAAGACTATGAAATGGATCTTGTGTATCGAAAATAATCGTCCCCATCTACCTCATATTCGTGATCTTGTCGAAGCAGTCGAACAAGTTGATGTGGCTGAGAAATTCATATCTCCCTGGCTCTGCCATATTCCCCACAGGCGGACAAGATCAAAAGCGTCGCTTCGCCTCAGCAGCCTTGTTGAACTCGGCCTCCCTCTCCAATCTCCCCTTCCTCCGTCTCGAGATACCTCTTCTCTGAACAACCTTCAAAGACCACCGTCGTATCCCATCGCGCATCAAGAAAAGAGAAGTCGCTATCGCCACAGGGATAGCTATACTCCAGAAATAGCTTTCGCCGTGGTACAGTGCCGGAAAGGGCTGGATATTCATTCCAAAATATCCAGTCAAGAACGTCAATGGGAGAAAGATGATGGTAATATTGGTGAGCTGCTTCAAGGTTTCGTTTTGGTAAGCTGACATGGTGTTGAAAATCAAGTCGATCATGTTATCGCAAGACCGCCTCATCTGATCGAGGGATTCTGTGATGAGAATTATGTGATCTTCTACATCTCCTAAATACGTCTGTGCAATTTGACTAAGCTTGACCGAGTTCGTAGCGCTTGATGAGAGGCTCCGAGCACCGAGGGCTGTGCTTGCAGGAACATTCTTATGGTCTCGAAGTGCATTGATAAGGTTAACAATTGGGTTCACTAGGCTGCGAAATGTGAATATCTCACTGGTGACAACATATAGCGAGGTGGTGTGTTTGAGATCTGGCTGAGTGAGTACGTCAAGCTCCAGATCGCCAATCACGTCTTGATACGCAGTTGCTACAGGAATGGCAAGATCAATGATAGCATCAAGAATTGCTTGAACGATCATTGACGCATCGCAAGACCGCCTCAAAATAGTATCGGGTGTCTTTAACCGTTCAAGTATGGGCCCTTCGATATCGTCGGCGGAGGACTCGAAGAACGAAATGACAGTATTATCTAATTTTGTTTAGCCTCTATTGATGCAAAATAATTTGTCAACTTACCAGATGTCAAGAATATCGAGACCTGCTCTGCGCTCACAGCAAGCTTCCTACTCGTTAGGGGAGAATGCTTCTCCATAAACTCCATTCGTTCCTTGTTGGGGCCGCCGTGATATCTCTGCAGCGTCTTGAGGTTCTGCAGATGCGGTGCACTGACTCCCTCTGTATGCCCGGTGACGAAACCATTTGCTGGGTCATGCACTCCAGCAATCATATTCTTTTCGTTGTATCGTTTCCTGGCTTTCGAACTCGAGAACACTCTGTGTAGGAATTTGGAGACCGGCCCTCGTTTTGGTCTCCTAATACTATCCACGTCGCCTTCATCGGATTCGCTATCTTCGGCATCGTGGTGCATATGAATCAGCTTTTGAAGGGTGAGAACCATATATGTGTGGTCGCTATACCTAGAGAAGTGTCAATGATCAAGGACCAGGCAGCCGAGAAAATAATGACAACTAACCAATCCGCTTTCGTTCTATTGCTGGTGTTTATCATGTCTTCAATGGCTAGTCGGTGCAACTTCTTGTACTGGCCCAACGATTGTATGACGTCCCAGCTCAAACCATTCACATTGATCCATCTACACTTAACCCATTGCTCTTGTTTCATCTTCACGAATTGAATGAGCTGTGCGTTATCCAACTCATACATGCACATATCTTCTTCGCTGAAGTCCACCACAGTGATCTGGCATTCTTCGTGAAACGTGGGAGTTTGTGCTCTGCCGCCATTAGGCTTCGAAGGATCGAGACCCGGCTCTTGACCAGCTTGCCAGAGGGGTCGCAAGGGGATGAAATCGACAGCGGCAGTTGATTTGGCTGTATTGGCACGACCCCGTCGGCGCAACATTGTAGGTGAAGGGGCGATGCCTATCTCAGGGTCTGACTGGATTGATGTGCTTCTGCGCGGATGCCCAGTGCTCGTGTTGGGAGGGCTCGATGCGGTGGGAGGACGAGGCTGGCCATTCTCGAGATCGAAATTGACACGAGCTGGGACAGAAACAATGGTTGGAGAAGCTGGGGAGAAGTCTCGCACATCTGGTCCCGTCACATCAGTCATGGCAGACGAGGATTGTTTGTGACTGTTTCGATGATAATTATATAGGGGTAGCCTGGCAGGCAGAGTGCAACAGACTAGTGCAAACGATGAAACTGCGTTTTGTGAACAGAAGAGCCAAGAAAAATAGAAAAATAGAACAATAAAACAATGAATAGAAGGTTATCCAAACAAAATTTCAAACAGTTGGGTGCGCACCCAGAATCGAAGATGTGGTTTGTCCAGCCAACATTCAAATTTACCTAGCTGAAGTCCTTGAAGGCACTACGTCAGAAACAAGCTTTCGGCGATTGAAGGCCAGAGGTTAGAGCTAAGCCAAATATGATCTAGTGCTCACGCCTTGGTATCTTTCGGATTTTCTCTTTATCCGAACCTCATCTCTATATATCCCATGGTACACTTCACTCACCTTCACCTCATATCTAATCAAAGCTCTTGGTCTAATAAGTTTCTACCTACTGCATGGGTAGACTAACTTTATGACAGCGATATGTGTCCTACATCTCAAATTTTTTCTGCTTGTCTCGTATCTCCATCCAATACTCTTTGCCAAATTCTAATTGTTGCTATCCTTGTTTGCAGCTTGCTATAGCTACGGTCTTGTCCTTTTTTCCCCGTTTATTCTGTTTATACATATTTTCCATCTTCTATTGCTTCTCATTCAATCCTCACCTTGTTAGTATTCACCCCATCGGTGAATTGATAGTATATATCGGTGCAGACTGAACCCTCCATACCTTGCCGTGCATGTACTGGTCCGTTCATGATCATGAGAACTGCAGTACTGGCTATTGAGGCGAATACTGCAAAGTCAAATTATCTTAGAGATAGGAGAATGGGAATCAGTGCTTCGAGAGGGCAGAATTATCAATAGTATAGTGCTCCTGTTAGCATCTCGGAAACCGTGCTGAATGACACGATACCAAATGCGCATCTGAAGGCAAAACTGAATCTGAATCGAGCGGTAGTCTGTGGCGGGACATTCGGAGAGATAAGCATCTCTGATCAAGGTTTACGAAGAAGCTGAAATAGTGGGTCAATGAGGGGTCAAGCAATCGCCAAGCGTTCAGTGTCAAAGATGGGGTTATTCAGTAACGATCCTGATCACACCTCCTGTTGGAGCTCTTTAGGTCCAAGAAGTAAGATCTAATATCTTGAGATAGTCATTCTCCAAGGATAAAACATCTCATCCATCGAAGATCTGCGTATATATATTCAAATTGACATCCACATTATTGCAATTGGAAGCCCATACAAATTCTCTCTACCTGTTTGATTCCAATATGACTTCATCAACTCCAGACTACAACTCATCAATCCTGATTGTGGGAGCAGGAACCTGGGGCTGCTCTACAGCCTTACATCTTGCTCGGCGAGGTTACAAGAATGTCACTGTGCTCGACCCATATGAACTTCCTTCGCCGATTTCAGCTGGCAACGACGTTAATAAGATCGTCGAATTAGGTGAGGATAGCATCTTAATCGCCCTCCAAGTTCTCACGGGCTCAAATTTAATATTTGACAGGAACATTTGAGGAAGACCCTTCAAATTCCATCCCTGACACTCTCCGGCGTCTTGCAACAGACGGGTGGCTGACCGACCCGGTCTTCAAGCCTTACTACCACGATACAGGCTTCATTATCTGCGCCCACACCAAAGATGGTCTCGAGCAACTCACCAAGCGAGAACAGGTACATGGAAATCCCGAGTTCGAATGGCTTGAAACGACGGAACAGTTTCGCGCCACGATGCCCGAGGGTGTCCTTACAGGAGACTTCCCAGGCTGGAAAGGAGGCTTCAAAAAGGAGGGTGCAGGATGGGTATTCGCTCGCGGCGCACTGATGAGTGCATTCCATGAAGCTCAAAGATTAGGCGTGAAATTCATCACCGGATCCCAAGGTAATGCGAAGAGATTAATCACAGAAAACGGGGATGTTGTTGGTGTAGAGACGGCAGATAGTGCTCAACATCTTGCCTCAACGACTATTCTTGCAGCTGGCGCCGAAGCCCCAAACCTACTTGATATGAAAGACCAGCTGCGACCCACAGCCTGGACCCTAGCTCACATCAAAATGAGCCCAGAGGAATGTCAGAAGTACAAAGAACTGCCCGTGCTGTTTAATCTGGAAAGCGGTTTTTTCATGGAGCCCGACGCTGCGAAAGGCGAGCTTAAGATTTGCGACGAACACCCTGGCTACTGCAACTGGATCACCGACTCATCCGGCCATAAAGCTTCTGTGCCCTTCGCTAAGCACCAGATCCCACTTGAAGCTGAAGTTCGAGTACGAGAATTCCTCACGCATACGATGCCACAGCTCGCCGATCGGCCGTTCTCATTCGCGAGGATATGCTGGTGTGCGGATACGCCAGATCGAAACTTCCTGATTGACCGTCATCCGGAATTGAAGAGCTTGGTGTTAGCGGTTGGTGCTAGTGGGCATGGCTTTATGCATATCACCAGTATCGGTGGTTTCGTTGCTGATAAGATGGAGGGTGTCTTGGATGAGAAGTTGAGTAAGGCATTTCGGTGGCGGCCTGAGACGGCTGTGAATAGGAATTGGGATGACGTCCAACAGAGAAGGGGAGGTCCGAATCGAGTGATGGATTTCGGCGATGTGAGGGAGGGGGAGTGGACGAGTATTGTGGAGACAGCAGAGTCGGAATTCTAGGAAGAGACAGAAAGAGATAGCAATATGGTATCAAACTTTAGAAACGTCTACACCGTAATTACCGGAAGGTTAATTTGCCTTCTTCTTATTAGTTTCTCATATTTATCCACAAACCGACGAAGTTGTTACCCAGGAAATGTTCAATTCAGTCTTAAGTACTAACCACAAAGAATTCATAGCGCCCTCTAAGAACACCCCCGAATCCATCTTTCCTTATATCCAAAACATCCCATCTAAGCTCCTGCAGTATCACTTTTTGATTTAGCCTCGCCAATCTTATAAATCACATCATCTAATCCCGTGATCTTTTTCAACTGCCCATAGAACAACCCAACAGGTAGCAAAGTCCCAAGCCGTGCCAGACCGGCACTCCCTCCTCGCCAAATCTGATGCGGCGGCTGCGACTTCACAAGATCCTTGACGACAGCCCTCGCCCAGATATCAGCATCAACATAAGTTCCCTTCAAAACTTTCAGTTTCTCCCCCGAAAGCATCCGCTCGGCCTCCTCTCTCGCAGGACCGTAAATCGACGTCGCAGGTAACTCCATATGCGTTAAATTAGCGAGGATATTGGATTTTACACCACCAGTCTTCAGATCCACAACCCTGATGTCAAACGGCTGCAGCTCCAAGCGTAGGATATCCGAGAACATGGCTAGAGCAGCTTTCGACGCATTATACGCGGCCTGAAATGGCAAGCCGGCCGTCGAGCCAACAGATGTATGGTTCACGACCATCGCGCCATCCTTGGCTTTCATCAGCAGCGGGATGAAAGCTTGGATGGTTGCTATACAGGACCAGACGTTGAGATCAAAGATTTCCTTCGCGGCGGGGATCGAGAGGTCGGAGATTGGCATGTTGTATTGAGCACCGGCGTTGTTCACGAGGACGTTCAGCGTGCCTCCGGTTAGTTCCTCAACTGTGGTGACACAGGCGGATATTGACTCCGAGGACAAGACGTCCAGGGTAAGTGTCTCGATACCAAGTACTTTTAAAGAAGCCATCTTGGTTGGGTTTCGTGTTGTTGCAAAGACTCGATAAGAAGCTTCGTGATATGCGACTACGAGGGCGGCGCCGAGACCTCCATCTGAACAGCCTGTGATGAGGACTGTTTTCTGTAACGGTCTTGAATCTTGTGCCATTGTGGAAGACTGATTGCAATCTTAGACTAGAGAGAAAGTGAACGAGAAGATTTGTTTGGGTGAGAAAATACTTCTACTATCGAATCTGGACACGACTTTTCTTAAGTACCTAGTTATTACGGCACAACATGCCTCCAGGACGGATTCCAGCCAACCTCGGCAGCTCTCATAAGCATGCATGAAGGCACCATTTACCGCGCAAAACCAGCCTTCATGTTAGGCTTGTTAGCTCAACCCACCGAGAACAAAACTCACCAGTGATCTGAACATGAAAACACAACAGTACGGAACTTGAACTTCAAGACTGGAAACAGGTGTTGGCTTATGTAGGGGTAATACCCTTCGGGTAAGCTTCAGATGTTGCTCACGAGAGCATGCATTAGTCCTGAGTTAAGCGAGACTTTGACCCCCTTTCAAGGTTGCTGTGCTGCTGAGCCATGGCACTGAATCATGTGCTTCGGAACAAACTGAGCCAATTACAAAAGTGAAGGTCTAGAGAAATATTAGAATTATAAAAGAGCAAGTTGCCAGTGAGAATTACTAGGTTCTCGGCTATGACTTTTGTGCTTCTGTACTTTGCAAATCACGTAGAATTAGGATAAGGCTCAGGATGAGGGCGCAAGCGCCTCATTATTTATATACGCCGCGAGTAATAATTGATGGACGAAGATATGATAAATTACTTTTGAAAGTGGCATAAGAGCCAAATATCAGATAGTTCTGAAAAGAGAGTTCTAAATACAAGCCTGTATCGATTTACTATATTACTATGCAACCTCGTAAACAGATCCAGATCGAACGTTTACTTGCATAGATTTTGTACTGTGCTTCTACTATATTCGTATGCAGGCTGGCATCCATTTCTACATGCAAAGGAGCCATTGCCTTCCCCGTCATCTCTACCTAAGCGCTGTCCGTCCTGTGTCTATGATAATAATGAAAAAGCGTAAGCGTAAGACTACTTACTACTGATCTAAACCATCCAACTCAACTAAATGCATGACCGCCTCCACGACCTCATTGCCCGCCAGATCCAATCCGGGTTCATCGATTTTCCGTGCCAGCACATCATCAAGCATACCTCTAAGCCTGCTGACCAAGACACCAATTCTAGCCCAGCCTCGAAGTCGCAACCAGCCATCAACAATCAGGCCACGGCCTAGGGTGTCGAGATTGATCGGGCCTGAAAAGAGGAGGGCCGTATAGGCATTGAATGCTATTTGCTGTCAGCCCAAGCTCTTCGGCTTTCAAGAAGGGGGGGAGGGGGGTTGGATAGGAGAACATACGCGTCAGGTCTCTAATGAAAACCTTACTCGTCGCCATCTTATTGAAATAACTCATATAAACACTATTCCCCGGGAATCCTTGCGCATCAAAAATAGTGGAGCTAGGATGCACAAACACTCTTCCATTGTCCTGATTAAAATACTTGATTGTTTTCGCCTCCGGGTCTAGTTCTACGGCCCCGGATATCGAAGGGGCGAATTTTTTATCGGGGAAATCGATGCGTGCGAGTTGTGGATTGAAGGAGCCAGCAACAAGAGAGCGTAGGAGAGAGGTATTGGAGGTGTATTTGTTGAGGGAGAGAAGGGCCGTGGGAGATGAGGGGATGAAAGAGAGTTCACGGAGAGAGGTAAGGTACTGTGTTCGGTTGGAAGAAATGTCGTTGAGAGTCTGGTAGGAGAGGAAATTGTCGGAGCACCAATTGCGGATTTCGCCTTGGCGGATGCTGACAATGTTAGTAGAAGTCAATGTATAACAGCGATATAGACTAACCTTCTGCTGTTGACCATCTCATCCCATTGCTCGAAAGCTTTTAGATCTCCAATCAGGTCACCTTGGTTCTTCGCAAACTTAGCCCTGGCTGATTTTGCCTCTTCTCGCTTGTCCTGGGGAGACACGAATGGTGATTTCACTGTCAAAATAGCAGCGATAGTGACGCACGCATCTAGACAGCCAAACATGGCTCCGTAGACCATGAGTTTACCACATCGAAGATCTGCAGGAATCATGGACAGGTGGCGCCCAAGAGCAGTCAAATCATCACCATCCAGAGCACCCATCCTGCCCAGCAAATCCATAGCACCATCAACAGCTATGCTTTCGGGTGGTGTAAGCGCACTGGCCAAGAAAGCTCCGACTTCCTTGATACCCATTGCTCGAACAGAAAGACATAATTGTTCCAACGGTACTCTTCTTATTTCAGGTTCTGGTCTCTCCATCATCTTCGTCATCTCTGCATTTCGAGTATAGAGCTTGTAGCACTTTCCAGCTTGAACTCGACCAGCGCGACCACGTCGTTGCTTACATGCAGCACGTGATGCCCAGACCTCCTCGAGTTTTCGCATGTTGTTCTGTGGATCGTAGCTTGTCTCCTTTACACGACCCGAGTCGATCACAGCAACAATATCGTCAATTGTGATGGATGTTTCTGCAACATTGGTGGCAACCACCACTTTCCTCTTACCCGAGGGAGCATGTGGGAACACACGTCGCTGCTCTGCAGATTGAAGAGAGGCATGCAGCGGCAGTACATGAAGATTTGGTATCGATCGGAGAGCATCCAAGGTGCGGCTAATCTCGACCACACCAGGCATGAATATCAAGATACCACCCTCTTGTTTCAGATGTGAGAGTTCGGCGTCAATTTCTTTGACTGTCTGGGTAATCAGTTCGTAATTGATCCTCATACCAATGCTCTGGATAGCAGCCGCCACGTCTGAGTCCATTCCAGCAGTCTCAGTGTCATCTTCGTCTCTGCGGCTGCCACGACCTGCGTTGAAGCCTGTCATTTGAATAACATCATCGAGATAATAGTCTTCGACTGGATAAGTCCGTCCACTAATTTCGACCCGTCCGACCTTGCCGTTACTCTTGAAGTAGTCCTCAAACACACCGGCATCCAATGTAGCACTCATTAGTATGAGTTTCAGGTCTTTCCGTTTCTTCAAGACGTCTCTGAGGAGAACCAACAAGAAATCAGTATCTAAACTCCGCTCGTGGACCTCATCGATGATTACGTGGCTGACATCAGCCAAACTAGCGACCACATCTTCGCTGCTTCCACCCGAAGTTTGCAACCTTCTGAGAAGAACACCAGTAGTCACAAATGTAATTTTGGTGTTTTGTGTAGTTTTAGACTCGCCTCGGATGATATAGCCAACTTCTTGGCCAACAGCAGAGCACCGCTCTTCACTGACACGGTCGGCGAGACCAAGAGCGGAGATTCGGCGTGGTTGCGTACAGCTAGGATGTGTCAGAATCAAGACATCTATAGAATGCTCAATGAGAGGCAACGTACATAATCTTTGCAGACTCACCCAAACAGTTCTGATACAAGTCATCCAAGATAAACTGTGCTGACTGTGTGGACTTCCCCGAGCCGGTCTCGCCAGATATTATTGTTACTTGGCGAGAGTTTACGGTATCGATAATAACCTCTCTCATTTCCCATGCAGGTAAAGTCCTTCTTTGTTGTATTCGAGATTGAAGTTTCGGGTCAGTCTGCCTTCTAATCCAGTCTTCCTTGCTCTGAGGATTTGCATTCCAATTGATTGGTCTTGGATGCCTCGTGGTTTTCTGTCTCTTCCTATGTATTGGTCGTACCTCACTCACCGTGGAAGCGGCTGCAGAAATTTCTCGGAGTCTGCCGGGTCTTTCAACGATGCTGTACAAGTGCTGTTCTACCCAATCAATGAGAAAGAAACACATTTGTTCGCCAATTAGATTGTCCACCGCATGGTTTAAAGCTTGCTTCATAATGCTCAAGCGAATATACGCTGGCAACGAGGCATACACAGATACCACAGGAATCTTTTGTGGATATTCCGGAGTCCGCCTGATCTGAATGATCGGCTCCACTTTTAGATTACGACCACGATTGGAAGGCTTAATGACAACTTGGCAGACATCTTTCGATGGCCGAGAGTATTTATCACCAAACACCGATTGAAGGCTGATCATTTCTTCTTCCCAGATAGCCTCTGAAGAATCTCTGGACTCTTCGGAGTCCCAGGATTCCTCATCCTGGGGCGGCTCATCATCTTGGCCGCTGGATACAAGAATAGATTGCAGAGCGTCCGCAGCTTTACCTTCATCACCATTGGCATCGTACATCTGCTTGCACAGATCAACAGCATAGCCGGACTCGGCTAGCCGCTTGATAGCTCCCTCTCTCTTCAAATCACTACTAGCCATACTTATGCCAGCAACGTAGCCTTCCGGCAAAGCCCACCGAGGCAAATCATCTTCTGGTACATGGATAAGAAGCCATTCGAGGGTTTCCTCTCGGTCCTTACACTCCTCAACTGCTTCTTCGATGTGACTTTGCCGAAATTCAAGCGTCTTGAACTCATTGACGATAGAGTGCTTTTGAAATTGTGACATTTTGACATCGTGGGGATTCCAAATCGCGTGTCGTCGAATCAGATTTTCGACATTGGTTCGCGTCCGTTTCCCCATCTCAATCTTGGGGACTTTCGTCCATCCTCTGTGTATATTATGTGCTCCCGAACCCGAACCGCCTCCACCGCCAGTGCTCCTGAGAGCTAAGTTGGAGCCACCGGGGCCCCCAGGTGTGTTCGCAGCTTTCTCTTTTGCTTTCTCTCGTTCCGCGCGCTTTTTCTCATTTTGGATTTTGGCATCTTCTCGCTCTCGAAGAGCAGCGAACGGGTCTGCCTCGTACATCCACCCACGACCATCCCTCACATCCTCTTTCTTCAATACGCCGAATTCTCCTTTCCATAGATCACGATAATCGGGAGGAAGCATCATGTGTATATTCCGCATGCTGCAGACCCGAAATAGGGCATATGTAGCTGCAAAATGCCGAGCTTCGAGGGCAGTAGGTTTCGCAGCAAGATGTTTATGGGTAGGCGGGAGTTTGAAGGGCTGTAGCTGAACTAGCTCTTGTGTTTTAAGGTTCTTCCATTTCAATATGACCATCGAGGAAAATCCTTCAGGAGTTTTGGACTTGAATATAATTAGCAACACATTGCCCGTAGCAATGCTTACTCACCATAGTATACTCCGGCTTCTCCCATTTCTGCTTTTGACAGTGCTCGGACAGCATATTCACAGGTAGTTTCCCAGTCCACGAAGCCCCTCCAATTATTTTCTTCACATCTGGCCGTTGAGGCGCTTCTCCTGCCAGTGCAGGTCCATTCTGACCCGCCAGTCCCGTCGTTGCGCTACTAGCTGGTGGCTTTCGTGGTTTAGGGTCTTTGTCAGAATTTGAGAACACAATGAAGCTGTCATCGCCTGCGGTCGTTGCTGGGGATGTTTTTTTGCTCGCCCCTCCGCCAGGTTTTGGGCCTTTCGACTGTCCTTTCTTGACCATTGTCAATAAATGCGTAATATTCCAGAAGATTCTCCATGTATAAATCTATGCCGTAAAGCAATGAACGAAACGCATAATTGATCAATCATGCAATATAGACCAGTACGAGAGACGAGGCTGAGAACTGCTTGGAAAATATCACCAGTGCGTCATTCGGATGTGGATAATACCCGGATAGGACTAGCGGCTCAAGGGTTCAATCAGCAATAAGTTACTTTGCTCTTGTAACAAACGCCCCAACGTCAAATATAATTAGGACAAAATTGTAATGGTGGTATTAAAAGTCTACGAGTGGAATCAAATAATTGCAAATACTGCATCAAAATTCATTACCAAAATATAGGTCATGAACTTTTCACAAGGCGCCTCACGAGCGAACCTTTACTATTCCTCACGAGGATGTTTAAATCGTATTAGACACTATATGCTTGTTCTATTTTTTAAGATATCTGCGTTAAGCATACGTGGAAAAGAGGTGGAAAAGAGGCAGGACTATCTCAACTCTTACCTCTCCTTCTACAGAAATTTTAAGATTTGGCAAATTTTATTGACGCCTTATGCATTGCTAAATCGAATCCGAGCAATCAAAAATAGCTGCCCTTGACTTAGCTCCACCTTGAGAAGCGTTGACATGCACCACTCAGTGTTACAAGCTCCTCTTGTCTCATTAAAGCTCCGGCTTCGCATATCGACAGATTGCAGGAAGCTATGTCAGCAGGCGCTATGTCTGCCGGAGCATACTACCTTGATAGAGAACAACTGTCGGCCCCATGGTCTACCTGTAATAGCGTCTACCCCGCATAGGATACATAATAATCCTGTTGTAACGTTGTACAAGTATATCCTCAAAATGTAGAGAATACTAATAATATCCCGAGACTCTAGGACGGGACATAGACAATCATGCCATCATTGCTAGTGCAAGAGCACCACCAAGTACCCATGCAGGGCTTCCTGTAACCGCCGGAACACCTGCAGTACTTGTGGATGATCCAGAAGAAGAATTTGCTTGAGCCGTTCCACTTGAACTTCCCCCAGAACTTGACGTTCTCGCTGTCGATCCAGATGTACCTGTTGCTACGGGGCCATTTGTGGTAGACGGCACGGCGGAGCTGGGTGAGCTGCCAGTGCTAGCAGCTGCGCCCGCAGTAATAACAACCGGCATGTATGGTAGATCTGTCCCGGTATACGTCTCGGTGGTAAGTCCTGCAAAGTTGGCTTCGGTGCCACCGAAGGACTCGACGCAGACCGCAGATTCTGTTCCGTCAAGGGAGCAGTCTATGTAGCCGGTGCTGTTTTCAAAAAGATGTTAGCTTGATGGAGTTCGAAAATAAAAGAGTAGAGAAGGATGGGGAAGAAGGTTGGTGGGTACATACAACGCAAGGGTACCGTTGCTGTCTAATTCTGCGGGAAAGGTGACTTTGGCAGTTGTCAAGTTCTCAGTCACTGTGATCCCATCTCTGATGTCACATCCATCGCTGTCGCTGTCGGTCGTTGGCGCACATTGGATAGCGTAAGTTGTTAAAGAAGCATCCTACAAACGTTAGCACTGCTGTACTTGCAGCATTGCATACTGAGCATACTGAACCAACGACGGAAGCCACAAGAGACTGTGTATCGAAGCCTGGGATATACAGAGTGATGGTGCTGGTCTGTGCGAGAGAGATGCTAGCAATTGCGAGGGAAAGGATTGTAATCGTTGCGGAATACATCGTGATATTGTTTACAGTCAAGCTAGCAGTAAGTGACTGAGGTTAAAGACAGATTTGGTAGAGGAAAAAAGGCAGTTGAAGGAGAGTGACTTTTCAATGAAACGGAAAGAGAAATGGAAAGAGGAAGAGGAAGAGAAAGCGAACTTTGGGGAAAGATGCGATACGCAAACTTCCTCGCATTGATAATAATCCGAGATTGCCACCAAAGCAGTTGCCATTAGTGTAACCGTACGCTGCAGGCAAGCTGTTTAGACTAATTAAAAATATCACCTGTTGAGAGGTGCTTGTTGATTTCATCTCGCAGTTAGCTTTTGCGCACTGGATGACAAGAAGATCTATAGTGATTGATCCCTTTGCATTTTGATATACCTAGTTGTGGAAAAGCAAAAGGTTATGAGAGACGCAAGAGAAAATATATATCACACGTGACCACGTACTGTCTCTATCGCATTTTTTTGCTCCCCTCACAGCTTTGATCACTGTTGACCATCATAACTCGAGTGTCATATATGTGTAGTGATTCCGAGATGCTATGGCCGCGAACTACTAGCTACAGACAAGCATGCAGAAATTTGTCCCGGTGCTGATCACCAGTATGAAAAAGCGTATTACCCCCGTGAGACCGACGTGAGCACATCCAAAGTCGTTACAATTTTCCTACCTATCTTGCTTCTTTGGGCTGGCTATGGATATCGTCAGCTGCTGCAATGCCGAATGGTAGCAACTCGTCCTCACAGGTTATCGAGACTGAATCTTGGGGTGGGTTGTCAGGCTCTCCTCCATACCAAACCCATAGTAGCAGCGGCCTCGGGAAAAGAGCGGACTGTTACAATGATGAATCGTGATCGCCAATCAACGACAAAAGCTTCGAATGGGGTAATCCGGAATCTGAAGACCAAATAGATGCAATTCTCACAAACACGTTGGGCACCGTCGGAGGGCGATCATATGTATCATTCGAGCGCCAAAGATACTTCAAGAGATTGCACCGCACTCCCTCCTAATTTTAGCTCTCTGGGCTTCCTGGGATATCCCCCCGCACCCGTTGAGAGCCTCCTGAAACATACAGCAGAGACACCACGTCCCTATTTAAAGCTCCTTCTTGAGGGCCACCATCGGGCAGCCCAAGAAGGAGCTTTTTTCTCCCATCCGAGCTTGGAGATTTTCTCCCGAGCCCGGAACAATAATATGCGACAATACGAATAATATTGCTCTTTCCTGTCAGGCACCACAGACCTCGCGATTATTCCAAATATTTTGTTTCGTATGTTGTCCTCTCCGAGAGGCTTATTTTTTTGGATCCAGGGTTTTCCCTTTCTGTTCCCCCTCCCCGGTTTGTTTCGCATAGTGGGTTCAGAGATGCTTGGGTGCATGGAGTCTTCCTCTGATCTGACTGAACCGAGAATCCAAGGGGAGGAGTGATTGATGTATGATAATTACATGGTTGCAGGTTCGGATAGGGACGAAAATCTCGTGAGTATAGGTTGAGGATGCACCAAGTTGGAGCATAGCCATGCCACTCGAACTAGAAATCGTCAGTCATTGTCCAACGACTACATCAATTCAGGCAAACACAAACCTAATAGACAATATCTTTGAAGATTTCCGATCAGACTTGGCTCGCAGCACAGCATGTTTGCTCACAGCCAGCTCGGAGTCAATCCGTCACCCCTCCATCGATACCCGAATCCAACCATCGCTCGCCGCTCCATATCCTTCCCATCTTCTTTCTCTTGCTTCTTCCTGCCTTGTCCCGTCCCCTTCAAAATGCAAAATGTGTCAGTCGGGGACGATGGCAGACCAGGTGCACACAGACAGAGAAGAGAAATGGAAGTCGCCAAGACAAGAATAGCTTCCGCCTAATATCTTCGTAAGCGTGACGGGAAGTTCGGCATGCTCTGATATCCGCGTAGCGCTCGGTAATCCTGATCCGGCCTCAAGTCTCCTAATGTTCATCTGAGGCGCATCATTTACCTTGCTTTTTGTTATTTAATCTTCTCGAACAATTGCTTACTTTCCATCTCTAATATTCACAACACCTCAAGGTTCACAAAAAATACCCTGGACGCAGAGGCAAAGATTGATTTCCGGGACAAAAGGGTCCCTTGGTATGACTCGAAGCTTAAGCAACCAGGTCCGATCTTTCAGAAAGAGAGCTGCTAGAAAACTATAACAAGATCCAGCCGGCTGGAGTGGAGCTGCTAAATAGAGTATCATCCTTACAACTTACAAGATAGTAAACTCTGTGCTAAACTTGGTCGGAAGACGCCAATCAGAATCACCCACGCATGCAATGAAGCATGGGACGTCTTTCTATATCCCAGTATGAGCGAATTTAGATATCCTTTGCAAGAAAAACCGAAAAGTAAAATTTACTGACGCTGATATCATCAAGCGTGGTACTGGAACCGCCGAGATATATAATCTCAAGATTTCACGCAGTAGCACATTTGAGACAAGAGGAGGACTTAGGATGTATGAGAGCATACATCCCGTGAGAAATAGGTAATTGGGGGATCGGGCGCAGCTTTGCCGGAAAGGGGTGGTCTCCCGATCCCCCAATTACCCTACGGAGTTCTCAAGTTTCTTTATTTACTAAAAGGGGATCCAAGTAATATACTCAGGCGGTACTTCACCCAGCCTCGGCAACTGAAACAAACCCCCCTTCCCCTCCAAAAAAAAATAACCAAAAAAAAGTATTTTTGAAGGGCCGAATTGGGGATTGAACCCAAGACCTCTTACAGATGAGTTTAGATATCTACCCAAAGCAAGAACTATCATACTGTTAGTCATCTTGATCCAACGCAGGTCCTGAATCTGGTGTAATAAACTTACTTCTACCACTGAACTATCCGGCCTGTGATTGGTCGCTGTAATTCTTAACCAGCTACATATCACCTATTGTACACAGGAAAAGGAAAATTTGGTGAACTGAGAAAATTTCCGTTTGAAAAGGATTTTTGTGTGGATCTTGTGGAGCGGGTGGGGTGAGGAGGGGGGGGGGATTCACCCCTGACTCGCTTACAGTATTGTATGTACTTGAGTTGTGTTTCGCTTGTGGAAAGTCAATAATAGAACTTGGCTGAGGTCGAGTCAACAAATCCATTCTTCCCTCGAAGAGAGGGGATCGGAAACAGAAATATGCTGAAGCTCTACACTGTATACTCGAGTAATAAGATCTTGCAAACAGTATTTCTCGAACAAGACTGATTGACTAGGCTATCCTTTACAAAGAAGCGATTGCGGAAATCCAGCAAGATCGACTTCTTTTTCATAGGGCCTTACACGCCACGGTACTGATAAATAGCCATGATAGCTCCAATGCTACAGACTTTAAAAAACCTCATTTATTATATATCTTTTAGTACCTAAGAAGAAAAATGCGGCCACTGCACATCATCACAATGAAAATCGAATACCACTGTAAATAAAGCACGGCGACTTGGGAAGCCAACAGTTATCGCCAAGATCAATCAGAGAGGTCGTGCTCCACGGAAAAAACGATATGATCGTTATCGAAACCGAGAGTATGAGGGCAAAGGGTAGGGATATCTCGACAACTATTCATCCATCCTTTTCTCATATCTGTATATCTATCCATCCTCCTAGGTTCTCACTCACATTTAAAAAGAATTCTTTTGAAAACTTTCCTCGACTTCTCGATAAGCATCATACCCATATAACCAATGCTGAACTCTCGGACACGTCCAACGACTTGGGAAATCGGCTTCAACTTCTCCATCCAACATGCTCGTCATCAGTTCATCCCTCGCTCTCTGCTTCTCGCCATCCGGCAGATGGAAATCCTCCCTCTGCTTAAACGTCTCTCTCTGAAGTCCCTCTCCCCTCTCTTTCCGCAGGCTCTGATACATCTCTGCCGCCTTCTGTAACTGCACTTCTTTCCCCTCTCCACTCCCATCCACTTTTCCAAGTAAGTACCCAATCACCGCCCCATCTTCCAAGCTCGAGTTCGCGCCCTGAGCTAAATACGGCAGCATCGGATGACAGCAGTCTCCCAGCATGAGGAAAGTCCCCTTGGGGTTGGCCCACGTCTCCAATGGGCTGAGCCACATCAGTTTCCACTTGGCGACACGCTTGACCTGCGCGAGGAATTTCTGCAGAATGGGATCCCAGCCTTCAAAGAGTCGTTGCATTTCTTGTACGTCCCCGTTCGCTTTCAATACGTTCTCGGGTAGGTTATCGGGACACAGCAGGACAATATTGTACACGGAGCCAGCCCGCATGGTATACGCCACGACGTGCGTGCCTGGTCCGATCCAGAAGTTGACTGTGCTGGAGCGGATGAAGTTCTGCAGTTCGGCGGCATCGGGACCAGAGAGGTCATCTGTGTTGATGACGATGCGATATGCTAAATCGCCGGTTAAGAGTGCCGGACTCGGTTTTTGGAGGAATTGACTTCGTGTCGAAGACCACAGGCCATCTGCACACAGGACTACATCGCCTTGGACAGCTTCACCTGTATGTAATGTAACGACTGCGGTGTCAAAATCTACAGAGACCACTTTACTGTTTAGACGGATGGTGATGCCTAATTCCTTACAGCGTGCTGCCATGGCTCTTTGGAGGTCTACGCGGTGCATGCCCCAGAATAGCGCCGAGTAGCGAGCGTCGATTTTCTCCTGAAACCTCTCTTCCCGAGCTAACAACTTCGTACCATCGTAACGATGGACAGACAAAGTGGCTGGAAAGGTGGCTTTGGGCACGAGGCGCTCATATATCCCCCAGGGCTTGAAAAGCCGGGTTGCGTTGGGAGTTAGCTGGAGGCCGGCCTGTGATGGTTGTGAGTTTTACTCGAAAGCACCGGAATAAAAGTAGGATGTGGAGGATGCAATACGAAGAAGGAATGCAGGGGAGAAATTTACACCTATCTCAGCAAGCTCTCTAACAGACTCAAGAATGGTGACTGTGTGCTTTGGATTGGCAATTTTCGTTGAGATTGCTGCCGAGAGACCAGCCAGACCAGCACCTATGATGATCAGGTGTAGGGAGTCTGTCATACTACTGTAGTTTTAAAATCGTGAGCGATGAGGCGAAGTTCAAGATTAGAAGGGTTCAATTGTACTTATAATACATGAAGGTTCGGAGACTGCACTCCCTAAGCTCAACGTCCTGCCTAAATCCCAGGCTGCGGGGTAATTCGATTCTGTACAGTACCTTCGTCTATCTCATCACAAGTCACAACAACTCATCAATCAAGATAAACAAAAAGCCTAGCAGACAACCAAAACAACAATAAAAGGTTCTTTTCTATACCTTATACATACATACATATATATATGTATATCGATACTCCAAGCTCTGAAAATGTGATGGGGGCCATGAAATAAAACAGTCCGGGGCTCCGAATCAAGGCGAACGCGGGGTATTCTCATTGTTACAGTAGAGTGGAACGTCCACTTCGACTTCTGATACTTTGTGCAGTATGGGTCGGTAAGTCTTGGGGTGAACGTTCGAAATGGAAGTTAGTTTCTGGAGATAGGAAATATAAATCAATAATCTGGGCGAAATTGATAAGCTAATAACCATGGACTGTATGAAGGATACGGATCGCCGTGCTTGATGTGTGCACTCCCAACACAAGGCCGGTAAATATTGACATGCAAGTAAACACCTTTTCCCACTATATTTTTTACTCATTCAAAACAGTATTTCCTTGGAATTATCCTACGAAGGTTACATACATCACTTAGCTCCAGAAGAAACCATCTGTGAAGACTCCAACAACGCCTAGCTATGCATGCACCTCTTTTTGACGCCCGTAAATGCGCAACAACATAGACATGAAGAGCTTAGACCTATACGGAAAAAAGAGAGGAAAGAACCGCAATTGACTAAGCCAGATGCTCCCAGTCCGGTGTAACCACGAATTTTCCCATAATCTGTCCCATGCTCAGTGCTCGGCCTTCTGGGACGCCTCCGCCAGCTGGTCCGCGCTCAATACTGTCGACGACAATACCGGTCGTTAGGAAGCCGGCATCGACCCCTCTTCCGACGAGAAGGTTAACGCCTCCCCAGGAGAGTTCGACTCTCCCGCTCTCCCGTACAATCAGCTGGCCAATATGACCTTCCTCATGAACGTATGGGGCACGGCCTCTCTTTTCTTCTTCCTTTCCCGTCTTATCCACTAGAATGACTTCCTCCTCCAGCTTGATAGGAGCCGACGGTTCGCCAAACAGATCAACGCGCTCCTTGGATTTTCCCTTGCCTTTAGCTGTAGATGACCCAGTCCCAGTGATCTCAATGTCACCATTCGCATCCTTCTCGGCTGTTTCACCACTCTGGTGATTTTCGGTAGGCCTGACCTTGGCGGGATCGTACAGCTCTGGCAAAACGGGTGGGAATTGGAAAAGATATAATCTTCCGGCCCTCCTGTCCACAGCCTCTGGCTTCGTGGGAGCAGTACCATCCATGGGGTCATCCCCATCGACATCTACGCCCTTGCCCCTGCTGTTGAGATTTCCTTGCATGCCACCAAGCTCTTCGGCAAGAACTCTAACATCCTCAAGATGGCGCTCGTATTCGGCTCTGTCTTCCTCCGTCTGAATAACCGGCTTCTTATCTTTTTTCTTGCTCAATCGTCTGGCCTTCTCCCCTACTACTGTTGACATAGTAACATCGCCGTCAAGATCCGTTGCTGCTGGAACAAGTGGACCCTTGACCTTGCGCTTCGATTTTGGGGAGATTGGTTCGACCGGACGAGAAGGACCTGGCGAAATTGTTCGACCCAACACCGGGATATCAGGTTCTCTCTTGATCTGAATCTCGTTTTCTGGATCTTCCTCAGCGAAGTCTGTTAGTCCAGGGCGTGAGGAGCGTTGCTCGTCGACCTCGATGTTGTCATCATCTTCTGGCGGAGGTTTGACAGTCGGTCCAGTGTTAACTATCGTAGATCGTGCCTTGTGCTCGTGTCGGTCCAAACGAATAGGTCTCATGCCACTAGATCGGACTTTTCTACTTCCGATAACCTGAATATCATCATCGTCCGGATCAGAAGCGTCATTGATCAACTCAATGTTAACCCTAGGTGTGTCCTCGTCTTCGCCAGGGTAATGTGGTTCGGGAATATAGTCGTTACCAGAGCCTCTATTTCCTCCACCCCCTCCACCCCCCCCGCCCCCGCCCCCACCGCTGCCGCCGCCCTCACCTCCAGAGCCTGATGGGCCACCTGGTTCTGTCTTGAAACCAGCGGCAGAGTTTGCAGATCCGCCTCCGCCGCCTCCGCTGCTTCTGAGGAACCCGGTAGAAGCTAACTCTACAACAGCAATCAGTAAACTTCTTGAGGGATTGTGGACATGGCTTACTATCAGACTGTGGCAAAATGCCAAAAAGACCATCACCTCCTCGACTGCCAGATGTCCTACCCATAACATCACCTCGTCCTCTCGCGGGTCTTCCTCTCCCTCTCAGCAATCTCCCCTCTTCTCTAGCTTTTGCAGCAGCAATACCATCCAAGCGCTCCTGCTCCTTTCTCGCAAGCTCCGCCAGCTTCGTCGCATCACTCCTAACAGCCTTCGGCTTGAATTTACTAGGAGCTTTTACGCCGCCCCTTGCTCCCCCTCGACCACCTCTTGTCGATGGCGCAGCTGCAGTCCTAGCGGGTATAGATGAAGCATCGGTCTCCGGTTGCGAATTAAGAGCCACTCGTGAAGGCGTAGGAGCTGGGGTTTCGGTAGGCACATTCGCCGGAGAGGAGTTGGGAGAGAACGAATCATCGCTAAGCTGCGGTGTCGAGATCATGGGGGCAGGAGCTTCTGAGGAGGTCGCGGCTGTCATAGATTGGTTTGCATCTTCTTCAATTGCTTGACCAGGCGCTGAATGAGAGGATTCTGCTGCTACGGCTGGTCCTGAAGCTGATGTGGCTTTTCCTCGTCCACGAGGTCTGCCTCGTCCAGCACCGCGCGAAGCTTTTGGGGGCATTGTGGTGGATGTAAGCTGTATGTGAGAGAAATGAAGTGTCACCGCATTGAGAAAGCAAAATCTAGTTCCCAAGAGGGTTGTAGAGGATAGTCAAGAAGCTCTAGAAATTGGAATGGGAAGTGAGGAGCTTTAGGATGGTGGGTGACAACTTTTCAGCCTTCTCGCGCCCGCCGGAGTCGGCAAAACTCTGTTCCGATCCCTGTCAGATGCCGGACGTCGGATTGGTCACTGCACTGCTCCGCTCACCCACAAACAAAAACAAAGAAGTCATTCGAAAAATAGCCTGATCACCTAGTAATGAATATACTATAGTTATATCAGTCACTCAGAAGTCCTGCTTAACTCAGCATATGACTATAATTTTCTTTGTGTAGTGAAAGCTTGTCTAGATAATGTCCTTTTTGAAAGCCGCTCCTTCAAGTTTCGGCACTAGACACCACCCAAACATTGATATACCGTATAAAGTGATCTGAAACTGAACACACTCTTGTGATAAAAAGATATTCTCCATATAATTATTTGATTATAACATGCTTCATGATAGCAAGCCATGATTGATGCCAGAAATCTTTTCGTTTATAATATCCATCTGGAATACGTGTTTCCTATTGATGTGTCAAGGAGCTGCAGAAGTAGGGGCAACCAATTGATACTGTTTACCTGTAGCATTCGCAAATGAATATTGAACTGAATGTAGATTAGTAGATCTAGGCGTAGGGTTAAGTAGAGTTAGTATATCTGCAATGGCAAGGAAGGGGAGTAGAAAGTCTAAAATGGGGGTACGATACTTATTTAGTATATTCTCTATACTTCCCTGATGATGCATGCAAGCATAGAGGAGGACATACAACGATCCTAAACAGGATCTAGGTCTCAAGAGAGAGAATCAGATGAAGAAGTGATTATTACAGTACTGTTTATTGAAAATATGCCACTAAAGCTCTACATGTTCTACTCTACAGATTGGTGAAAGCGTGGTAGTGCAAGTATGAAAAAGAAAGAAAGAAGAAATCGAAAAAGACATAAGAAACAACACTCCACAACGCCAGTTCACCCATCCATGCTTATATGCACCACCCTCGCCAGATGCTTGAGCTATCTACCGTGTACAGTAACCTCTAAAGCCCGCTCTATCCACCTGCATACCCAGGCTGCTATTTATCGCTTGTTCTTATCGACTGCTGCGTTTTGATCTTTGGAGACGCGCTTTCCTGCTGCAGACCCGTTACCCATAATTTCGTTCCAACACTATACCCACAAACGCCACCTTGGTTGCCCTCGATAGAGCGTTTCTACAAACCTCCACCACCGCCAACGATCTTCGGCAAAGTCTTCCACGACTCCTTGCCTGGGATTTTACTTCTGCCAAACTCCACATCCAAGTCCAGAATAATCTTCAATGCATTCCTACTTCTCAGGTAAGAAAGCGGGCCTTGGTTTCCCTGCAAGCTCTCCTTGGTAGTGCTGACACCCATATGCTTTGCATCCTTCTGCTCGCCGCCTGGCATCGGAAGTAGTTTTTGCAAGACCTCGTATCCTGCTAGGGTAAATCCGAACTGGGGCGAGGAGCGGAGAATACGTGCTGGTCCACCTTTGAAGAAAGCCTTGAAGCCCTCTTCTCTGAAGACGGTCGTAGCGCATTGGCGAAGCGATGTGTATGAACTCTCACCCTTACGTGCCTCAACTTGTAAGCGGGTTTTAATGACATCGCAAGGCGTTGTCAAGTACGCAGCTGGCATTCCCGCAATAGCGCCTGCACTGAGTAATTGTAGAATACCTAGGGACTTTGTTTGGGACTCGCCGAAGTAATCGCGTTTGAGATGGTTGTAGGTGGGGAAATAGATAGCTGAGAAGGGGACATCGCGAAGGAGACATGCGGAGGCGCCTTTGTAAAGACCTACAAGGCCGAGATTTCGCACGATCCACATCGCCGAGCGGCGTGGGGCACCATCAACACTCTTGGCTACTTCTCCTTGGACTTGGAGTCGGATTTTGACGATTTCGAGGGGGTTAGTGAAGATCTGTGGCAGGGGTTAGCGAGGTGAATAGGGGTTGGCGGGCTGCGCCTTAATGAAGGGGATGGGGGACGTACGACTTGACACGCACCGGCTGTTCCACCAGCTAGAATTTCATGAGAGAGTTTGATCGAACCGTCTTTGCCGGAGAAATGTCCTCGTACGAGATCGTTGACAGTCAACTTAATGGCTTTCTCTGGAGCTACGCCTACTAGCTGGGGTAAAACACCAGAGTAGAGACCCTTGAACCCCTCGTTCTTGATGACCTTCTTCGCACAATCCAACGAATTCTTGTACAGCAACTGACCTACACGGGACGATCTCTGGTTTTGCATTCGCGTCTTGACCAAATCAATCGGGTATACCATGAACGCACCAAATGCACCTGCCAAAGAACCTAGTGCGAAATGATGTACGGATTCGACAACCCTGTGTAAAATGTTCTGACTGGCTGTGTTGACTTTTGTGATTCCCGCGCTTCCCACATCTGTGAAGGCAATGTAGAGCGGGTTGCGCCAGGAAGCATCGAGAACCTTTGAGAAATCCGAAAGGCCAAGCCGTCCTGATGGTTCATCGAGACTTGCAAAGTGGAACAAAATATCCGCTTCCATGGGAGTGAAGAGAGAGAACCGAGTGATGCGCGCAGCTTCGTTAAGGAACTCGGTGCGGGTGATCTTACCATCGGTGCTTTGAGCCGTAGCTTGTTGGATAATCATTTCCACCAAATCCATCTCTCTAATGATATTCTGGAAGGCGCGAACATTGGCATAGGAGATTTTGCTGCCGGTGGAGATGTTGCACAGGGTGTGTAAATTCTCCAGAAGATGGTCTGAGAGCTTGTGCCTTGCGGTTTGAAGGATAATGCGCTGGAATTCTTCAGGCTCAATATATCCGTCGCCATCATTGTCAAAGTAATGGAATGCTTGTCGGATTCTCTCCCCCTGCAAACCTCGAAGCATCTGCGAGAATTGAGGGTATGTGAGGTTGTGTCGGCGCTTCTTCCCACCACTGTATAGAGTGGCCCACTCGCAATTCCAATCAAAGGGTATGCTCTCCGGTCCCTTGTTCATCTCATATAGCTTCTTTAAGTCGTCATATTTGACTGTACCAGTTTGGTCGACGTCGAACAACCGAAACGCAATCTCGTACTCCGCGTCCGGTTTCGAAAGGAGGTTCTCAAAGGTTCCCCAGTCGAAGAGGTTGATCTTACCCGCGTTTCTTCGGTCTGCCACTTTAAAGAGAATGGCATACTGCTCGCGCTTGATCTTGTGCTGTAAATATTCAATGCTAGTCAGTCAATTGCTCTATATGCGCAGTGAGACAGAAGTACAAGGTCTGACTCACATAGTCCTCTGTCAACGGTGCAACAGCATTGATAAACTCCTCCTCGCCCATAAATAGCTCTCCTGTGGCTTCATCCTTCCGCGCATTGTGGTCGAACGTAGCTTTGGATTGCGCGGATAATTGAACGTCTTCCTCTGTACCGACGAGTGCCTCCTTTACCAGCTCCTGTGCTTTGGTGATGTCGGCCATCCTGTCCTAAATCTAGACCTCCACTTGAAAGAAGCGCGTCGGTCTCAGGCAAAGGAAATACCTTTGATTAAAAGAGAAGTGCTGTTTCCAGCGGTGAGTCCGATGTCGTTGGGTTTTATTATTCTTCTCAAGAAAAAAAAATGGGGTAATGGGCCCACGGAGAGTATGCCGCTACGGGGTACGAAAAACAAAGCCGAACGCGCCAACAGATCGAAGATGGTACAGCGTTGGTGAGTGAAGGTTTTGCAGAGAAGTGAGGGTATCGAAATTTATCAATTACCTGTGAAGCTTTGCGCGCTCCTTTCTGGACTGAAATTGGAGAAGTTGAGATCGTTGGTGGTTGAGTTGAGATCTCCGGTTCCTTTCTTTGGACGAACGAAACTTTGTTTTCTGGTTCTCTCTCTCGGATTTAAATCGGGCGAGCTAGCGCTAGCTTCCTTAAAAAGGCTTCCCGTCGGCCCCACAGTAACGCTCTGTCAAGATTGGCCGGAGCGGGAACAGGATGTTCCGCTCCGGGTCCTGACAGGGGCTTTCCCCCTAGTTTCCTAGTGTCTGTAAATAAAGCCTAATTGGGGATGGGCAATATAGATATCATACTGTTTATTCTAGGTGGAATTGTGACTTATTTCTATGTGTGTATATAACACTTCTCAGCAAACACATAGATACCAGTGTTATGGACAGATTGAGCTCTGGAATTGTGGTCTGGTCTGCACTCTAATGCATCCAGGCTTTTTTCGAAATGAAACATCTCACAAGTGTCTGGTTCAAGGAGCAGGAAATGTCTTATAAGTATCATTATCCTCTACTCTAATTATTATGTGGAACTCTCATACTCCTTGGACGCCCCAGAACACCGGCCAGCCACCCAAAGGTTCAACGAAAAGTCAAATACACACTTTTCCCGCAATTGGACAAAAAAACAAAGTATTAACGAGGAGGCGCCTCTTTATCAGTGGCAGCCCTGCCTCCTGAGCCCATGAGCAAAGCAAGCGAGGAAGCCGAAGAAAAATTCGTGGTCTCGTCTTATCATGAGGCATCGTTACGCTCGAAAGCAGAATGATTTGGGTGACGAAATGGTGCCATTGGCTCTTGAACTAGGAGATCAAGATAACGCAACCATGTGGAATCGAAAGGTATGTGGAGGAGAGGCCGACGATTGCATGCCGTGTCGGGAAGCAAATGCAGTGCAATCTGAAGACTATGTATTTGTTGGAGTGCCAGATGCATTCGCCTAGCATATGCTTTATCAATGGTCGATGAAAACGTCCAGATCCGGTCCAATAATATACATAGAATGGAAAAAGCCGAAGGTAGTCCAGGGCCTAGTTT
This sequence comes from Ploettnerulaceae sp. D365, assembly GCA_003988805.1. NCBI lineage: Eukaryota > Fungi > Ascomycota > Leotiomycetes > Helotiales > Ploettnerulaceae > Ploettnerulaceae sp. D365. The sequence goes on from QYAL01000052.1 coordinate 71,154, forward strand.
TTGAACAAGCGTCGATCATCGAAGGATAGAAGCGATGGACGAGTATGATGCATGGATGGAAGTCGGAAGCCCTTGATTATCTCAGCCTGGACGAATTGGGAAGCCCGCTTGTATCGGCGATCAGCGTATTTTTCGAAGACTGCAGAATGATGCTTGTGAGGGTTCTCGCAGCATTCTAGCATCATAGATACAATTGGCTTTAGTTGAGTCCAAGTATAGCCGGAGTAATAAACATGGGCTGGGGACTGTGAACAGTTAGTACTGGCTGCATAATATGAGGTTCAAATTACTTACCCAATCACCTTTCTTCAACATCAGGCGTGCGAAGCAGTGGGCACCAGCAGCCACGTAGCTAGGTGGGCATCCAACAAATCGCTCATCCATGATAGTTACCTCAAGGAAGTACTTGGCCAAGGTTCGGGTCTCCAGATCATAGTCATCTGCCTTGCTGATGCGTCGGAGGAAGCTCATGGGTCCAGGCCAGCCAAGCTCGAATTGAAGCATGCTAAGCATGAAGCGCTCAGCCTTTAGAATCTCATCAACGGTGTATCCTCCATCAACCATGTAGACTATCTCATTGACTGAAGGGCAGTTGATCTCCTCATACTTGGCAGCAACAAAGATAGCAGTGGCGCCCACCAATTGCAACTTGCCCAGGGATACAATTTTGCATGAGAGGAAGCGGTCGATATAGTTGACAGAGAGGAACAAGGTCTCTGGGAGGAGGGAGAATCGGTGGTGAACTTGAATCAGCCAATCCATGAGTACAGAGCGCATCGACCATTGGATCTCGGTTTGGGTATCCATATAGTTAGTGTTGGGCAACATCTTGTTCTAACGCGAGAGACTGGTCAGTTTTTGCTCTAAAGATGTAAACAATGCGGGTGGGGTCAGAGGTAAACAAATGCTGCATTAGCGGCCACAGGCTGGCTGCATGTTGGGTCGGCAAGACGCGTCGAGGGGTGTAGAAGGTTCTGTGATCTTGTAGTGCTTACCTCCAGCTCCCGCATGTATGCGAAGATCTCGTCACCATACTCGGCCACCATGCTAGTATCCCAAGCCTCATCCTCAATCTCCTCCATTGTTCGGGAACTCTCAACAAGGTGCCTGGCCGCTGCAAGTTCCTTTCTGACATTGAGAGTGACCTTGGGGGCAAGTACGATGGTAACACCTCCAGTGGTATCACCACGGGATCTTTGCGAGTGTGCCGTAGTATAACCTTGATCATCATACACCTCATCTTCCTCCTCGTCCCAATATTGTTCCTCCTCTGGCTCGGGTAGAGCAGGGAGTTGTCTTTGGTCGCTGTAGCCTTGGTACTGATCAACTCCAGCTCGTGAGGTTTGCGCCTGATAGTATGTCTCGGGCTGTTCGGTCGATCCACCAGGTTGATCCTCTGCAGCATCCTCATAGATGGCATCACTTGTAACTGACTGCTCAGAAGGGTCAGGATTGACATACTTACCCTCAGCGTGGCGAGGACCTGGCAGCAATTGGGGTTGACTCTTCTGGTAGCGCGAGCCTAAGCCTTGGTGAACAGGAGCAGCAGATATAGTCTCTTGGACGGTGGTTTTATATGTGATAACTTGAGGCGCGACGTTCTCGGCATCAGCATCTTTATAGATTGATGTCGATTTTTTCGAGGCGGTGCGTTTTGGGGCTGCTGGTAGGGGTTTCGAATCCGCGAGAGGAACCTTCGAGACAATGGCGGCAGAGATGGGGTCGGAGGCAGTCGAGGCAGTGTTGACAACTGCCTTAGAGCCAGCAGTGTTCAATGGTCGTTGTGCAGGTCGGAGAAGGGCTGAAGTCTTTTCTTGAGGAGCGACGACAGGCTTCATGATCTCCTGGAGGATCGGCTTACCAGCGAGAACAGAATCATCGTTTGACTTCTTCATGATGTTACTGACATTGCTGATCTCCCCAAAGGCATGTCTCTTGGCGCCGCCATTGAATGCTCCGGCCATGTTACCTGTAGACTTATGGCGCTGGTGTTGAAGGACTTGTTTTGATTGAGTAGGAGCAGTATTCTCATCAGGTTGAACACGAGCTGCTGCTGCACGGACAGGACGAACTGGCTGCGAGAACAATATATGTCAGTTGCGTGCCTTCAATGAAGAAGGCTGAACAGATGAGGTTGTCAAGGAGATAAGTGAGGAATGTGGTGGAGCACGGAGAGCATGATGAGTGAGATGGCACCAAGGTGAGAGAACAACAACAGAACTTACGCGCTGATCCATGATGTGAAGCTATGCTAGGAGATCACAATAAGGCAATGCCAAAGGCTAAGGCGATTGTATTGGGATGTTGTTGCAAAAATGCTCTGGTCGTGTTTTGCAATAATCGCGTCCCAAAAATCATAAGGGGTTCGAGGGATGCAGGTATTGACGAGGAGGATATATCGAGATCGTGCTTCGCGAACTGAACTGCAATGTACCTTTGATGATACAGGGCAGAGATATCAGATTATTCTCATGGGATGTAATGCGGAAGTAGGATTGGAGAAGGAGAGGAAGAGGATGATGGTGGAGGTGGTGGGTGTTGTTGTTATTGTTGTGAGGATGGAAGAGGAAGAAATCAAATAGTAGGGGAATTAAAGACGGTCCATCGCAGACGAGCATAACATTCGTAATTCACAGTGCAAGTCATCTCGCGGAAGGTGGTAACAACAGCAACGGGCTTGGTGCAGTCTTGAGTGGAGCTTGGCCCATCGCCATCCCTGTCTAGCGTCATAATTCAAAAGTCAACAAACTAGCGGCCGCTTCAGATTTTCGGTTAAGCTCTGACGCTCTTCACCCGGCCCGTCGCGTCTTCTCATCGCGACCTCATCAACATCAACTTTTTGATATTTAGGCATGAGCAGTTCAACCTTCATTCAAATCTTTTATCAACATCGCTGAAGTTTCTTACATATCAATCCAATGAAATTATATATTAATTTAGTCTTCGCGATTACGTTGTGGGTTGATGCAGCGCATGTACTCGAGAAGGAGTACAGATGAGGGTTTCCAACACGCATCTACCACGCTTCCACGTGACCAATTCTCACGACTTCTTTTTACTTCATTTGCTACCTCACATTATCCAGATTTATCAGGAAGCACTTCTGGTCCCTTTGTCTTTGCGTTGTCTAGGTAAATGGAGTATCTTTTTCGATCAGTTCGTTTTCAATTGACTAGAAAACCTTAGCCGCTCGGAAGACGGCTTGTCAGGATAGCAGCTATCAGCCAACGCCGAAACCAGCAGTGCCACGATGGGGCTTGAGCATCTATCTGAATCATCGATATCTCCGGGCCAAACTCTGTACAATATTATTCACCTTGAGAACCGTCCAAGGTTGGGATGCCAGTCCAGTCTAATGATGTAGCGATTGGTGCTCAATGATTCGTACATTACTGTACCTGGATGGGCCTCGCTCATGAATCAGTGCTGATTTGCTAGAATTTAAGAATGTCCAGCCGACTCTTTTGCGCTTATGGCGCAAACCAGATATCCTATCATATCAGCACCTGTGAATGGTGAAGGAAGGGCGTGACCAGCCATTTCGATTTCGTTCGTTCGTTGTTTACGTTTACGCGAATTATTTGGATGTACAAATCGAGGCCTGCGGTCTCACGGCCTGTAGCCTGTCCGAAGTTCGCGAATGCTGGCTGCAATTGGCCATTGGGTCGTCCGAATGAACAGGATATAGAAGAAAACTAAACATCACACAATGCAGCGCAGAACCTGGATTGTGTGATTGAAGAAGAAAGCGATGAAAATTAGCCAATGACTAAATTATCCGTGGGTGCAAGGCACACACGAGAGATAGACAAATGCTTCAAAATTACATGTACAGTATTGAGAGGTCTGGATGTTTTGATACATGACCCCTCCATTCCTGCGATCGCAACACTTGCTTCGATCCTTGGCCGTCACAACTAAAAGCTGCACCACCGCAGACCCATCCAGTCATGAGCGCAGAAGCCACCACAGTTATTTATTTGCCTCTCCCGGCGCACCCTCAATTGCTTGCAGAGAAGAGAAGAGGGTAGAGTAAAGTAGAGTAGAGCCTACAAATCTACACGCCTACACGCCCACACAAGATGCAAGCATAATAGATTACTTGAAACCTTCGGCCTAGCCAGCGCATACATGTACTTGATACAGTATTTGCAGCTGCAACTCACCGACACCTCAACAACCAGCCAGCCTCGGCGCCTGATAGGATCACATTCTCTAATACCTTCCTGGCCGGCGGGTCTGCACCCTTTTTTTTTCTTTGAGTACCTGGATTCTCAGACAGCTACTGGCTGCGCTCACAGGGTGCTTCGAATCGTTTCCCAAAGATTCAAGACGTCAAACGATTGAATTATATTTGAGCGTTCCTCGTTGCAGTACAGTACAATACACCCATGGCTATCCTCATCACATCCTTGCCTCCGACGTTGGCGCATACCCATCATTGGCTTGTATGACTGGCTTTCAATCAAGCACTTGGCCTCTGCTTCTTGACTTGTCTCGAGCAGCATCCTGATCCTGATACCAGAACCAGAGCCACGGCTAATCTGTAGAGGGGTCGCAGTCGCAATTGCATACATTCATAGAACCAAGTGATACCCGCCCCTCTGATACAGTACAGTAAAACAAGTGCAGGCAGCTAGTTGTCTTGATATTCCTACAGTACAGTACTGTATCTGCGGGATGTAACTATGTAACGAAAACTCCAGACGGGATCCGCGGGTAGAAAACTCGATCAACAAGGCCTGTTCACCAAAAATATCTTAATTGCTGGTTTACATGAAGAACGAGAAATAATAGAAATATATACTTCCGGTTCTCTTTGTTATCTGTGCATCGTTACTCTGTTGCAGCTTCTTGATACAGTACTGTATAGACTTCGAGGATGAACATGTACAGTGAGTGGGGGAGGAGATGTCCTTTTACAGTACATGTACTGGCTAAGCCAGGTGATGTTGGTACCAAAATGTTGAACTTGTAGCCCTGTTGCAATTTTATGAGACTTGCTGTATATTTAGGTGAAATTTAAGATAATTAAAGTCACGGTTTTGGGAAATATGTAGTTGAGCAGAGATATGGTTATGTTCCAAGTGCGTGCATAAAGAAAGCGTGGGCTCAATTCTGAGTGACCACAAGGACTCCGCTTGCTGCCCACCTCCATCACCCTTCTCCTCTCCTCACACACACACACAACCACAACCACGGCTTCGAGAGGAGGAAACCTGGACTAACCCAACAGCAGGTGAGTATCAACTAGATTATTCCTATACTCGCAGATCAGTCCAGTCCACCAGAGACTCGGACTTCCGCAACATTCATTTGCTAACCTTGCGTCGCTGTCGCAGTTCTTCGAAACGTCAATTGGACCGAACAACGACTTTAAATGCCTCGATAGGCCTCCCAACGGCACCCATTTCGACCAACTGTAAGTTGCCATCACTTTTCAGTCATATGCGATCAAGTAATCGTAACAATTTATATCCCATCTATCCTTGCTATCTTGCTGGTCTTCGGCTCTCCTCTTGGTCAGCCCCGAAGCGCCAGCGAGTGCTGCGCAGTCCAACAATTCCATCATCCCTTCCACCCTTCCATCAAATCACTCTCTAATATCATCCTCGAGCATATACTCAGCCATACTAAGTAAAGGTTTGGTCTAGTTCAAGAGTTCCCACCACATTCGTTCTGCCCAGCTCGTTCCAGCTTTTGCGCCAACCGACACCATCCGCTAGCACAGAACCTTCCATCTGCAACCCACAACCATCGTTTGATAACAACAATCTTCGACCGTCTGAGAGAGATCTAGTCCACTAGGGGATGGAACTTTCCAATCTGTTATCTGGCTCCGGATCCTCAAACGCACAAATCCAGTCTCACGGTGACTCTGCTCCTCCTCCCAATCACTCCTACCCGACCCGGAACACAATGGCAGGTATGAATATTAGAACTGGAGCCCAGAGAATGGCTACGCCACCTACAGCATATGGAGCAGCTCCATCCAACTCGACAACTCCACACAATACAAGCATGTCGCCTTTTGGGAGTCCGACCCCCAAGAGCGTCGCATTCGAGCTCCTTTTCCCCGAAACGCCTCAATACCGTGCGCGACTGCCCATGAGGGTTCAAATCTTCCCTCATGATACTACCGACTCGATTGTGACCACAGTCAAGAACTTTTATGGCCTCTACGCTGGTCCCGGCGGTGCCAACGGGGTCAGTTTCGAGGATGAGCAAGGAAACACACTCATCGCCCGGTACGAAAACCTTCGGAACAACATGGTCGTATATGTGCGAGTTATTGAAGAACCGACACCATCCACAGGAGCATATGGCCCGCCACCTTACCACTCTGGTTCGCCGATTGTTCAACAAGCTTACTATAATGGCGATGCTCACCACATGCCACCACCACAGCCAGCCCAAGCGCTAAGCTATGGTCAGCCCCTTTCAAGACCGATTTCAAGGACCTCTCGCAAGCGTAGCCTATCGCCCAATGGTGGCCAAGGCCGTGGTCGTCGCAGTGCATCTGCGAGCACAAACCCGCCTCCTGTGAAGAAGAACCGATCACGATCAGGTTTCAAGAGCAGGGGATCGAGCGCACACGGTAGCTTCGCAGACAACCATAGTGATGGCCTGAATGGATACAGCAGTGGTGATGGCGCCCCAGGCTCAGTCTCAAGCAGAACAAAGAGCGATCACATTGGCAATACCGAGATTAGTCTGGATAATATTGTCGAGGGCGGGCGTCGCAAGAGAGCCAAGTTTGAGAGTTCAGTAAGTTACTATAATCTGGTTATTCGCGATGGACAAATATCGAGTCAAGTACTAACCTTTCTTGCCTTCAGGAACTGCCACTGTTTGCCCCCCCACAAATGCCAGCCGCAACCTCGAACTCCTCTGTTTCACCCGCTCGTCGCATGGAGCATCAACGATCAGGGTTTTCTTTCACACATCCTTCGCAGCACCCATTCTCCAACCCACAACCCCTCCAATCACCACAAAGCTATAGCAATGGATTTGGTCAGCCTGGATTGTATACTACACCGGCTCCTGGGCGTCGCACAAGAGGAAGTACGGCATACCCAGCAAATCGCCAATCAATTGGCAGCACGCCCGGTGCAGATAGCTCTGGCATACTTCCTACCCCCGATCCTACTGTTGGAAGTTGCGTGTCAGAGGAGGATAAGGATGTGGCACTTCAATTGATGAGATTGGGAGAGATGTCCAACATTTCGCACGGCCGCACTTCTGCCTCTACGCTTGATGATACCTTTAGCGGGAGAGCAGATGCTGCTTCTTCTACTGGTGCTACTAGCGATAGCGAGAGTGAGAGTGAGCCAGAGCTTCCCCTCCCTCGCCGATTGAAGCGTGAGGCCAGCCCAATCCTGCCACCTGGTCATGTCAAGAAATTCCGCCAGCATCTGGACGATATCTTGCCTAGCCAAGACAGCACAGAGCCAAGCGGGGATGAGGGTGACTACGAAGACGGCCGAGATGAAACATTCAGACCTGGTTTTAAAGATGATCCTGCAGAGCCGAACGACAAGCTTAAGATGCCCAAGTCAAAGAGCCTCCCAGCCATGAGCAAATCCCGCACCGGCACTTCTGGTGTCAAAGTCAAGTCCAAGTCAAAAGCCTCGCGGCCTAGCCATGTCAAATCTAAGAAGTCGCTCAGCGTTCCAAGCAGTGCCAAGCCGATCTCTCCGACTTCATTGCCCCCTCAATCCCGCAAGACATCTAATGCTTCGGCTTTGAATTTTCAACATCAACTTGGCGAGGATGAAGAGGATCTTTCCTCCAAGCCCCGCTGCCAGCGATGCCGCAAGAGCAAGAAAGGTTGTGACCGTCAACGGCCTTGCCAACGATGCAAAGATGCAGGCCTCAGCGCAGACCAGTGCGTTAGTGAAGATGAGGGTAACGGTCGCAAGGGTCGATATGGACGCCACATGGGCGTGCCTGTCAAGAAGGACGACGCACCAGTGGAGATGGCATTCTTACCGCCAACCGCGACAGCTGGCGGTCAAGGTAGCCCGGATAAGAGCAAGAAGAGAAAGCGGTAGTTGGTTGGACCAGTGGGTCTACCTTCTTGTACGAGTCATTGCTTCGAACAGTCTTGATTGCGACAGCACCTCACTCGTGTATTCATGATACCATCCTCTTGTTATTCGTCTTACATCTTCACACCTCTCGGTACCACGTCAACCAAAAGTGCTTATTGAACTGGTCTTGCATTCATTGCAGTTGTGCGTAAATTTTCCTTCTGCATATGTCAGCTGTCAAATCTGGACGGCGTTTACTCTTTTTAATTCTGCTAGGGTATCAACCAGCCCTTGCATGGCGTTCTGTTCTGCTTTTCGAGTTTTCTTTCTCTCTTTGCTGCTGCTGCTGCTGCGTGGATGCGGTATGGGTCTATGGAATAGCTTGTTGTAATTGGTCCTTACAGCTTTGCGGTAGTGTCTGGTCTATCCATACTTTGGCTTATCAGGAAAAGTCGGAGGAGATGACCGGATATACCTAACCTTCCTTTACGATTGATGGATGAACATATTAGACGATTTTTCTTTTTGTGTCGTTGTCGTCTACCCCCTGCTCTCTGCTGCGTGTCTAGTCTGTCGCTTTGGGGTCTTTGTTTTTCTATTACTCCTGTCCCGCAAGTACAAGTCAAGGTTTTGGGGTTATCACTGGATCGGTGGTTGCTCATTTATGCATTTCCTACGTACAGAGGTACGCAAATTGGCGGTGGTGTATATCCTCTTTGTGCATTGCGCGCCATTGATAAATTTCGTGTGAGGGTGGTCTAGGGCTGGGTTTGGGCTGGTCGGACGGCGTGGAACATACGGGATAGATGCGACTGTGTTTTTGGTCTGGTGGAAACATAGAATCACGGTGAATCGGTATATCAGGAGGTTCATTAAAAAGACTTGAGTTGTTGAAGTACGGTTACAGAGGGGAGTGTGCAGTGGAAATTTGATGATGGAATCATGAAAGGAAAAACCAGACACAAAACAACACAACACAATTCACATCACAGCAAGCTAGTTACCTAGCTAAGAAGCTGGAAAGATTACAGGGCAGGACAGGGCGGAGAGGATTGGGAACCAGGAGTTTTTTGTTTTCTTGCTACTCTACTTTGTTTTATTTTGTCTTGTCTTGTCTGGTCTGGTCTTGTTTTGTTTTCACACACACACACTCATACACACACATTATCAATTCAAAGTAAATTATTCAATTAAAGTATTGATTCTAGCTCGCAGATGTGAATTATGATTATGATTATACTCGTGCTCGGGTATTAAAGATATTAATGAGATGAGATGAGATGAGAGGCAGTGTGGAGGAGAGAGAGAGAGAGAGAGTCTTTTTGATTTTGATTTCGAGTCGAGATTGCCCTGGTGTACCATCGGCCAATTCTTTCCAATGCCTCGAAAATAGTGGAACCGTCTGTAGCATGGCTCAACTCCCAAATTAGAGTGCTGTCCTATGCAGCGCACCAAAACACACTGCCCGCTGTATCAACTCTACGAAGGCTATTATCAATACTACGGATCTTAAATATAGTACTACGGATTCTATCAGTAACGCGCATTCTATCAACTTTGATAATACTATCAACGTCATTAACGTGCAAAGCTAGAAAATAGCGTTACGGGCAAATTCGGCGAAGTAGAAGATTTAAAATATATCTTGTGCATCGCTCTTACTATGATATTTATCTTTATCATTCTCGCCTCCGAACTATTTCAAATATACTATTTGGTGTTGATATAGTTCGCATTTCTCTAGAGTGCGTTGCATAGAGCGGCCTTCTAATTTGGGGGTTGAGCCATGCTACAGACTGTTCCACTATTTTCGAGGCATTGGAAAGAATTGGCCTGTACCATCCCATCCCACTCTTGCAGCATACCCTACCCTACCCGCCTTTCTTGAATCATACTGGTATCATCATTATTTTACAGTAGTATCGCCACCACAGCGCATTAGATTGTATTGCATCGGATCACATGGCCTTTTTAACCCCTACTATACATACTCTCTACTCTACCTAGGTAGGTAGGTATGTAGCTAGTAAAACTTATATATCTCATGACCTCGCTTGGATCTAATTCGGTTTGATTTGATTTGATTTATATATATATACTTGCCAATACACACTTACGCACATACGGATTTATTTATTTATTCATCTGATTCTGGTTCTGTTTTTTATTGAAAATATCTGTGGATACGATGGGGAAGTGTGTGAGCATATATGTGAGTATATATGTGAGTATGCGTGTATGTGTGCGTGGGTTATTGTTTTACTATTTTTCTTTTTGAGTCTGTATATCTATCCTACATTTATATACATACAAGTACATATATATATATATATATATACGTAGAATCAATACTGAATTCCGATAAAATAATACCCCCCCCCCCCCTCTCTCTCTCTCATATATATATATATATATATAACTATATAAATCAACGAAAACCTCCTATAGAATGAGCCGAACCTATGTTTACCTACCGTTTATTCCATTTACCGTCTTTGAATACAAAGCCCCAAAGCCCAGCCCCAAAGCCTAGCTACTCCTGCTACAGTAAGCGATCTGAATACTAATCGAAGACTGACTCCCTCCGTTACCCTTTTTTTGTCTATTCATTCATGAAATCCGGGGCTGAATAATGTACCTGTAACGGCATCGGATCGGATTGAGGGAGGGAGGAGAAGGCAGGGGGATAGAAGGGATAGAACCTTGCTATATATAGTATTTTATTGTATGCGGTTGCGGGGTATCGTGGTATGGTATTGCGTTTGCTGCCTTTGATGATTGAAGGAGGAAGATATCGGCGGTTTTTATTTTATTTTATTTATTTGATTGAAATGGAGAATGGAGTCTGGAGTGGAGCTGGAGATGGTGAGGTGGAGTGGAGTGAGGGTGAGGGGGAAGGGAAAAAAGACTGCATGAGAATAGAAAGAAGAGTAGAGTAGAGTATATGGCAGCAGGATTAATTGGTCAATGGCAAATCATCACATATCATCATCATGTGATAGCTAGCACTTAATACTCGTAATAGGAAGGTCGATATAATCTGCTGCTGTCGTAGGGAAGTGACAAGGCCTCCTCAACTGATATTGATCTCACGAACCGTAGCGAATACAAATAGCGATATATTCAACTGTACATGGTCATGTATCATACATATTAATCGATCGGTACGGTAAATGACGGACCGAGGAGTTTTGTTTTCTTTTTTTCGTTCTTAATAATAATGTACGAACCCGACCGAACCTACCTACCTGTCATATTACCAGTATTTACTATTTCATGCAGCATGATCCAATGCGGGGAAAAAAAACCATCGACCCCACTCCCACTCCCACTGACAGGTTTTCACATTCGCTCATGTCGGGATAATATATCACCCGAATAATATGTAATGCCGTGCTGTGCCGCAACGTGAGTTATCTTATATGGAGAAAAGAAGGGAAGCAGAGGAAAAGAGGCTCATCCCGCCTCACGCGACCATACCAGACTAGACCAGAATGACAGAACGGCAACAGGAACGTGTGCGGGTTCGGCTGCGAGATACAGGCACAGGTACGAAGTACAACCGCAACCGCCCTATCTTGGATAAGCAAGAAGTGGGGCCGATGAGAAAATTAGAATCTACAGTAGTCGGTTCGGTTCAGTTCAGTTCAGTCTAGCGCAAGGGGAAAGGCTGGATTGCGCTGGATTGCGCGTAATAATTGAAATAGAAGCTGAGATTTAATAATTATATACAGTATGTATTTACTGTATATATTACTCGATCATTACAGTTGTATGGGGAGTCCCATCTTTTAATTGGTAGATGAAGAGAGAAAGGTTGGGTCACATCCACATCCTAGTATTTCCCCAGGTTTACTGTACAAAGTAATTTTTGCCCCTCATCTCTTCACACCCTTCACCCTTTTCTCCCTCTTCCCCTTTCCCTTCCCCTTCCCCTCCCCCTCCCCCCCTCCTCCTCCTCCTTTCCCCGGACTCTGACCCATCACAGACCGTTGGACCCCCGTTTGAAGTATTCGATAACTTCGGTCCTTTTCCTGCCATCTCTTATACCTCACCTCATACCTCATTCACATCCTCACCAACTCTCCTTCTTCCAACCTTCAACCGTCAACCGTCAACCGTCAACCGTCAACCTCCCGCTTCCATCCTTCAACAACGACGGCAACAACAACAACCCCCTACCATCACCCCCAAGATGGATTCCAAACACGACAACATCGATGCGCACGCCCTCGCGCACGCCCACGCTGCCCACGCCGCTGCCCCCCTCCACTTCCCCCACAAGGACGACCTGGCACAAACAAAGTCCATGAACGAGATCAAGGAGCACGCCAAGAGCGCTACGGATAAGGAGCATCAGATGAGCTTGTGGCAGGGCTTAAAGCTCTACCCCAAGGCCGTCGGCTGGAGCATGTTGATCAGTACCTGTATCGTCATGGAGGGCTACGATCTCTGTCTGCTGAGCAATTTCTGTGAGTACTGTACCTACCTACTCCCTCGGCCCCCGAGGCGAATGGAGTTCCCTTGGACAAGGGAGAGATGGTGTTACATGATATAGAGAGGGGAAACCATTGGTGTGACTTGGGCTGACTGGAATACAAGACGCCTTTCCGCAATTCAACAAGAAATATGGAGAGCTATTGTCAGATGGGACATATCAGGTTCCTGCTCGATGGCAAGCCGGTCTCAGCAATGTCGGTTCACTCCCTCTCCATCATTGGCCAGGACTAACGAGGATAGGGTGCTAATGTCGGAGAAATCATTGGTCTCTTCATCAACGGCTTCGTCTCTGAGCGCTTCGGATACAGATATACGGTCATGACATGTCTCGTGCTGATCATCGGGTTCACGGCGATCTTTTTCTGCGCTCAGAATGTGATCGAACTACAGGTCGCCGAGATTCTGTGCGGTATTGTGAGTACCCTGCCTCTGCATGAGATGAAAGATGGACTAACCCGTGGCTAGCCGTGGGGTGTATTCCAGACCTGTGAGTTGAAATGGGGCATGAAGACAGTCAGAGGATACTAATCAAAACACTTAGTGACGATCACATATGCCTCTGAAGTGTGTCCTGTCGCTCTCCGTGGATACCTCACCACTTATGTCAATTTCTGCTGGGGTCTCGGGCAGGTCATTGGTGTGGGTGTCATCAAATCTATGCTTGGTCGAACCGATCAGTGGGCGTAAGTCCCCCAGTCCTCCACCCTATACCACACTAACACCCTCAGGTATCGCATTCCCTACGGCTTGCAATGGATGTGGCCCGTCCCTCTCCTCGTCGGCGTCCTCCTCGCCCCGGAATCCCCTTGGTGGCTCGTCCGCAAAGGTCGCACTGAAGACGCCAAGAAGTCCCTCCTGCGCCTCACGAGCCTCGATAAGGAGACCGACTTCGATGCCGATGAGACCATCTCCATGATGGTACACACCACCGCTCTCGAAGAGAAGATCACCAAGGGAGCTTCCTACTGGGATTGTTTCCGCGGGACAGATCGCCGCCGCACGGAGATCGTCTGCATGGTCTGGGCCATCCAAAACCTGTCTGGGAACTCGTTCTCTGGTTACTCGACCTATTTTCTGCAGCAAGCCGGCCTTCCCACCGACACCGCATACGATTTCGCCCTGGGGCAGTATGGCATCAACATGGCCGGCGTGTTCGGCGCCTGGTACCTCATGTCCTACGGCATCGGACGCCGCACCCTCTACCTCGGTGGTCTCTGCGGGCTCTGCGCCATGCTCTTCATCATGGGCTTCCTCGGCCTTGTCCCGGAATCGCATCGCAAACAATCCTCCATGGCAACCGGCTGCATCATGCTCGTCTGGGCCATGTTCTACCAGCTCTCGGTCGGCACGGTCTGCTACTCGCTCGTCGCCGAGCTCTCCACCCGCCGCCTGCAAATCAAGACCGTCGTGCTCGGCCGCAATCTCTACAATATCGTTGGCATCGTCTGCTCCGTCCTCACCCCGTACATGCTGAACCCCGGCTCCTGGAACTGGGGCAACTACGCAGGCTTCTTCTGGGGCGCGATCTGTTTCTGCTGCATCATATACACCTATTTCAGATTGCCCGAGCCTATGGGCAGAAGTTTCGCAGAGCTCGACTTGCTCTTTGAGCGGAAGGTTTCAGCGCGGAAGTTCAAGAGCACGCAAGTGGATGTTTTTGGGGAGGAAGTATCGGTTGATGAGGGTGTGGTGGGGGCTTATGGGGAGAAGTTGGAGGTGAGGCAGATCGAAGAGATGCGTGGAGGAAGTGAGAAGAAGTGAGCTAATGGTCGTAACAGAATCGCGCATGATTGGTCTTTGGTTGTTTGCATTTACTTCTTTTTACTTTCGACGACATTTATGAACAATTCGGCTTATTTAGGCGAGGGTGGATATTTGGTGGCTTTTAAGGGGGGGAAGGGGGAGCCAGTCGTGGAAATGGACTACTGCATAGCATGGCATTGCATTTCGAATCAAAGAGGATCTCGAGCGCATCAGCACCCATATCGGTGAAGATGGATATCACACGTGTGTACACGACTGCTGGATAGAGAAGCGCGATGGCCAGGAGAACGAGGTAGCTCTCTAATGGGTTGGGCTAAGCTAGGATTGGATGAGATGGGATGGGATGGAATAGGATAAGGCCGTGTACATTGGAGAAGAGAAGGGATTAATTCCGAGACGACGACGACGACGACGATGACGCTGAATTAGATGGATGCTAGAGACAGCCACAGCTGGACGATGGGAGATATTTCACTCACTCACTCACCCACTCACTCACTGCAGTCAGCGCTCCCTCTGTAATGATCGAGTCAGACTGGGAGTTGTAATTATAGAATACTTTTTGTAATATACAAGTATATAGATAGGTGTATATATATAAATAAATTTAGTAATAGTCGATTTACTTTACCTACCTCTCTCTACTATATTATATTATAGTATAGTATAGTATAGTATAGTATAGTAACTTATAGTAAATGACTTGACCTTTTTTCTTTCTTTCAACCGCGGCTTTTTTTTAAGTATATGATATAAGTAACTTAGGAGTTGTATGCTGGAAAGTTTTATAGGATTTTGTAGAGAAGCTTGGAATTACCTTGCTGCTGCCAGTGATGGTCTGTTGACTGACTTATTAGGGGGGATTTGATTTGATTTGATTTGTTGCTATTAAGGTCCATTTAACCGTGTAAGATGCAAGATGCAAGATGCAAGATGCAATAGAACATGCCATGCCATGAAAGTTCACCTGGGAATATATTCAGACATCGTGAGTATAATACTAGCCCCCCTCCCCYCCCCCCCCCCCAAAAAGAACAAAGACTTCAAACACCCAATCCTACCCCCCCCCCCCGAATATCCTATCCTATCCATCCATCCATCCTCACAAATAATGAAACCCACCGCACCACAAAAACCCC
Source organism: Ploettnerulaceae sp. D365 (assembly GCA_003988805.1). NCBI lineage: Eukaryota > Fungi > Ascomycota > Leotiomycetes > Helotiales > Ploettnerulaceae > Ploettnerulaceae sp. D365. The sequence goes on from QYAL01000052.1 coordinate 86,590, forward strand.
GCACAACAAACCAAGCTCCCCACCGCAGGCACTAAATCCAACTCCACCACCGCCCACACCCACAGACAGCCCAATGGCGGCGACTGTTTCATCACCGCGTAGTACCCGTGGATGTTCGTGATGTAGATGAGATAACATCCGGCTGATACGGCGCCGATGAAGAATAGAAGTTGGTGGGTGATGTGTGAGTGTGAGTGTGAAGCTTTTTTTGAGAGGGAGAGGGGGAGGAGGATGGAGGGGGTGGGGTGTTGATGGAGGGTGTAGACGAGGAGGAGGATTACTGGGTTTGGGTTTTGTTTTGTTAGTTTTGTTTTGTTTTGTTTTGTTTTGTTTGGTGTTGTGTTGTGTTGTGTTGTGTTGTGTTTATTTGCGGGAAGGGGGGGTTTGGATGGGGATGCTAGAGGGAGAGGGAGAGGGAGAAAGAGAGAAAGAAAGGAAGAAAGAAAGAAAGAAAGAAAGAGAGAAAGAAAGAAAAAGAAAACATACTCGGAAAAGCCTGCACAGCCCTCCCAAAAATCCCCCCCCAAACAATACTATCCGCGCCATACTGATGCGAAATCAGCACATCCAGCGTGAAATGCAGCATCGTCAGACTTATACTCCACAACACCGATTCTCCTACTCTGCCAATCAATGGTTCTGTATCTTCTTCCCCATCTTCATTCTTCTTATCATCACCATCACCATTTCTATTTCTAACCCGGGGTTCAAAAGTGGCAGTATCGCGTTTGCCCGAGTAGTCTTTGAGGATACCTCGTTGTGCGGCGAGGGAGAGGAGGGTTTGTTGGGTTGGAGAGGGGCCGGATCGGTGGGGGTGGGAGAGAGGGATTTTGGGGGGTTTGTGGCGGGCCATTTTGAGGAGGATGGTTTCTTTTTTGATTGATTGATTGATTGATTCCCCTTTTTGATTTGTTTTCTTCGGTGTGGTGGTGATGATGGTAGAGTAGGTGGAGAGAAAGATGTGAGGTTTCTGGTGATGGTACAGTAGAGCTGGAGCTGGAGCTGGCTCTTCCTCTCCCTTTTCAAGATCGTTTCTTCCAAGCTACCAAATGGTAGATCATGAAGTTGCGTAGTATATCCCCTTCTGCCAATTGCGGTCTTCCTCGTTCCCTTGAGTGTCGATCCGATCTCTTCGTCAATGTATTCTGGTTGTGCTTGTGCCCGAGCTGTACTGTACTTCAACCGCAGCACCCATCAAGTCAAGCTCTTCCCTCCAACCCACATTGGCATCCCATGCTACCAACCCGGACTTTAATCAGTCAATATATATTTCGCAATGTTAGCAATATTCCTCTTTGCTCAAATACTGTACTGCAATGTTGGTGTATGCTCGGTCGCATTCTCTACTGTAGCAGGACTCGTCGTCGGCGGCATGAGAACAGCACATGTCAGTTGATGTAACTCTAAATTTTGGCTTCCGCATGCTCCCCTCCAAAAGCGCCAGGTGTCCTATCAGCCCCCTTAACTGTATCCACCCCGGCCTGCCCGCCCTTTCTGCAGCAAGCAATTCATCCCTCACTTACTACTCACTCAATTCCATTCCCATTCCCATTCCCATACTCATACTCATACTCATACTCATACTCGCCGCCGAGTCAACAATCCACCCATTGTCAGTCCAGTCCTGCCCAGCCAGCCAGCCATGCAATGGTTCACCCTGCTCGCGATCCCTCTATTAGCCATCTCCGCCTGGCTGTACACTGTCAGTATCGCGCGCACGCGCTTCCCCAAGCTGCGCAACAAGCGCATCTGTCTCCTCATCGCGCATCCCGATGACGAGGCCATGTTTTTTGCGCCGACGCTTCTCGCGCTCACCAATCCAGAATTGGGCAACCATGTCAAGATTCTATGTTTGAGCAGTGGTATGTTTCAATCCGACCTCTCCTCTCCGCCATGTTTTTCGTTCCGGTGTTGCGATTGCGATTGCGATGACGGAGTGGGATCGCGATGAAAGGGAAAAGCAACCCCGCTGATGTTTACTTTTGATTAGGGGATGCAGATGGACTTGGCGAGACGCGCAAGAAGGAATTGGTGAAGAGCGGAATGGCACTGGGTCTGCGGAAGGAGGACGACGTCTTTGTCGTCGAGAGCCCGTATGCAATTCCCAATCGTACAATCTCTCTACCCCACCTTGTTGTACTCAAAATACTTGAAATCCGAGTCACGGCTAAACATCTTCTTCTCCCCTCCATAGCGAATTTCCAGATAGCATGACTACGGTCTGGGATAAACAGAAAGTCGCAACGCTCCTCTCCTCCGCCTTCGCCCCGAACCTCTCCAATCCCATGAAGAACAAATCCGCAGATGCGCCGACGGCAACGATCGACGTCCTGATCACCTTTGACGCCACCGGCGTCTCCTCCCACCCAAACCACATCTCACTCTTCCACGGCGCGAGACATTTCATCGCCTCGCTGATCCACAACCGACCGGGCTGGGCATGTCCCGTCGATCTATACTCCCTCTCCTCCGTCAACATGGTGCGGAAGTACACGAGTTTCTTCGACTCCATCATCAGTCTCGCCATCATCGCGGCGTCGAGGAAACAGATGAATGAGCACCCGAGCCCACTGCTCTTCCTCAGCGGCATCCAGGAAGTTCGGGCGGCGCAGGCGGCCATGACGACGGCGCATAAGAGCCAGATGAGGTGGTTTCGCTGGGGCTGGATTGGCTTGAGTCGATATATGGTTGTTAATGATCTTCGGCTGGAGAAGATTACTGGCACGTGAAGTGGGATGATTTATTTATTTACATACTTGGGAGGAGGAAAGGAAGGAGTTGGAAATGGGTCTGTTTTTTTGGTTTTTTTTGATCGATTGATTGGTTGGTTGATTGAACGCAGAAATTGCATAGCTACTGTACCTACAGTACATCGATGGCACGGCATGGCATGATATGGCATAGCATGGCGATGGCGTAGCATATCCCATCCCATCGCAGCGTTTTTTGATGGTATTGTATAAATATATCCTACATAATGCACATACCTCTCTCTCTTCTCCCACACCAGGCGTGGTTGAGATAATGTACAAAAACCCATCGATGTCTTTGCTCGGGGGTTGGATGTATACAGTATACATTTTTGTAGCGGCAGTTTATATCTCACAGTAAGTAAGTAAGTATATCATCATACTTTTTGAGTCTTTGGAAGAGATCCCCCTCTCTCCCTGGCTATCTCCCTGGTTAGGGCTGGATGCTTCGGAATTTGAAATTGGAAATGTAGAGGAATGGGGGATATGTGTGGATGTAGATGTTGATGTTGATGTGAGCATATATGAATGAACGAGTTAGTGGGGTTTTTGGTCGAATATATGTATATGATTACATGGGTAAGTCATTGTTGATGTTATTGGTGCTTGTTATTTTCCACGGAATTCAGAGAGATTAGCAAATTTACAATGAAGCTGGCTGGTAGTAGTGTAGTAGGTATTAGTGCACTTGGAGTAGGTAGTAGGTACTTGACACTAGGGACTATTCTCTTCCCCTCTTATATGATATGAATCTATGATATGAATATGTAAAAGGGAAGGGAAGTATCCGAGCTTTAACTGTTCATAGTGTTAATGCTAATGCTACTGTTAATGCTAGTGTGTAAATGCCAAGTTTTGAAGATTTGGAGTTTCGGAGTTTTGGATGAAGAATATTTTAGAACGAACCTCTTTTTTTGTGTATATATGTGTATTCGTTAAAGAAATAGAAAATAATGAGGAGATAGAAAAGGAAAAGAAATATATTAGTAGTAGTAGTAGTAGTAGTAGTAGTAGTATGTTATCCTATGATCTGATTTTCCGTCGTAGGGAAGGACTAAGTTGTATATTTAGTATGTCTGATGTATGTCTGTCTGTGGGGCTGGCTGGCTGGCTATCTTGATGATAATTCAGATAATGAAGCTGTCAAAAACATGACGACGTACTGTGTTCCTTTCTTTCTTTCCTTTCTTTCCCCCTCTTTTTTCCTTTTTCGCGATTTCTCGTGTATATAATCTAGTATATATAGTAAATACATATAAACTCAGTCAGCACCGTAGAACGTAGTCTTTAAATTCCCTTTTCCTAATTTCTATTCCCCTCTATACATATCCCCAGGAGTCAACAAGATTTGATTTGATGCCCGAGCAGAAAATGTACAGTAAGGAAGTAAATTAAGTAAGTTGTCATGGCGACAACTATCTGTAAAACTTACTACTTTCCTTATCCTTAAGTCTAGGAACAAGCAAGTAAACAAGCAAGCAAGCAACTGAAGCCTGAAGCAAAGCCTATTTCTTCTTGTTGTTTACTATATATACCCTACTTTTGCACTTTCTTTCCTGCCTGCTGCTTGCTGGCAAATTTATAAATATATGTCTGCGTACTTATCTTTGATTGTGAAATTAATACATAAAGCTTGACTGAATTTCAGAGAGTATTAATTCCTCTTGTCATGTTTGACTTGTAACTCAGCGCATGACTATCTTTCATTACCGAGTTCTGTTCCATTACCTGCTTTGATACCAGACAGGTCATTAATCGCTCTCGAGACTTAATCCCACCATATCTACAGCATGCGTTATGTAGAAGTCCTTCCTGAAGGCTGAATCCCGATATATATAGGTAGGAGTCATGGTTCAAATGAAACCAAGACTGGATACAGTATCGTGTCAGTGGTTAATGATCACTGGAGTTTATAATTTATTAGGATTAGGTCGGCCCCTTGCATAAATTATAAACTCCAGTGATCATTGCCCACTAAAGGGGTCTTGATGGAGTTATGGAGCAATGGGGCGGCGAAGAATATAATACAGTCACGAGATGAGAGGGAGGAAGTTTCCCGACGACTAATTATCCTTCGAACAGTTCTCCTTTGAAAAGTCATATGAAATTATTCTGTGTCTTGACAGTCTTGGAAAGGAACAGATCAGAGCGAGTATCGTGGAAATTAGAAATTGGAAATAGAGATTCGACTAGTGTCAAGTGAAGAAAGGGAAGAAAGGGAAAAAAGGAAACTGCAAAATATGAAAACAGTAAAGGCAAAGCGCAAGAGATCTAGAGTACTAAGCGCAAACACGAGGAGTATAATGATTGATCTCTCTTATTGATCCGAGACTGCTATTTTGCTAATAGAGATTCTTGATGTTGATCTGTACCCAAACACTAGAGCTGACTCAGCTGAGAAGAGAAGATTCAACAGATCAAGAATAAGATAGCGACCACCAACCCCTACCGGTTATGAAAACTTCTGGACAGTGGACTCTGGTGTCTGTTCAACTTAGGGGTAGAAAATACGATACAATACAACACTCCAGCGTGTCTAAGATCTATCAAGGGATCAATTCCACTGTCTTCAAGAATGAACACACAGACTTTCTTCACGAGTATATGATAATGATATCTCCAGAATGGAGATTTTATGCGGAGAAAACTGTTAGACTGTTTAGATCCTATTGCCTTTAGTAAAAGTTCCAGCTAAATTATTATAACACTTTTTTCTTTTTAGAGTAGTGCGCGGGGTGTTAAGACCTTGATCTTGATGAATCCGATCCAAGTTCAGGCGATAGACATTAGAGGTGAAACACAAGCCCATGTCATCTTGCAGGTATGCCATTCCATTACAAAGGGTAGCCCTAAACTTACTTACACCTTCAGGCCGTGGAAGTTGACATCGTTCATCGTTCATTTTTAAAAAGATATGGAACTGGATGAATCAAGAGTTAACCAATACATTCAGATGAATCTCCGTGCTTTGGGAATATTTCCCGCGCATGAGCTTGCTCAGGAAGATATAATCACTTCCTCATTTCGCAATCGGCATAAGGTTTTATCATCAGAAGGCTAGAGCGGGCAGTGGGGTATGTGATAAATTGATAATAACTTGGATCTCTTACCATTCTTCTGAATCTAGCGCATACGAACGACAATAACTGTTAACATCAATGATCTCTCACATATGATGTATGAGAGCAACTTCGAGAATCGATAGCCTAGTATTGTGGATTACCCTTCCCCTCAGAAGTAATATCTACGGTACCATTTAACTGACAATCTATCGGACCTGAAGGCATGGACGCGGACTTCGCTAGCGGGGGGATATTCGACATGAGAGATTTGGCATCTAGAGGCTAAGTAATACACCCCCTGAGTGCGCTCTGAGAGGAGTAAAGTAAAACATCTTCGGGACGTTGAACGAAACCTCAAAGATCCTGAGGGCGAAAGTGAAAGTGAAAGTGAAGTGGTATCCGATATTGATAAAGAGGACGAAGATGTCGACCATGACGACGAAGGAATCTTACCTTGTGTCGGGCACGCATCTTCCACAGTGGCCCAAGTCAAGAAAGTTGAAGAAACATACGACTGCTTCGGAAGAGTCGGGTATGAAGGACCTTTGAAGTTGAAGAATAAAGATGAGAAAGGGAGAAGAGAGCAAGGTACTAGGAGTTTGATCCTTTCCTTCTCAATTTGACTATGTGACAATTGGGTAATCGCTGCTTCAGCTTGCGCCTTTATCATTTCAACTTTCCTGTTTTTTTTGTGCTGTTCATCCATTTTTGTAAGGCTTTATGATTAGTAGATAGAAGTATATATATTCTTCTTGATCACTCGAGAACCCTCAATCTATAGCTTCAATATTCAAGACCCAGACCTGGTTTGGCATCTTCCGCTTCCCCTTTTCCCTGCTTCTAGAAACGCATGTCTTGCACTTTTCATATGTAAATGCGTTATATATCAATAAAGATCAAGACCACAACCCTTTTGCTATACAAATCCCAATCAAAGCCACATCCCCTCTTCAAAAAACCGCCCAGAAATACCATCACCCCCCCTCCCGGGCGCCAGCGCCTCTCCCAAAACCCATTCACCACTCCCTCCATCCACCGGCCCAACCTCGCCCTCACCATCACCATTCACCCTCACCATCTAAGCGACACCAAACCCAGAGCCCAACCCCTTCATAAACCCAAATACCCAAATACCCACCATCAACCACTGAGCACCCCAATAGCTCAGTGGTTGAAGTTGTACCACCAACGAAAAAAAAAGAAGAAAGGAAAAAAAAAGAAAAAAAAAGCCACGACGACGAACCGGCGATAGATTTGGTTTTCTATCGCCGGTTCGTCGTCACAAGAAAAAAAAAACAATATGAAAAACCAAAAAACCAAAATGAAAACCAAAAAAAAACCAAAAAAAACCAAACAAACCAAACCAATCCAAAAAAAACACACAAAACCCAAAAAGTAAAATCTCCCCCCCTTATTCACAAAAATAAAAGGGAGATTTTCTTATCCTCGAGCTAAAACCAAAAAAGCTCGGGGTTTCTTTTTGCTAATTCTTTTTCAATTTTTTCTTCCTCTTTTTCACAAAGGGAAAACATCATCGCCTTTTTCTTTTCTTTCTTTCTTTCTTTCATCAAGTTCCCTAGTATTAATCTCAATCCTCGTATTATACGTATACTATCGACGAAACAAACTCGAGTGTAGTGACTTGCAATTTGCAACTTATATACTTCGCCGTAGGGAACAGCGCAAGAACTTGATTTGGGTATACGATGCGTATCATGGTGTTCATGTACTTTATATGTCTATTGCCGTACGTTGCTACTCTACTCCATTGCACGGCGCATGCAATTGAGCGTGAGCGCGAGCATAGGTCAAACACACAGTCTCCAGTCTCCAGTCTCCAGTCCCCATTCACCAAACTCCCCTCCCCAAAGAACCCACCTAACCCACCTATCTGACCCTACCCCGCGCAAACCCTAAACCCCAAATCTCAAACCCCAAATCCCAACCCTCCAATCCCAAAACCATCCATCTACATCCAATCAATCTACACCTACCCAAACACACACACACATCCGCACAAAACAGACCCCAACCCCACAAATACAACACAAGAATTTCCAATATACACTTTCCCTTCTTTATTCCAAAAAGAAAGGGAAAAGGGAAATCATATCGTGCATCGCGCATCGTGATTTGTATTGAGTTAAGCGAGATATCAGGGGTAAAGTACATAGTCCACTTTATAAGCGAGCCGAAACGGGGGAGGTGGCGGTGGCGGTGGTGGATTTTTTTGTGAATAACTCCAAAGAAAGGGACTGGGTTTATAGAAAAGAACGAGTCAAATGCAAATACAAGTACGATGGAATATAAAATATAATAAAATATATAAACCCAGCTTCGTTTTCCTCTTATACTCGTAGAGTCGTAGCATGCCGATTGATGTAAGTAATAATAAAATCCAAGGACGAATTCGAATATATTTATCGATACTCTAGCATCCTCTCGGCTTTAAGCCTTTGATCTGACCTGATTTGATTTGATTTGAAATTTTAAAAAAAAGGAGAGAGAAGATAACGTAGACGGTAGAGGGTATTGTATTGTATTGAACCACTAATGTATAAACTAATTCGTTGAGGAGAGGAAAGGGAGACTTGTCATGTACTCTCTCTCTCTCTCTCTTGACACTACTCTCATTCGGTTCAGTGACTGATGAGAGAGGGATCTGTGACATGAGCTAAAAGCAATTAACAAAAAGAAAAGGAAAAAGGAAAAAGAAAAGAAGAGAAGAGAGCCCGCTTGCTTTATCCGACGCCAGTATCTAGGTAGAAGCAGAATCCTTACTCCCCATTCGTCTTGGTTGGTTCCGTACAAAGGTTTCATCTACCTGTTCGTTCGTCCTCAGTCCGCCCATTTGATTTGCAGGCTTTGCTTCAACTTTATAGAAATATTACCACACCCCCCCCCCTCGAGTCCCCCTCTCAACACCTCAACCATCCTCCTCCAAGAATCCCATGATGGCTCGAATACCACCAGCACCCAGTCCACCCTGCGGATAGCAGATATAAACGGGCTCATTCTTCACGCCCATCTTCTCGCGAAACTCGCTCTTGTTCGTCAGTTTGAACTGCTTATTGATAGCTTCGTAGGCCTTGCGAAGCGCCTTGACCTTCGTCTTGCCCAGATTCCGGCCGCCCTCCAACGTCGGCATTGCGCCCGTGCCGAAGGTTACTTGTTTGCACGCTGGATCGGCACCGGCTACTGCTTTGAGGGCGTGCAGGATGAGGGATTCGATTGTGCCCGAGGGAGCGCCGGGGAACTCCAGTGAAAACTTGACCTGATACCCGTTCTCTGGAGAGAGCTGGTGGAGAACGACGATCGCGTGGATGGGACCATCCGGCGTGTGGCTGTAGTAGTACCGACGATGTTCTTGGTCGACCCAGGGGCGGATCTGTGTAAGATGAACCTGCGTCCCCTTTCTTCCCTGCTTCCAATCCTCGACCCTGGCATCGATCTTTTTCATCAAATCCTCGGGAATCGGCTCTCCGAATGGCAAATCCACTTCCTTGATACCTTCTGCCTCCGCATGTCGAATCTTTCGCGCGAGATCTTTGTCTTTCGCGGCGGGATTATTGCGTGGATCGGTGCGCTCCTCTGCGATGCAGCCAAGTGTACGCCACAGGAATTTCTCGCCTAGATATTCTTCAATCTGCGGGCCGGCGATCAACCAAAGCGGTTTCAAGTCCTTGTGTTCTTCCTTCATGAATTGCAGGTATGCCGAAATGATTTGCGGGTATTGGGATTTGGCGCAGAGGGGCTCGCCGACGGTTATGGCGAAGTTGTTGTGTATAATGTAGCCTTGGGCCGCTCCCGTGCTAGGGTGTCGCCAGACGTGGTAGCGTGTATCAAGCCAGGAGGTGTTGGCTGCGTCACCGTAGTTGGCGATGAGCTTTTCCAGGGGCTGTAATTTGTGTTTGCGCTCCAAGACGCCATTGACAACGGTTTGAGAGGCCTCCTCATCTGAGTCTTTGTAGTCTTGTTGTTCCCAGGGTGGATTGGTTGTGCTCGCCTCTTCGTGGCGGAGAGCGAGCCTGGGAGGTTGCGCAGGAAGGGACTTGGGGTCTCGCGGGAACATAGAGGCAAGACGAATGTTTCCTAGGTTGAGGAAGAGGTAGGTAAGACGCTCCAGACCGATTCCACAACCTGCATGGGGTGGTGCTCCCCAGCGGAAACCTTCGAGATATTCTATCATCGTATCCGGATGGATGCCCTTGAGCTTCAGATTTTTCTCGAGAAATTTGGCATCGTGGATACGTTGACCTCCGGAGAGGATTTCCTGGCCTCGCATGAAGATGTCGAAAGAGTTGGTGTACCGGCTGTCTGAAGGATCAGGCATTGTGTAGAACGGTCTTGCAGAAACTGGGAATTTATCTAAAATGTAGTAGTCCGTCTTGTACTTCTCCCTCACAATAGCACCCAGTCGAAGCTCCGCTCGCGTAGCCAAATCTTCCGTGTCCTTTGGGGGATTACCCTCCTCATCCACCCAGCCATCCTCAATCAGAAGTTTGACCCCATCTGTAAACTTAATGCGTGGCGTCTCTTCCAGCCACATGACTCGTTCTTGTGGATAGAATGTGGAAATCAGGTCGATCTCCTTTTGATACCGCTCGTAGATGCCCTTCCACAAGTTCTTGAACATGCCATCAATGATGTCCAAAGCTTCATGGTAATTCTCTTCCAAAGCCATTTCCAGATCCAGACCCGTGTACTCGGTCAAATGTCTTGGCGTGTTGCTGTCTTCTGCTCTGAACACTGGTCCAACCTCGTAGACACGCTCAAAATCGGATGCAATTGCCATTTGCTTGGCAAGTTGAGGAGACTGAGCAAGGAAAGCTGGGCGGCCGAAATAATTGACTTCGAACACCGAAGCACCAGATTCAGTAGCACCGCCTTGAAGCTTGGGGGTGTGGATTTCGATGAATCCCTGGTCATCAAGGTAACTTCGGAAAAGGTTGCAGATTCCAGACTGAATTCGGAAAATAGCTTGAGAGGGACCCGTTCGAAGATCAACAATCCGGTTGTTAAGGCGAACCCGTTGGGGAAGCGATCTTTGCTGTCTAAAGACATCCACACCCGCTGCTTTTGTTAGAGAATGGTTCCCATGTATCGAAAGAAATTGACTCACCTCCACTCTTCTCTCCCGAGCCCCTCGGGATTGGGGACGGATTGCCTGCTCTCGCCTTCCGAATAATATCCGTGGATATCCGCGGTGTATCCTTTGGTGCATCTTGTGGTGTATCTGTGGGGGTATCAGATGTCGATCCTGGTGGGAATAATGACTCCTCCTCCTCATCTTCATTATCATCTCTTTCGCGATTGATATTTTCCGCATCGTATACTGTGAACGGAACATTTTCTGTCAGATCCCCCACCTTATGAACCTCATATACCTCGAGTTCGTAGTCGTGGATCGTGGCATTCTTGACTCGCTTCATAGCTTTTCGCAGCTTGGCATGTACAACGACGATTGTTTCGCTAGAGTAATGTTCGATGCTTCGGACCATGTGTTCAGAGATGAAGCCGGCATTGTCCTCGTCCTCTGGAAAATAGTCAATATGTTGTCTTTACGTATTTAAAAGGGGGTAGCATACTAATAAGCTCATGAATCGGCTTGAAACTCTGCAAAACACCTTGGATAGTGATTGTCTGCTGGCGGAAAACAATAAACACTAATTTGGCGCTCAGTCGCCTCAGTGTATGAATTCTTGCCCGGAACGAAATGATTTTACCCTCCGTTTCTGCAAACCATTAGCAACATCCAAACGGTCCCAGATTCAAATTAACCTACTTTCCCAATCGACCTCCTTGAAAAGCACCCTGTTCTCATGATTCCACCTCTTGCTCATATTCATACTGTACGGTCTATACAGTTTTGTCATGTTGGGCGGGCCTTCCTTCAAAAACTTCTCGTCTTCTATTCTCGCCATGCTCATGCGCTTTTGCTTCTCGGCCTTCGCCCGTTGTTTATCCACGCTCCGGCTTTCTTTCTGAGCTGCAATAACCTCCTTGCTCTGGCGCCTGGAATCGCCTTCCACGGTACTGCCATTTGTCTGCCCATTTTGAGGCGTGCCAGTCCCAGTACCTGGCTCAGTTGTAGATGACGCTGCGGAATCCGTAGTCTTGCTCGCGATCGAGTCGCTGGAGAGATGGCTTTGACGGACGTCCCGCAGCTTGCGGAAGGGCTTCTTCAGGAACGACATATTTGGGATACGCGCGGATCGTGTCTCGCGGTATGGTGGTGCAAAGTATTCGAAAAGCAGAGAGAAGGGATGGGAGGATGGAGTTTTGTGTGGATATGGGGTTCTTGTATGGGATGGTTTGGTGCGAGTAGCTGATTAATCAACAGCTAGAGTAAGCTTAAGTGTTTAGGATTTCGGATGAGAAAGCCTAGTTGTACCTAGAAAGTCAAAGTTGCAGGCAAATAATAAAGGCCCGAGGAGCGGAAAACTCGGAGGTGTTTAGCCGCAGTTTGCAGTTTGCAGTTTGCAGGGGGAGGTGAAGTGAAGTGAGGGTTGAAGCCGTGATGCTTCAAGTTTGGAATGGTAAATTGATGATCCGAGAATCACGAATTGGGGATGGGAAAATGCTGAAGATGATGGAGATAATGAAGAGATTGAGATGGACCATAACCATCCCTAAAATTACATTCATTACCTTGGTTACGCGGCGGGCCCTTCCTTGCTGCATTGCTTGTTTCGTGACCTTTTGGCCTGTGATGTCACAGTTGGGTTGGACAAATTAAATGGCAGGTGGTTGATGGACTCAGCACTCAACAGTGAGTCAAACAGCGCGGGAATACACAATTCATTTTTATCATCCAATGAGACTCGAGGATGATATTTTGATCCAAGGTAATTAATTAATGGTTGTTCTGTTATTCACATTGTTTATCATTATTGAGTGTTTACTTGACCTCTAAAATAACAATGACGTCGGTGTCCCAGCTGGCAGAAAAAAAAAAGAAATCTCTCTCCGCCTTTGATCCCAACCGAAGATCCCGGATAATCCACTCCGGCTTGGTGGGTTGGATTGGAGACAGGGGGTTTGGTGGCGGATTAAGCGATAATCTTTATTTGGATTCATAATCATAATCAATTAATCATATCAATAATCAGGGGGAGGAGATGAGTGTGAGGATGGATTAGAAAGCGGAAGGATGAATCACACGATGCTTCGTTATTTTCTTTCTATAGAAGGGAATGTATGAGATATTGAGCGGTACTACTCGCGAGAAAAATTGATACATCCGCGAAAGCCGCTTTTCGCCTTATGATTATGTCCAGGTGATGATAGTAGGTCAAGCGATCGATTTTTTCTCCTCTCTTTTCTTTTCTTCTCTTCTCTTTTCCTTTCCTTTACTTCTTCTTCTTATTCTCGCCACCCACCTAATGACAGAAATACAAAGGCATGTCCGGATCTCTCGACCTGCGTGCGTTGCAAGACTATCATTGTTGACTTTTGTTGACTTACCAATTCCCTCCATCGCAGAATTTTCGAAGTCGGAGCATTCTAGGTATCAAACACCTTTCATATGCATATTCAAATTGTCTTTTTTCTTCTCTTATCCCCGAAAGCAAAATCGAATTTCATGGTCGAGCTTTATTCATGACATGCATGTGACCGGGTAGGTTTTTGGCACGCAGTAAAAGAGGTATTTGGGTCTTGTAACCTTTGAATCTTATGATGAAGATAAGTAAGTTCGTCTCAGTCAGACTTACCTCTCTCTCTTTGCCATATAACATCTTCTTGCCTTCATCCTTGTCCTCAAAACTTCTGTACCTGCATCAAACAATCCAATAAATATAACTGCTCACGTGCGTCCGGAATAAAGATGATCAGAAGCCCGGCCAGCCCCCTGTCCTGAGTCTGAGCCCTTGACCAATCCTAATCCTGGCCTAGCCCCCCTGCGCTGCCCGCGAATCCGCCCCCGTTATTCCAGCCATGATGACGCACTTTGTTCCGTCCCCCGATCTTGGACGTCAAATAAGAATGGCTGCGAATGAAGCTCAACAAACGGATGGTTGTGTTTTCAACTCTCATTATTTACCAGCCTTTGTGTGCAGGAATATGCGGCTGGATTACTGAGCAATAGCCGATTCATCAACAAGGACTGGACTGAGCCACCCTTGGCCGCGTTATCAAATTCCAATTCCAATTCAAGTTTCCTACCAAATCCATACCGGACCAACACTAGTCGAGACGTCAGTCAAACACACCACTTATCTACACCTCCTCCTCCTCCTCCTCCCATCTGAAGATCTTAATTATATTTCTTGCTTCCTGCTCGCATTGACTCCAATATAACCCCCCGGCAGGACATGAGAAGGTTCTCACGTTGCTGGTTTCTCTGGATGAAGGCCGTAATATGGCGTGGCCTCATGGCCGTTGGAATGAAGATCCATCACTACGCAGACCCCAAACCACCCTCTCCCAATTTCAAAATCCTCATTCCATCGAGGCTATCACCAGTTGGAGGCCAGTTCAAGCTCGTCTTCTACGTCCCGGAGTCCTACTATGCCGACGATGACGACCGACGATTCCCAGTTGTGGCCAATTTCCACGGCGGTGGCTTCACACTGGGCACTGGCACAGACGATGCGCGGTGGGCGTCTGCAGTATTGAAGAACGTGGATGCGGTTCTCGTATCGGTTGAATATAGACTGGCGCCAGAGTTCCCCTTCAGCGTCGGCGTAGAAGATGGAACAGACGCCCTCATCTACCTCGCTTCCCATGCCGAAGAGCTCCGTCTCGATCCCCATCGCATAGCACTGTCTGGCTTCAGCGCTGGTGGAAATTTCGCTTTTACTGTTCCCCTCATGCTACGAGACCTCCAGAATGACATAGGAAGACGCACGTTGCGTGAACAAACAAGCAATTGCCACATGAACAATAACTACAAATCCGCCTCGACCCTCTCTCTTGCTCGCCCTAGCAACCACCAGAGCTCCTCCATGCTTTCCCTTCCCCGACCAACTGCAACTCGCACAAACTCCTCCTCGCACTCCATTCTCAAACTATCAGATCTCGAGCCTACCGCTCTGGAAATCGACCAGAAGGTCCCAGACCTCACCATCCGCGCCATCGTCTCCTTCTACCCACCCACTGATTTCCGTAAATCCCGCGAGGAGAAACGCGTCACAAATCCGGCACCTGAAAAGAATCTCCCGCCCATGTTAACTAACCTCTTCGATCAGTCTTACCTGCCAGACTGCGGCATCGACCTCTCAGACCCATATCTTTCCCCCGCCGCAGCCACCGACTCGGAGCTGGTGGAAGCATATCCGGAGGACATTGTGCTGTACACCTGCGAATACGACATGTTGAACGTAGAAGGTATCGAGTTTGGCGAACGTCTTATCTCCCCGAGCGTAAACAAGACAGTACACGGAGGATTGATCAAAGCGGTTCCACACGCCTTTGATAAGAAACCCAATCCGCTGTCCTTCCCAGTCGCGGCAGACAAGTGCTATAACGAAGCTTGCGCGCACCTCAAGCGCGTGTTTGGGAGTAGGGTGAGCATTGAAGAGCGGACACAGCTGGACACTGTGGAGACGGTCGAGAGGTTCGACGAGGAGGAAGCTGCTGCTGCTCAAGAGATCGCTAAAGGCAAGGAGAGGGAGCGGGCGGAGGATACTGACGGGCTTTTGCAAGGTCCTAGCGTTTACGAGGCGGCATTGGTGAAGAAGGGTAGCTTGGGCACATGAGGGTTAGTAAGGGGCTAGAAAAAGTACTAGGCAGACGAAAAATCTATGTGCAGTAGTGTGTGACTTGTTGAAAGGGCATGATCTACTAGCTAGCTGGTCTATATAAACCAAAGAAAGAAAGAAAGAAAGAAGGAAAGAGAATATAAAGGAAGAAAGGAGTAGGATGGATGGACCGTGGCCCGTACGCCCGGCGTAGTTCGAGAAAGTCTAAAAGAAATAAAGCAGCTAATGAGCGCCACCGACCATGTTTTATCACAATTATATACGTATCTAACTAAAGAAGGCATAGGACCTAAGCACGAAGCGTTAACATAGACATGAGATATGCGATTGGATGGGAGGGTAGTATAGTAGAGTGCATATATATAAATATAAATATCAATCGCATATGCATGTATCACACATATATCATACGCATACTAGTATAATCTAATCCGACTCTGTTTTGTCTTCTGCATGTATTTTGAATTACGATGCCAATTTCTTTTTTACGGAATGTGTTTAATTGTACGTGTTGTATGAGAGGTTTTGAATGGGAGGGAGGGGAGAGGAAGGGGGTTGAAACTTGGAGAGGAGACTCAGGAGAGGAAGTAAATGAAAATCATGAGATCAATATGGGAATTAACCATGATATCTAATTCATGTCTTTCAAAAAATCAATTATAACTCCCCCCTCCTTATACCTAGTCCTTGAATATATCAGCGAGTCTCTTGTCTCAAGATATTGATCTATGAAAAATTTCGAAAAGAGTTCTTGTGTTATAGCTCGCTTATGCCATATGGTAATATTTGATTCTCGAGTTGTCTGCTCTGCTTACAGGGTCATAGTACTCGTATATGGCGTTAGTAGAGGTAGTTGTGGATACTGCATGAAAATTACTAATCCTTGAATGTTTTGTATTGTATTGAAGGCTGAGGATAGATTTAGATCGATGTTACTTTGACAGGGAATTGAATCAGGCAGCAGGCTTTATGGATGTTTTAATTTTTGCTCTGCTTTGCTCTGCTTTTAGTTTTATTTGCTTGCTTGACTGATATGCTTCATGCTGAGTAGTTGCTGAAATGAAACGGTTCTTGAAAAAATTGAAATAGGTATGTCTTTTTTGGGGGCGCTGTATTGTTGGATTTAGTATGTGAGGTTGTTGATCCATATACCACAAGTGATGCTTTTGCAAAACCTTTGTAATGGGCAATGAGCATCTAGTTGCTGTACCACGGACCACATCACCACATCACCACACATCCAGCCTCTCTCCTCTCTTGCTCGAAGTAGCGAAACCCACCTCAAGCTCATTGCTCACCTCCCCAACACATCACCCCCCTCCTCAACATCCACCTCCCCTCGCATCTTATACCCCGTAAACACTACCAACATACCCAAATCATAAACCGCCTTCAAACACCCCGCCACAACAAACGCCCACCCAATAGCATTCCTCCCCGCAAGCACACCCGAGACCAGCGGTCCGACACACTGCGCCAGCGTCCTCACCACATTCAACAACCCCATCACAGCAGTCCTCTCACGCGGCAGCACGACCGCCGCGAGAAACGCCGTGCGCGGCGCTGAATCCATGGTGATGGTGCTAGATCTCAAGATCAGGAAAATGGCGGCCAGGGTCAGCGAGGAGGGAAGAGGCATGAGAGCGAGGCAGATGCCGGAGGGGAGATGGGTGAAGACCATGGTGTTGACGTCGCCGAAGCGTTTGGCGAGGGGGGAGGCGAGGGGGATGGAGATGGCGCTGATGGCGCTTGTGAGGGAGAAAATGGTGCCGAGCTTTGTTTCTGAGAGGGAGAATTTGTCTTGGAAGAAGTAGGTTATCCATGATCTTTGGGGAGTTAGCTTTTCTGGTTGGTTGGTAGACACGGGATGATGGGAGTGGATAGTAGATATGTGATAGGGAGACTGACATAGGTGCGAGCCCGGAGGCGAAGGAGTCGATTCCAAATAAGAGACAGAGGTTCAGGATTACAGCTCTGCTTTCAACACTGATCTTTGGCAGTAACCCATGCAACGAAGACGTGGACTTTCGTTCCGGCTCCTTGGAGCTATCGACCAGAAGCGGAGCAGTCTCTGGATCTCCAGTCGTATGTATTTCCGTCCCATTACTTGCTTCCACTGCATCAGTCAAGCACATTGCAAGAAGAAACTTAACCATGCCAACCACAGCGTATCCCCAGAAGATAACTCGATAGGACCTCATAGCCGTCCACTTCAGATTCTCTCTCAGATGATTCACGAGCCATCCTGATAACACCATCGCACACGACATGGCAGAAGAGCCCATTAATGCATACCAGGCGAAAACATCTCTGCGTTTCGCAACCGGAGTGAGTTGTGCCAAAATTGACTCTTCGATTGCACGAAAAGGTCCTATTTCACTTCCACTACCTCACATATAAATCAGCCTTCAAACTCCCCCACAACCTTCTACCCAAACAGTCAATCAACCACCCGATTCACCCCCAACAAAGCAAACATACATACCTAGGACTAACAACCCCCAAAACAGCCGCCCCCAACAAAACCCAATACTCCCCACTCAGCGCAAACACCACTCCACTCCCAGCCATCAACAGCGCCCCCATCCCCAGCATCCTCTTCCTCCCCACCCCATCCGCACACAGCGTCAGGAGGAAACTAATCAGGAGATCCCCCGCCAGCGTGAGCGTCATGAATTGTCCGATGCGACATTTGCTGAGCCCTAGTTCGGCGAGGTAGGAGACCAGGATGAGCGCTACGCCGCCGAAGGCGAAGTGTCGGGCGAAGCGCTGCGTGCATAGGAGTTTGGTGTCGAGGGGGGAGGACCAGAGGGTTGAGAGGCCGATTTCTTGGAGGAGGGTTTGGTGGATGGGAGATGCCATTTTTGATTTTTCTGGGGGGGCGTGGTTGTGGTTGTTGCGGAAGGGATGTGTATGTATGTAAGAGGGATTAAGGCAGGAGGAAAGTTCGAGGTATATATATATATATATTAGCTCGCAGTGGATTACTAATATGAACCGTGTTGAAGCTGAACTCGAGTGAATACATATTCATATTATACTTGTCTTCTCCTGTCTCAAAGGTGATCTGTAAGTCTGGCTAACATCCAAAAATTTCAAATTCCGTCTGATTGGCTATCGTTTTACAAACAGTCCGTAAGCAGGTATCGTACCAACCACAGAACTTGCGTTTGCTGCTGCTGGAAGGCCGTATGCAATAATGTAAACGGGACTGTGTGTTGGCTGTGCAGCGGATTTGGTGAATTGGATCGATATATTAGGTAGATATTGAATCGGTTCGTAGAAAGATACATGACAAAAAAAATTATTAGTTAACAATATTGAATAGTGCATTGGACGCTAGATTTATTTCGAAGTACAAGTGTAAGTTAGTAGATGAAGCGTAGTCACTAGTCAAGGAAATGTAGTAGAATAAAATCTTTATTCTTGAGTTGAAAATAATACCTACAATACCTGGATAGAGTTGAATTTTGCATCTTAAAAGCCTCGTTGTATGTGCCCTTTTAAGTTATTGAATAAAGCAGTTGTTTTCACTTGTTTAGCTGCGTTACAGCAGTCATATAGCAGTAGTTTTGGTCGATAAGCTCGATTGTAGGATGGGGGCATTACCATCTTCCAGGACGTCAAAATCGTCAAACTCATATTCCCAACAGGACTTTCAGCAGGACGGGGAAGTTTGGCGAGCTGCCATCAACATTCAGCTTGCGGTGTACGTGAGAAGGGATAGAGTAATGCGACTTACCCAAGTCCAGTAACAGGATCCCATCCCTTGGCAGCTGGGAATCCAGGAGATCCACAGCCGGAGTTGTTACCAGACGTGATGTCCGTGAATGCCTCGGGGTGTTGATACTAAGAATCATCGAGTCAGCTAACCTACCGTAAAAGGGTTTATCACTACATAGGAAAACTTACTAGAATAGGATGAATAAACCCCACAGTACTCCTCCCGGCAGCAATTCTCTCTTCATTCACAAGATTGAGAACTGCACCCCAGACAGGCGCCGACAATGAAGTGCCACCAACCAACCACCATGATCCGTTCGAGTAGACAACTTGTCTATCACCGACCGCACTAACATCGGGATACGCACGCCCACCATGATGATAGAGACCACTAGCTACACTGCTGAAGTTCCCGTTCTCCACATAGTGATGGTAACCACTAAATCCCAAACTATCCTCAACCTGATCAAAGTACGCATTCACTGCCTCACGCTGATAGCTTGGAATGCCGAAAACATTGGAGAATCCACCACCGCTGGGAAACCGTGCAGTTGCAACCTCTTTTAGCTTTTGGCCTGGCACTGGCGGAGTGACGGGGTTGAAGCGATCCCATTCCGTGCTGCCAATGGAGAGAATATAAGGACAAGTGCTCGCGAAGTCCGGGTCGAAAATCTTGCCCGATACACCGTTGCAGGTGGCCTCACCAACACCTGAGTCACCGGACGACATAACAACTGTGACGCCTTGGAGAGCTAGCTTCATCCATTCGTTGCATTGGCGTTTTAGGTAGAAATCAGGGAGGTTAGCTTCTGTGGCACCATAAGAGATTGAGATCACGTTGGTCTGTTTGATTCCAATAAGTAAATCCCGTACACCGGCTTAGCACAAGACTTACGGGCTTGTAGACGCCGCATTGAAGCTGGCCTTTGTATCCTCCTGAATGGAGATCTGGATACACTGGATCCAGGCACTCCTCAACTGTGCAATCCCCAGTCTCGCCAAAGGCACTGTAAGTGCAGTAACTCCCATCAATTGCGTCGAGGAAAGCTGTTAAAATGAGCTAGAGGCCAAATAATGACTGGAATGGATATTATACTGTTCCAAAATCCACTGAAGTTCCCTGTCGACTCGTAGAACTCGTCATCTTCCTGGAAGAGAACCAATCCTTGAGGATAGATCAGTGGCTGCGAGGAATCGAAATCAAGACTGGATTCAAGATCGATAGGAACGAATTCGGTTGTGTCTTCGGTGGCTCCGATGGCACCATCAATCAGTCGCTCCTCAGGATAAGTCCCGTTAGGAATATGCCTGAGTCATGTCAACATCAGAATCAGACTGTCAAGATAAAATTTCTCACGGATAAAGAGTGCTATAGTAGATATCAAGATCCTTTCGACTATAGTGTACATCAAGGGACTCGAAGATACCAAGTTTGTTCCCTGGTGCCGCCTTAGAACCCCGAGGAAGATCGTATTGAACTGGTTTCCATCAGAAAAACTCACAAGTGCTGACAGAGAGAACGCCAGTACCTCTTGTGCATTCAGCCGTGACATATATATCACATACGCTGGAGTTCGGATGGGGAAATCCGGGAAGCTTGGTAATCAGCGGTCTGGCACCCACAGTGCTCTTGAATCTCTTAGAGAGCTCATCACCTCGACTTGCCTTGATGTTTCTTTGGCGAAGTCTAGTACCTGGAGTGATATAGTCGATGTGCTCTCGTAAATGAGTAGGAACGTGATACTCCTTGGTAGAAATATCATGAACGCCAGAGCTGTGCTCCCAGATATAGAAGTCTGCGAAAAGAAGATCTTCTACCTCGACAACGCTTGCGTCAAATTGTATCCACTTGAGATTTGTTAGCTTTGATGCATTAGTCTCTTGGGTAATCTTGTGGACTCTCCTGTCTATTAGTCGAAAGTGCAAAGCGATCAAAGCCAATTCCGGACGCCACAAGCCATTCTGAAACGACATCGATCGATAACTGATGAGGAGCGAAGAACTTTATGATCTCCTCCGAGGTCATGTGCTTGCCGTAGCTATCGGTTCCTGGAGTTGATCTGAAAGACAATCAGTACTATTGTTGGATACGGAGCAATGTCACTATGGCACGACTGGGTACTTACATTTCCATAAGTTTATCATGACCAGCTTCGAGATTACTCTGCTTGAGACCGATTCGCATAGGGAAAATCTGAACATCTGGCACCTTCGACCTCTTGGTCCAGTGATTTTGCCACAGAGGCAAATGTTGCTCGTGAAGAATATGTGAAGCCGGAACTGTCCGCTCAACCAAGGCTCCTCCATCGATAGGAATAGAGTTGGCTATGGCCTCGATAGCGAGGCCACTGTACAAGACGGCAACGAGCGAGGAGATCAACATGATTCACCGAAGAAAGAATTCAAAGAAAGGAGGGTTGCAAAGTGAATAGTGGACACAAGTGAAGTTGACATTCGAAGTTGGATGGGGACAATGTCACATTACTAATCCATTTGAAAGACATGACAAAACTTCCTATTTCGGACATCCTGTGACCAGCATCGTACAGAATGTCGTAAACCAAGCAGGAAGGTCACGCCCCCTCTATCCACCTTCTCAATCGCGTTCGCATCATAATCCTAGCGGCAGATTGCAGATTTCTCGTTCACAGCAGCATTACAAGCTTTGCTAAGCTTCCTTGGGGGAAAGTTATGGCCGCTGATTCTGCGGAGACATAAGCTTTATTGGCTCAACATCTATGAATGCACCGTACCGAGATGTCGTGTCTGCTATACAGTATTACTGTATGAGAAGTCATTTCCAATGTACGAGGAGGATTGGTAACACGGAAACGCATATTAAGATAACGGTATTTCGCTTATGGTGAGCTGTAGTCCAGTAAAAGATAAATTACAAAATTGAGAAAGCAGTGCACAGCCTTCGGTTATGTATACAACGAAAGAAAATACTCCCGTGTTAAGTAGCGCTGAATATGGAATCTCCGATACATACTACTTGATATGTATGTAAATGAGCCCGGTATATCTTAGGATATCTCCTAGGTCCCTTTCGGATTCGCTTAAAATCGCTTAATCGCCCCCACTCCTTTCTCCCTATAAACTCGGCTCCTGCTCCACGGATTTGGACTGGAAGCATGATATAAGTAAAGATAGTATTGCTACACTTAATGGACCTACTATCTCTTTTTAGATCCGATGCGTTAGAAGGGTTCCATATCAATGATAATAGGCTATAGGCTTACGTGTAACGTCTATAATGTGTTCATCTTGCCTCGTGCTGGCTTGTTAATGAAACAGGAAAAAGACGGAAAGAAGACAGCCTGGATTGTAAGATTTTGCTTGCTCTGGACAGATTTTAAGAGAGATATCGCTGAGCATCTGAATTTCTGTACAATTATATTTGGATGTATTCTTTCTTTCTATTCTATTCTCGAGAAAAAATTTGTTAGGAAATTGATAATCATATTACTCGCATAAATATTCATAACATCATAACAAGGGATATACTTTTTCTTCTTTGTCTTCTTCTTCTTCCTCTTCTTCTATCCATCCCATCAACTAACACGCACGTATCCCAGCCTCAACCTTCAAATCCCTACTACTAAACCCCACACTAACCCCAAATTCCCCAGAAGGAATAACCCAATCCTGGGCCACAACATCCCAGTAACTCATATCTCTACGCATCAGCGCAAAGGAGACCCTCTGACTAGCCCCCGCATCCAAGAAGATCTTCTCGAACCCCCTTAGCTGCTTCGGTGGCGTGCCCGCCGGCGCAGACGCTGGATAAGAGAGGTAGAGCTGTGGAACAGTGGCACCGCTCACGGCTCCTGTGTTCGTTAATGTGACGGTGACGTTGTACAGGTTCTCCCACAGCGCGGGATTGCCGCCGGGGGTTGCATTCTGTGTGGGAGGAGCAGTCGCTGACACTTTCCTCTTGTGGGAGATAGGAGAGATGGAGATGTCAGCGAGCGAGAAGTTTGTGTATGATAAGCCGAATCCGAATTCATATCGCACGGACATGTTCTGTGCGTCGAAATAGCGGTAGTCGATCTCGAGCTTCTCTTCGAACCACGCCTGCCAGGCGTCTGGATCCGTGGAGTTTACAGCCGTGGTAGGAAGACCGTTGTAGTCATCTTTGTTGTATGCGATGGTGTATGGTAGCTTGCCAGAGGGGTTCACGTCGCCGTACAGGATGTCGACAATGGAGTTTCCGGATTCTTGACCGGGGTAGTGTGCTGCGAGGATGGCGGTAACGTTGGGGTGGTCGGACCAGGGAAGATCGTTGATGCCGGAAGAGTGGGTGATGACAATTGTGTTGTTGCAGTACGAGGCGACGGATTCAACGACTTCGTTTCCCTGCCAGTCGAGTTCCAGAGTGGTCCGGTCGGCTGCCTCTTCGGCCCAGGTCTTTAGGAAGACAAGGCACACTTCTGGGATAGCAGGGACGGCGAGTGTGGTGATGTCGGTTTCAGCGATAAGTGTGTTATTGAGCCATTGCTGGATGAGAGAGTTGTCCTTTGCAGCACGGGTCTTGATGGCTTCGAGGGGTGTAATGAGGTACGTGAGACGACCGGTGCCGGATCCACCACCGGCAACAAGAGTTCCGTATTCGAAGTTGACCTGGTTGTAGAATCCTTCCGTATCCTCACTGGCATCATTGCCGAAGACAGCAATTGACTTGGGTGCCTTCAGTGGTAGAGCATTGTTAGTGTTCTTGAGCAGCACAGTAGATGATGCGCCGTGCTTGCGGATCAGAGCACCGTGGCCAGCTCGCACATCACGACTGCGTTCCCCGGTCAAGTTGTATTCGCGGAACCAAGTGGATTTAGGTGAAAAGGTGTTTAGGTCAGCGGAGGATGGGTCCACAGTTGGGTAGTTCTGGTCTTGACCAAGGTAGAAATATGGGGTCATGATGCGCATGACCATGTCATCCACGCGTGACGAGTCCAGAGTGCCGTTGTTGACAGCAAGTGTGATATTTCCACCAAAGTCAGATGCTTCGCCAAAGATAAGGCCGTACATGCCGAGACCTCCGGGCATGTTCATGTCCAAGCCGGCTTCGATGGATGGGACACCAGAGTGAGTTGCTCCCCAGTCAGACATGACATAACCTTGGAACCCAAGCTCACCCTTCAGATACCCATTCAGGGCCTTCGAGTTCTCGCAAGCATAGGATCCGTTCAGTCGCTGATAACTGCACATGATACTTGCAACACCAGCACGTACAGCATTTGCAAATGGCCACATGTAGAGCTCGTGCATCGTCCTATCATCAATGTTGGCAGAGATTGATTCTTGGACAATGGATCCATTGGCATAGTTAGGGTTTCGTTGAGTTTCCTGCTCGTTTCCAATCCAATGCTTGGCGCAGGCTTGGAGGCCGTCACTCTGAAGACCGGTAATGGTTTCTTCCATAGCAACACCAGTGAGATAGGGATCAGGAGAGAATCCCTCCCAGTTTCTTCCAGCATAGGCGGATCGACCCAATGGGCCAGCGACGGGACTAAGATAGGTCAGTAAAGAAGCTGAAGTAAGTCAAAGAAGTGTCTCACCTGAGAGCAACTTGCGCGCCCTTTGCTTTAAACTCGGCCCCCATAGCCACACCACGCTCGTACATTAATTGACGGTCAAAAGAGGCAGCAGTTGTTACACCCGCCAGGAACACACTTGCGTAATCCACAGTTCGAATGGCCAATGGGCCATCCTGGAGGCAGAGACCACCAAATCCGAGACGAGGAATAGCAACAATGTTCCCAACACATGGTCCAGGCTTTCCAGTGGTCATATCTGCCTTTTCTGCTGGAGTTAATTGAGCAACAAAGCCCCTGGCTTTCGCCAAAGCTTCCTCCCAACCTCCAGAACCAGTTGTATTTGCTACAGAGTGTTAGCAAGCTCTACATGAGTTTTTTCTGAGAGAAACTTACGTGACGGGTACACTGGGGTAGAGTGGCCATATTGACCCAGAATAATTGTATCCAGGGGTTGAATTACTGCCAGAGCCGGCACAAGTAGAGCTGCTGCTGATAGAAAAGAGTAAAGCATATTGAATGGATGGATTTGTGTCCAGTTTGCGACTGAAGATCAAGATTTAGATGATGGCATCTTGGTACCTTTTATAAGTGAGCCGAAATAAATGGATTTCAGTATCAATGACACACTTCTCCCTGAGAGTGAATAATAGCACTCTTGGCTTCCCAAAACCTGGTGCATCTATCGGGCCGTGAAAGAAAGAAATCGAATTGGCAGTAGTAGTACCCCATCTTCGAGGTAGACTAAGTGTAGTCTAACAGACAGAACATACCAGATGCATGCCACCTTGGAGGTCATTTTCTTTGTAAATGTTGTCTGCCCGTATTGATCGTCACTCACTACAGAGCTGTCTCCCAGGTAAACCCATATGTCTAATTGAGCTGCCGAAGATATCCCGCCCAGCCGCATCAAAGTCAATGTTTTGCGGGGCGATAAGCGACGCCATGAGGTCGGGAGATGGGGATATGGAGTCCGGGAATACTGGGGAAGCCTGCTATTGGGGGGGTTATGGGGATACATGTACTGTACATGTGAGGGAAAAGGGCCGAACCCTCCATATACCCCGCTCTTTCTTTAACCCTTTTTCTTACTCCCATGTGGCTTGAAAAGGAGATTCTTTAAATAATTGCCACAAAATCCCCATCAAAATATGGATTCTGCCCCTTGTCAGAAGAGAAGCCCCCGAAGTTCTCCCAGAAAATGATGGGAAAAAGCGATAGCGAGTACTTCGCACAGATCTTATGCTCAGGGGTCTGCATTGGTAAGGATTCGTCATCTAGAACATTGCGGAGAGAAGTTTATGTTTGCCGAAAGATGGGATGATGGGATCTTGAATTTTTGAGGAACATGTTACATGACTCGAGAAAATGGGGATTTACCCCACCCCCAAGAACTCTACCGAATTTCATGAGCATCCACTTGGATCGGACGGCAGTCGAGCGAGGAAATAGAAAAACAGAAAAAACTGTATCCGAGTTCTTCATCTTGATCTTGAAGGTCAAGACGATGAAAGCATCGAGCGATGAATTGATGCTACACTTGTAGAATGAATGTCATATCATATTTTTTCGAGTCGGGTGCACTCATTGCACTCAAAGATGCCTCGCATCGATCTTGCCGTAACCCTAGACACCTCTCAACTGAACAATATCCTGGTACAAAAATAATAATACGAACAGAAAGAAATCACACTTCACTCTCGGCTCTTCGTCTCTCAACCTCGGCAGACCTTTTGAACTGACGACTGTACCCGGCCCACTTCGAACCTGGACAACGAGAGAGACCAATGGATCCACCAGAAATCCCAATAAAAATAGGGTAATAATAGTGATAGCCAGCTGAGGTCGTCTGCAAGTTCATTGCATGTCCTACCCGCAATCTCACCACCTGGTACCGGCAAAAATAGTATGAAGAGGAGACCCCTCATTACCAATTTACCAAGGTCCAAGTCCCGCAAAAGGCCCGGAGAGCACGCTCTCTCAGGATCTGGGGGATCAGCAATAATGGACTGCGGACGTCATTGGTAATCGCTTCGGTAATAGATTCACCCAGATACCTGGCCATGGGAGGAGGGCTGAAAGCCTGAAAGAGAGTTGTGCGGGTGATGTTTGTGGATGGAGACCGGAGGGTGGAGGCACTGGAGAAAAAGTCTAATGTGAGAGAATTAGCGAGAATCGAATGAATTTCTAGTCTTAGCTTTCACGTGTGATCACTCTCCTCTGTGACAGGAGAGGACATGACTTATGGTAAAATCAGGATACAAGGTTCATTTCTACTCGTCAGAAGAATCATTAACGCTGTCACAAACCTTTTATAACTCTTTTGAGACGAAATATAATTTGATTGTAGATCACGTGTATACATGCTACCTCACTCACTGCTAAGTTCCGGCCAGTTTCTTTCTTCAAATTTTCTTCACACCGGAGATATAGTGGTCGGTCACTGATGGTAGGTCTATATCATAAAATTATATCTTCCTATTTCGAAAGCTCTGCATTATCTATTGTCCGCAAGGAATAGGGCTATTTACATTCTTTCGGAAACTGTTATGTGTATCGTATTTTCGATAAATAAGCTAAATATCAAACTATTCAAGGTTACAAGGTGACAGGAGGAGAATAAGAATCGAAATATGTTTTGGAGTTGATTATTGGCTAAAGAAGGATTTCATTAACTTAACCAGATACCAAGAGCTATCATACATGATACAGAAACCGATATCTAGAACCCATTATCAAAAGCAATACCGCTCTCCATACATCACATAGAATAACATAACTATCCTAAGTCCCCCAATTATCTATTTGCACTAAACCAAAAACACCCCACCATCGAAAAAAAGAGAACAGAAAAACGAAAAACGAAAAACTTTTTTGTTGTCCTGCTTGCTTCGTAACCCTCCACCCATCCCATAAGAGACGATGAAAAGAGGCACTACTGACGCCCACTGCTACGCGAAAGCGCAGGACAGTGGTGGGCCCCCCCCCAAGGCGAGTATGGGGAAGACCCTGTCTTAGCTTTCATCCGACAGGGAAGATGTTATCGAGTTGTGATTGAGCGGGTCTTGTTTTTCGGTTTTGTTTTTGAGACTGCGTGATGTGTTTGGTGACGTCGAGTATTCGTTTGGTTTGGTGGTTCTTCTCGATCCGTTTTGGAGAGGATGTTGTTTGAACTGACGTCGCCTTTAATACATCATTGATAGTTGATGTGGCATGATGTTGATGTGATGTGATTCGTGATTGCTGATATTGCGGCTCATGATATGATCATATGTCGGTATGATCAACGATGATTTGCTGCTTTGGTTGATGTATTGCTTTTGTGTTGGCACTTTCCATTTTGATATGGAGGTTTGTTTCGAATCAGGAATCAGTGATCAGGAAGCTTGATGGTGGTAGGCTTCTTCCAGTATGAGATGGCATGATACCCAGTTGGGTGATCATAGCTTTCAGTATATTCTCACACTGGTATTAAAGAGCCTTTTGAGCTCTTTAATCTCGGCATCGAGTTCATCATCTGCCACAACTTTCTTTTTGCTCTTCTTCCCCTTGGGCTTAGGGGAAGACTTCTCGATATTAATCGAAGACTCCCCGTCTTGGTGCGAAGAAGTCTCGATTAGAGTTGCAGCTTCTCCCATTTGAATTCTCAATTGAGTTGGGAGAGCTGGGGATTTGTTCACCGAGTTGGGTGTCGGTGTTTTGACCCGTGAAGTTACGGGTCTGGTGATGCCAGCATCAAGGATGGTGGATGTGGCCGAAGGATCGGTTGCTCCTGCCTCGAGCTCCGATATTTGAATCCAAGGCGCTCTTTTGATGTTGAGCGCCCTGGCGAGGAAGGTGTAACTTTCTTGCGACAGTCGATTGTCGAAGGGCTGATTGCTGAATAGTTTCAGCTTGGAGAGCGGGATGACATAGACGTGGTTGGTCTGAATGTACGATTGTTTGTACATTGTACCAGCACTCTCGAGATACATGATCTCATCAGCGAAGAAGGTTGAGCCGGCGATAGGTCCATGTCCCTTAGGCTGACGGGAGATAAGGAGATTTCGGACCCTTTCGAACTTGTTTGGTCGAGGATTGGCGGAGATCTAGAGAATGGTAAGCTACACTGGGGGTTGTTCAGTGACCTGAGAAGACTACTTACGATGCAAGACAAAGTCATTATTTCGCCTCCTTTTGGTCGCTCGTCCCACAAATGGAGGATTACCGCCGGACTGTCAACTAGTTAGTGCTAGTTCTAGAATGTAAAAGACACTTTAATGCAATTACAAAGATGATGACAGAGGACCGGACAAAAAAGCTAACTCATGCAAGAGGAAACTTACTGGTTGAATGCTCCATTTTCGATGATGGGCTTTGGACAATCTGGCTGCACACAGTGGATGCAACTGCGAGCATTTCCCTCGTTTGGTGCGAGGTATACAATGCTGCCAATGGCGATATCTTTCTCCGATAAGGGCGCTCTCGGAGGAAAGGGCGATCTTTGTGGCGACTGTGATCGCTGTCGAAAGCTTTGAGTTGACTGATATGGGTAAATTGGTTGTTGAAATTGCTGAGGATATTGAGCGTATCCGAGTTGTTGGAACTGAACATGTTGGGGAAAGTAAGCTGGCATGCAATGGAAGGCGTCCATTGTGGTGTTAGGTATGTAATAGGCAATGTATCGTAAGATATGTGGAATTGCTCTAACAAAATTTCGATATCAGATAGGTAGCTGAATGTATCTGTGTCGATGTATGAGAATGAAAGAAGGATCTTTGAGCCGTGACTACAGGACTTTATACTATAGGGCAAGATATAGCTCCTGAGCTAAGGTAGTCTGAACCATGTTGATTGTAATGACCGCCGCCTGGCGATTACTTCATAGTAGGTCAAGCTACTATTAGACAGCATTTAGGGAAGTGACGACCTATTTCGTGCATAGTGCATACGCGATAACCATCGCCCCTTGACGATGATTATACGACTAATTGGCACTTACTTAACAATTTGGTCCTACTAACATATCCTATTTAGTTTGGGTTAGAGAATAGTACTCCACAGAATCATGCCAAAGCCTGAACTCAATATCATACCAAGGGTTCACTATACCGATTACCGGACGCTTGGGTGGAAACTAGTTATAACTCCTATGACATTGACTACTCCATCACATCGAATCTCGTATGACGTGCTTGAAAATCACTAAGTATAGTTTAAGCCGGTCTGTTTATTTTAACTCTAGAGTTGGGACCAATGACAATACGCATCCAAGATATCAGGGCTGTTTACCCCGATACCCTAACGAGATGACAACAAAGCATCAGCGCAAACTAAAGGAACTTAAGTTCGGCACAAATTCTACTTGGAGTAATACCGTTCCGGAATGCAATAAGTCAATTCTTATATGCTATACAATGGAAGAGTACATACTTTGCGGACAGCACTGATTCCAGTGGCACCTTCCTTAAGAAATAAAAAAACAGGTGACAACTGTAAATGTTGAGAAATGATTCTGTGGATATAATTGTACAAAGCATAGCAATGAAACCAAAAAAGTGATACTTTCCGACTGAATAATAGACTGAGTGAGTTCTGCCAACCTTGTACCTATTCTTCATACAGTACGCCCCTCGGCTCGCTTAATTTAAAGGGGGGGTTTTAATCGGCAAGGAACAAACAGAAAATTTGAAATTCCGAACACAAGATATGAACACACCTTATTCATTCAGCAAAGAAACACCGCTGACAACACAATCTCTCAAACTCCGTGTGATCACTTATTTCAACAAACATAATACTCTCAGGGAGAAAACCGGTGTCCTAAGCACCAATTAGTGCACCTCATCCAATTAGTCATCTTACAATACTAGCTACTGCTAGCTACGTACTACTAGCTCCTAAAATCTAGCAACGTCCCGATCCATGGGACCTCTACTATGTCGCTATATTAAGTTGAACATCAAAAACTTTATTTTGATTTAGTCAAGCAGTACTATAGTAGCGCAGTAATCAGTTCGACTTTACGTACGGCTTTTCACCACGCTAAAGCATTGATTATAAATACATATTACTAGATAGCGTAGATCAGACTATCAGTCGCTCCGCGCCAGATAGGAGATTGCAAGATAGGTGAAACATCGTTCCAAAAGCTCTGCTATTGCTAGTTGATGGATGATGTGGATGATGTGACCGCGGCGCCAACCTCTCTGGCTATATCCCGACATCGCCGCAATCGCAGATTCAGAGTCATGAGGTATACGCGTAATTACGTATGTGTGATCGATTGCGATAGCTTTTAGCAGCCTGGGTGAGCAGAGAAAAAAGTAGTACTCAAGTGACAAGTCCCAGCTTTGAATGAATAGGGAAGAATGGCTAGGAATAGAATGCATGGTTGACGATTTATCAATCAACCATATGACTAAAGAATGCGAAGTTCATAGGAGCACTGAGACAAACTCTGGCATTGATTGGATTGGACCATGAATAAGCACATCTTACAGAAAAATCATAAGTACCATAAAATAGAGCCGCGCCTCCTAGGATCAGCGGCTACAAAGCTAAATAGACAAACCGCGCAGAAAATGCAACAAGTATGCACAAAGGTGTATCGTTAATCCATCCATCCGAACCAAGACCTTGGCAGCTCACGACACCCCCTATTCTTACAAAAATGCAAAGCGTAAATAAATGAGATAGAAAAAGAATCTAATCTCCCATAATGTCATCCTCATCTTCTTCTTCCACATCCCCTCCATCGCCGTCTCCATCCGCACTGCCCTCAGGTTCCTCATCTAGGAGCTCACGTCGGCGAAGATCCTCCACTGTACCTTCCTCCGGCTCAACGTCAGCGAAAGGATCATCTTCCTCGTCTTCCTCTTCCACGACTTCCTTGCTCTTTGCAGCTCTTTGCTTGGCTTCAGCGGCGGCCTGTTGGGCTTTGCTCTTGTGGCTCTTCTTTGTCTTTGGCTTCGGCTCATCGAGGTAGGCAACCACATCTCTGAAATTAGGGCCTAGCCGTTGTCGGTTCCGTTGAAGACGTTGCCGGAGCTTGCCATTGAGGGGGCGAGAAGCGTCGATGACTTGCCCCAGGATCGCAAGAACAAGTTTACCGGTGAGTTCACAAAGATCCTTTTCAGCTGCCAAAGTCTCGGCTTGTCGCTCACTATCCGTCACATCCTCCTCGTCATCTTCTGGTTCCTCATCAACATCCTCGGGATCCTCATCATCGCTAGGTTCGGCAAGCCGCTTCTTCGCTTTCTTGGCGAATTGCTTCTCTAAGGCGTCAAATATGGAGACCAATTCTCTATGGACCTCAGGTGGAATATGTCGGATGAGTGTAAGATAATACGGACTGTCGTTCTCATTTGAGTCTGCTTCTTGTGACTCTGAAGATCTCAAGGTTGTAAACAAGGTATGGATGTCAAGAATAGTGCCAGCACCTACGAGCCGAACCGGATCCAGTGTGGACCTGGATGAAAAAGCTGCGGTGAGGTTGATGATGAAAATGTCCTGCCATTCTTTGAGGTGATCGATATCAAGGTCCGCGATTTCATCATCAATTTCTAGCGCATCAGTCAATGCTCGCACCTTCCACATGAAGTAGAACATGGCAGACTTCATGGCGGATAGAACAACCTCGTCCTCTAACGCATCCAAGGCCTCTTCGTTTTCTTCCTCGAACACGCCTCGAGCAATGATGTCGAGGAGAATGACGATAGGTAGTGGGCCATCACCAGCCGACGCTGTATCTTCCAGCACTTCGACAGAGCTAGAAATGGTGGATAGTTGCTCTAGCCTAGCAAGATTGTGAGAGAGCTCAGTAAGAATCTTTTCTGGCAGCCGGCCCCGAATTGATACCTCTCCAGCTTGGTTGATCTTCCTCAGCGAGTTGGCTGTATCCTCCCAGAGCGATAAGATCTTACTATCCGCAATTTCTTCTAACTCCTCATTTCCTCGGGCATGTAAGAGAGCAGCAACCGCTTCTGCAAGAACACTCTTATCTGCATGGCCATTGAACTGAGCACAAATTTCATCCAGCATCTGAGCATAGACGGTTGCATCTTGTCTCAGCTCTTGAAATACCCCTAGGTCTAAAACGTGCTCCAATCGTAAAACGACTCTAACCGTCCTCGGATCTGCGCCATACTTCTTCAAGAGGCGTGGAATAAGATCTGCTAATCGACGAGCCGTAAGTTCCTTCACCTCTGTAGCCTCCGCCTTTGTAATTCTGCCCTTGCCTTTCTCCTTCGCGGATTCGTCGATATGGGCGAGATTTACTTTCACAATAGCGTTAAGGATTTCCAAGAGAACAAGCTCTTCCTTCTCATCAGGCTTGAAACTAGCTCGAATGGCCTTTTCGATATCATTGACATCAGTGCTAGAGGTATGATCGTATAAAAGATAGCCAGCCAGCACCTGCCAATCCTTTAGGACCGGGACTTTCTCGTAAAGGGCTTCTGCTGCAAGAGTGAACCTCGAGTTCGAGGCAGAAATTTCGAGGAAGTCTCCGTCTATTTGACATGGTATTTCTTCCTGATCTTGCGTGTCGTAGCTTAAGAGGTTTTCCAAAAGGCACTTCAGTTTGATCCATCCAGCGCGAGGAGTATCATAGTCTTCCTCGTCATCGACGATCAAGAGATCTTCAATAGCATCTTCACCCCCAAGCTCTTCCACCTTCTGATCATATAGATCATTAATATTTTCAGCAAAAAAACCCACGGTTGCTTTTCGTACTTTTGGATCCGCGTCGAATATCAATTTGCCAATCGTATCGATGTCATCAGGCTCCAGCATACCAGCTTCTCGAATCGAGTCCATTAGCTCCACGGCGACTATCCTCACCCCTGGTTCCGAATCGCGGCTTGCCATTTCAATCATGCGAGGTCTGAATCTTTCAACGAAATGGCGCATGCCTCCGGCGTTGAGGTCTTTCATTAGTCTCTGAAGCTGTCTGACCACCTCTAGACGCATGGGCCCGTGAATATCAGACAGCATCCAGCCCATGTAACGTAGATATGAGCCTTCGAAGAACACGCTCTCCAACGTTAGCATCCAAGTTCCCATTGCTTCAGCGCACTCTATGCGAATCTTGGGGTCGACATCTCGATATCTATGCGTATAGACCGCCTCAAAAAACCTGTTGATCCTCAATTCGATGAATTCATTGTTATCTTCATTCGTCTTCACTCTCTGCTGGAAGTCAGCGAGCCTGGCTTTGTTCGCCCCTTTCTTTTTCCTTTCCGCCTCAAGTTGACGCTGAACCTTTGCCGCGAGATCGATTTCGTGATTGGCAACCCTGCACATGGCAGTCGTAATTGTCAATGCAACCAAAGTTGCGGTATGTCGGAATGGTCGCAAAGTCGAGGAAGACAAACTCGAGATCCATACGTCGATATTCTCGATGAGAGGCTTCTCACGGTAAAAGATACCAGTGTTGTGCATAGCTTGAATCAGGGTGTCGAAGAATGTGACGAGCGATTGCCTAAATGCATGACTACTTTTCGCTTTTGCTATCAAAGGGTAATCGGTGATGTTTTGCTGGAACCAATTAATATAGTAGTCAAAGGTAAGAAAGCAGTGAACTCACAGATTGATGTTCTAGTTGTATATCTTCCAGTTTGTTCGCAGCATTATCATCGTCTGCAACATCATCGCTTGTGACTTCTATGGAACAGCCAGCACTTCTCAAGACTAGGTTGACTAGATCAGCTAGAGCAGGGATATTGTCTGCTTCATATCTTGCCAACCATCGGGTCACCACATCCTCCGTATCATCGCCAGATAGGAATACATCAGCTAGAGAGGTATCAGCAAGGCTCTTTACTTGTAGGTATAAATTGGCGTACCGTATAACCCTCCGGCCTCACTATCCGCAATCGCTACTCGCTTGCCGCTCTTTTTTGGCCGAGCGGGCAATTTAACGGCTAGCGGCTCGTCATTTGATGCATCGCCATTGACTTTCGGCTTCTTAGCTGCAGGCTTCTTGGGTTGCTTTGTAGGTTTGGACTTCTTCGCTCTCCTTCGAGCCTCTTGTATTTCCTCCTCATCAGCACTCTCCACTTCATCCTCACTGGCCTCTTCGAGCTCCTCCATGTCTGACGCGTCGGCTTCCTCTTCCTGCTCCGGCCGCTTTCTCTTGGAGGTCGCAGATCCAGTTTGGGAGGAAGGCGCATCGGGAATGAACTTTTCTGGGATCTTCACGGCGCGTCCAGACTTGCGCCGGCCTCCTTGTGCGACGGGAGAGCTCGCCACGTCATTGTTGGAAATATCCATGAGGGGCATTCGTCGGGCAGTCATAGAGACATCTGCTGCAAATGTAAATTTGATGTTGGGGAGTGAGTATAGAATTGTGGCGCGTCGAAACTGTCTAAAGTGGTGTTGATCAAGCGCGAAGTGGAAAGTCGCGATGGGATGGCCACCAACCATCGATTGGGGTTAGCGCGTTTTTTGTGGCCTGAGGCAAAGAATAGCCCACCAGTCAGGCTGGAGTAACCCATGAAACTCGCTTCCTCCTGCAAATAATATACCCCGCGGCTCATTCTATCTATCATACGTTTGGACGTGGTATTGATATATTCGCTCTTCGGCTCTACGTCCCTTGTGTAGATTATCATAGCCAGTCAATCTACATTCTACGAGTCATGTCTTGCTAAGAGAAGCGACCATTGCCACATCCTTCGAGGAAGGTGATCCTTCTCCCGTCTCTCCATGAGCTCCCCTTTCCCACCATCATCCTCTGCTCCTGGAGATGGGCGCCTGGTGGTACAGCTGTTGCCGCAAAAAATATCCGGTCTATCAACAATCTCCTTTCAATACCCATTGAAGCTCATCTCTCCCTCGCCCGCTGCTGATCAGAAGAGTGTCCTCGTCTTCCTTCTGACATATGGTGGAGGACTTGTCGGTGGCGACCAGGTGAACCTGACCATCGATGTCAAGCCCAAAGCAAGGCTCAGCATTGTTACTCAAGGACATACCAAAATTTTCAAGTCCCCATCCCGTGACGTTATTACTCGTCAACAGCTCGAAGTGACCATCGAGAGTGGTGCTGCCGTTTGCCTGCTTCCAGATCCAGTGCAACCATTTGATGGTAGCGTTTATGAACAGTCCCAGAAATTTTTTATAGTTGATGATGGGAATCTTTGTCTCCTCGATTGGGTATCTGAAGGACGGACAGCCCGAGGAGAGGAATGGGATCTGCGAGCATGGAGAGGGAGGAATGAAATTTGGTCAAAGGGAGATGCACACAAGAAAGAGCGACTCCTGTTGAGGGACAGTCTCATCTTGGATGGAGATGCTATGGATGCTGCAGAAAGGGGTCTGAGGAAGAAAATGCACAACATGGGAATATTCGGCACTCTAATACTCCGAGGTCCGTTGATGGAGTCTCTCGCAAACTTTTTCCTCGCCGAATTTTCTGCACTGCCCCGGATCGGCGCCAGGGACTTCAGATCCCAGGATAAAGTTGATAGGGATAGTGGAGTCGTGATATCGAAACGGGAATTGTGGAGATTGTCGCGATTGAATCAGGAGAAGACGAACGCACTATTATGGTCAGCTGCTAAGGTGAGAGGATGCACTGTTGTCAAATTCGGAGCTCGTACTGTCGAAGGCGGACGTACTTGGATTGGAAGCATGCTGAAAGAAGAGGGATCGATATCTCGAGAATTCGGGGACGACTCAACGATGTGCGTTCGTTGATCCTGCACGACTCGGCTTTCGTACCGTCCCGCAGCCGCAAGTTAGTACGAAACTTGAACTCGCACGCCACGTAGGGTGTTTCAATCTCTGGTCTTGTGCTTCCTACCTGTACGCAGAAGCAAGACGTAGCGAATTCCAGATCGCCCAGGTCTCAAACAATCTAGTCCATTCCTGCCTCGTCCCAGTTTATCTTCCATGAGGTTTGCTGGTATCTCTCTGCAAAAAGGAATAAAGCCACATCAATCTTTTATTACAGCTGACCAGTACTGCAGCTGGACTGACTGGCTCTTTGAAATACTTTTCTGTTCAGGCAAGTGTCCGGGGCGAGTGATGATCTGGTGAGCCCCAGAGATCATTTCAATTGCTTTGCTGCCACTTGTTTGCATATGCCACGAATGTTTATTGTATTATTGAACCCAAAACTTGATCAGCGTCTCCTTTAGCGATGTTCGTTTAGAATTTCCAATTGACAGAAGGTACGAATTGCACGAGAAGTTATCCTTTCATTTCCACTACTTCCACCCGGCTACCGCGCAATGCTATCATCTTGTATTACATAAGATGGCTCACTTGAGCTGCTACTAGGGTGCTCCCCGGGAATTCCACATGATTGCGTAGCGCTCATACTAAAAGGCTTCTCGCAAAGTCTCTTGGTATATAAAACACCGCACGTCTGCAAGTCGATCTCCGATGCACAATGCGACAAACAAAGATCACAATTGAAGAATTTCTCGCCGCAAGTGCACGTACGAAGCACGTCTATCTATGCATGGGACCCTAGCTGCGCGCGTCTTCTAGAGCATGAATTACCGAAAAAATGTTTCCTAGACCGGCTTCAGTTTGTAGGTGCGAAGTATATACTCGAAACAGCGAAGCGCCCAGCCATCAGCGGCAAATCTGTCTTGGCAATCAGCTGCCGGGCAAAGCTTGTTCTCGTTTGATATATCCGATTTATTTAGCTGCTTCTTCATCGCTTACTCTTCAGTTCACCTGCATTTACTATGTTTCTGGAATCCTCACAATGAAAAGTTGCAATTGGACTTCAAGCTTTCTTCGCTTGAGCTCAAGACCTTCATTACCGCTTGCGACTTGCGCTGGCCGAAGGCCGAGACAATGAAACATTTCAAAACTACCCACAGCGGGTCATGAAGTCGACCGTGTCTCGTATTGGTATCTCGTTAAAGCTCTTTCTTGGTTTTGCTTGACTGGCTTGGAAACGCGCACAGACACGGGGGACAGAGAACGTGGCTCATGATGGGTTCGTTTGACGCCATCGGTCAAAAGGGTCAACACGCCGCTAGCCGCTACGCGAAAGGGGGCCTCAGCCACGACCTAGACCCGTTTCAGTTGTCTGATTTCCTTGTGCGACCATGCCATCCACGCTGGAGATCCCTCTGGGATGCTCGACTTCTCTACCTTGTCCTGAGTCCGTTTGGAAAATCATCTTGTCAGTCGGCACCACCTTCCATATCTCGGTTGATAACTGAGCCCTATGGACGTGACTCGACCAAGAAACCTCACTTGTTGTCAGATTCTTAGCCTTTAAAACGCCTTTGTGACAGCAGACCCGAGACTTCGGGCACAAAGGATACAAGTAAGAAGGTCTAAGTTCCAACCAGTAATTCAACCAGCCAATTATGGGGCCCTTGGTTCTCTCTCCTTTCTTGCGAAAGAATGCACGACACTCGTCCCAATAATTGACCCTCGTCAATAGCCTCGCATAGTTTGGACTCCAAAGTCCCCTTCGACTATCGAACCTTCTTGGGAGGAGGCATGCACGAAACACCATGCCTATTCCCAAGAGTAAAAAATGTATTAAAGCTGCTCAAAGTCCCTCTCATTGAACAGCATCAGCGATCATCAGTTATCCATTTATCTTCACTTTCACACAGTTCTTTTCACTTCCACAGCTCTTACGATTGACTCGTGACCGCTTACAATCTTTACTGCATAATTCAAACATTCTGTTACATTCAAGTAATTCTTTTTACAACGACAATTCAGATACCGCAAATATGCTCTCCAAAATCCTCCTTATTGCTCTTGCAGCTTCTCCTCTCGTCTCCGCCCATGGCAAGATTGCAGTTATAGTAAGCACTTGTGCGACGCCGGTGACATTGAGAAGTGTCTTTCAGCTAATCAACGGTACAGACTGGTGACGCAGGTGGAAACACCACTGCTCTTGGTATCCAAGGAGGTGTCGTCCCAGGCGCAGGCAAGAACAAGGTGACCGAAGTCGATACCACTGTCTTTAAAAGCACGAACGCCCTAACCGATGGGCTGGGAAAGACCTCAGCTGGAGCCAACACATTGTCCGCTATATCTGCTGTTACGGCCCAATCCGGCAACACTCTCGCTCAAGTCTCCAGCGGAGGCTCCCTCTCAGGAACCGTCCACATCGTCACCACCGACGGTGCCGGTCCCTACACGGCCGTCCTTGACTCCACGGGTACCGGCGCCTTCTCCCAAGGCACCAAGCTCACAGTCACGACGCAAGTCCCCGGCAATAACGGCAACATCGCCGCTCCCAGCCAACGCCGCTTCATCGCTCGTACCCTCGTCAAGCTTGGGATCATGAAGCGTGCTGCCAACGTCAACGAAAACTATCCTATCGCCATCTCGGTCCCAGCGGGCACGACCTGTTCTGGTACTGTCGGCGGTCAAGCCAACGTTTGCGCCGTGAAAATCGTCAACCCTTCCAATGCTGGACCTTTCGGTGGAGTCATCATGATGCAGATGGCTGGCAGTACTACTGCTGCTGCTACCACCTCTGGCAACGCAACTTCCAAGGCCGCAAAACATTCTGCTAAGGCTGCTTTCGTTGTGGTTACTGATGATGCTGCCACGGACCCAGATACCAAGCGCTCCATTGGCGCCAAGTTCCGTGCTTAGGTTAGATACTGTAGATTGATAGCATTCTTTCTTTTCGTGTACTGTCTATATGCATAGCGAAATTCTATAGAAGGATAAAAATGGGGGAAGCTGGATCATCCATCTGTGGGATGAAAAGTTTGGATCGAGTGAGTTCAGTGGAAAAGCAACATAGTGGAAAAGGTACTGCAAAAATTGTATTTATGGGAATTTGTAGACTATCATTCCAATACTACCTTCGATCGCTGATGAAACCTTTGCTCTTTCTTTCCGTCGAGTGACTCGAGTCGTGGACATGTGACACTTTGGTTAATTGGTTTGTTTGCTTATCCTAGCTTGAAAGGGTAATATCCTATATCTGTCACTTTCTGGCTGTAAGTCACTGTAACCACACTCTGGGACTGGTAATAGCAAGTGGGCTAGCTAGCTCCTGCTCCCGAATATCATGTTCCTCGCATCCTCGAATCCTTCAATCATTCGATTCATCCCCTTTCCTATCGACCTCTCCTACTGTAAAGGAGACTCTTAGCGTTTTAGAAATTATAAGATGAGCTTCTTATATTTTTATATCAAGAGTGCGAGATGAGTTACACCCTGAGTAAATTCTGAGGTCAATAGTCGGAAATCGGAGTCGCTAGATATATATCCAAGAGGCTCGAGTGCTGAATTAGGTGTAAATGGACACAGTTCAAAGGATTACTGGTGACATTTATCAGAACTTCTCATTAATAGCATCGTCAAATCAAAGTAAGAGGCAGTGAGATCGCAAGATCTGTCTGCTATATTTCTCGGATGTTTACTTCCAACCCCCCCTCGCTAACCCCCCCTCACGACTCCATAAATAATGGATCCGAATGAGACAACACATGATAATCTCTCCACTTTCATCCCAGAATAGCTTTTCACTCCGCGTGCCGTGCCGTATGCTAACGGATTGTCCCCTAGAGTAGCTAAGCTCAACTTCCCAATATCAACCCCTCCTCTCACCCCTCCTTTTCACTTCAAAAACTCAAAACCCTTTGTTGAATTTTACCCCTCTCCTCAATGACCCCAATAACCGCAATGACCCCAAAAATGACCACCAAACTCCTCGTCATCATCGGCATAACCGGAAACCAAGGCGGTTCCGTCGCCCACCGCTTCCTCCAAGACCCAACCTACCGCATCCGCGGCCTAACCCGCACCCCATCCTCCCCATCCGCCCTCGCCCTCTCCTCCCTCGGCATCGAAATCATCCAAGCCGATCTCGACGACGTCGACTCCCTGAAAACAGCCTTCCAAGGCGCAAACCTCATCTTCTCCGTCACGAACTACTGGGAACCCTTCTTCCGACCCGACGCCCGCGCCGCAGCCGAGAAGCAGGGCATCAGCTATCGACAGTACGCATACGAGGTGGAATTGCGTCAGGGTAGGAATATCGCTGATGCAGCGGCCTCTCCGGGTATCGTGGAGGGATTGGATGAGATGGGATTTGTGGCTAGCACGTTGAGTTTTGCGCGGAAGTGTAGTGGGGGAAAGTTTCAGGAGTTGTATCATTTTGATGCCAAGGCGGAGGTTTTTCCTGGGTATGTAGAGGAGAGGTATGGTGTGTTGGCGGCGAAGATGAGTTTTGTGCAGACGGGGTATTTTATGAGTAGCTATCGCTTGGCGCCTGGGGCGTATTTTGCTAAGGGAAGTTTTGTTCATTTCTCTTTTCGTTTCTTATCTAAGAGTCTATCTCATCTTAGGCTCTATATTACTACGTCAATACTGTATGGTGTAATGCGAGATGTCTCTTCCATTTCATGTCTCTTCTGATTTCTTTCATCTTCCTCTCACATGAATCGCGCACAAGCTCAGATCAGTGATCACAACTATACCATATAGTATACCTACTTACACCTCATAGCTCCCCGACGGAACTTTCCAAATGTCCTTCCCAACCGCTCCCACATCCCCAGTTCCCCATCTCGCCGTCAACGCTGACCTGGGCACTTTCGTCCACGGCGTGGTGCAGCTCGGACCCGGCAAGCACTACATGGCTGAAGGAACATCTTGCAGCTGGACGGATTTCCTTGCGACCTGGTCTAGGGTTACGGGGAAGGAGGCAAAGTATCAACAGGTGAGTATCGAAGAAATGATTGCAGCTTCGCCGGATAAACCGTTTGGTGCAGAGATTGGAGACATGTTTGTCTATTCCAGTGATCCGGGGTATGATGGTGGTGATGCGACGTTGCTGAAAGCAGAGGATATTCGGAAGGTATATATATGTGTTCTTTTTTCCCACTGGATACTTGATGAAAGGTGTGTTTTGTGGATTTGACTAATGTGAAGTAGGCCGGTATTCCATGTCCGATGACGAGCTGGGAGGATTTTGTTAAAAACGAGGATTGGTCTATTGTTCTGAACCAATGAGGTGGCATATATCCCCGTTCTATGACATAGATGTATCCCACTGGTATGAGAATGGAATTCTTTTAATTTCTTCGTATATCAACTCGTCTAGTTCCGGTACTTGGGTAGGATGTGCGTTCATCATTAGATGCAAGTTAGTATTCGGTTGTATGTTTTAAATACCTAGAAGATACATTTGACTACTATCACCTGTAGCCTGCCTTGGGCGGCTTTCACATTACCAAGGAACAATTCGTAGACTATGATTGAGAATCCCTATTTGCGAATTATTCATTACGCTATGTTTTGCCATAAGCCAATACTACGTCTCAAGCATATACGAACAAGGCAAAGTGAACAGAAAGCAGCAAGCTCGACGATGAGAGATTTTTATGAGATGTTTTGAAATTTTCTAAATAGGAAATACCTGTGCTCACTTCAAGTCAACGTGTAAATGAGTGACTTTTTCTATTTCATCTTTTCTCATGTAGATAAAGTCCCATCATTTAAAGAATAATTACACCCCTCCCTTCCC
The DNA here is from genome assembly GCA_003988805.1 of Ploettnerulaceae sp. D365. NCBI lineage: Eukaryota > Fungi > Ascomycota > Leotiomycetes > Helotiales > Ploettnerulaceae > Ploettnerulaceae sp. D365. Next base: position 128,818 of record QYAL01000052.1, read on the forward strand.
CCCCAACCCCCCCATATCAATTTCCCAAGGAAATTTTCCCAGACTCCAATTCATGATTTAGCCTCAACTATCACTGATCGATCTATTCCTCCCCACGCGAAAGACTGTGGCCGTTGGAGTGGATTACATTCTGCATTACCTGTCGTATCATAACACCGTCGACTTCAAATTCTGTTACCCGCAACCCGCTGCCTATTTACCATTGCAACGAAATCTAAGCGAAGGCGCCCACGACGGACATGCTTGCTGCGCCCATCATAACGAATGTGAAGGCCCAGATCTTCATCTTCTTTGTCATCAACAGCTGAGCTTCGTCAGACAAGAAATCCTCAGCCAGGAGGTCGACAGTTGCGGCGAAGATCAGGAGACCAGATGAACTATTCTCAAGATTAGAACCGAATTGGGATGCAGGGGAAATATGAAACATACATTGCGTTGAATACTCCGACGATGATGAGAGCAAATGCACTCTGAGGATCATACGAATTTCTAGCAATCAAACCGATCGCCTGCCCGATTGGTGCTGTTGTACCAAAGGCCACTACCAAAATCCAAGGCCGAGCAGTCCCTTTGGGATACGGAACCGCTGCAATACGACTTCCCAATCCCAGACCCTCGAAGAACTGATGGAATAAGATGGCGATCAGAAGGATGATGAATCCATCGGTAGTGATTGAAATAGTCATGCCGACGAAAACGCTGTGGAACAGAATACCGCCTTCCAACAGCGTAATGTTCATTGACATCTTCTTGAACGTTGCTTCATCAATGACAGGCTCGACAGACATCAGGGCAGTTTCCGGATCAGTATTTGCCGGAAGCTGGGGAGGTGCGGGGGCTCGACGGGGAGTGTATGCTGAGATCATGGCTTTCATCTCCTCGCGTTGACGGATGTATTGGGCGAAGAAGACTTGAAACCAGGGTGGCATTTCCGACTGAGATCCATAGTTGGTATCACTGCGTCGTAGAGCACGTGGGTAATCATTTTCGGGCTCGTTGTATGTTTCTCTTTGAAGTGTCAGTATATATGTTTGATCTGTAGTTCGAATCACTGTTACCTGACATATGCCAGATCTTTCTCATCCGGATATTCCTCATCATTCCATGTCGAACTGTTATTCTGGTACCCAGGTGGAGTGGACATTCCTGGTGGAGCACCCTTTGATGCGAGTCCTTGACCCTCATGTCCATGTGCATGCGGGTGGCTGTCGAGTCCTTGGCCAGTGGGACCTCCATGAGAGTGGCCTCCCGTCTTGGACTTAAGGACCATCTCTATAACAAATAAAGCGAATAGAGCAGCCATCATGATAACGCCAGGCATGGCAGGGTACTGAACGGTGAGTAGATCTGGGAGACATGGATCGTTGAGAGATTGAAAGGCGGTTGGAATTAACTGTGGATGATATTAGTGCCGGCAACTCTTGGTCAAAGCTACAGGCTTACATGAACGAAAGCCGTTGCTATGAGTACACCTGTACCGAAATGCTTGCAGAAGAAAAATATCTTGGGCGGGATCTTCATCCAACTGACTCTCTTGGCCACCACTGGGAACCCTGCTCCGAAGATACTGAACAGCAACACCAGAACTAGATATAATTAGCAATCCACATTTCCTTTCATGATCATGGGTATTTACAAAGAGCTGCAACATGAAGTGGCAAGTCATAGTCATCTGCCCCCGCGCCACCACCACCACACTGTGGCTTTACCATCATCTCGGCCTCCATGTTCTGAACAGAAAAAGAATGGAACCGGCCACCTGTAATGAGAAGAATTAAAAGAATGAAATAGCAAAGCACAGCTTCGCCTGATTAAAAAGAATACAAGATGAGAACTTTGATGAGCCCAGAATCTGACAGAAGTGTCGCATACATATACATGAAGATCTAAAGAAGAAAGCCCAAACTCTATCTTCCTGAAACTACCTGATGAAAGGATGTGTTTGGAGATTTCTAGGGGGCTCGAGACTCTCTGACAAGGACGTTCGAACTGTTGATCGGCTCGACTAGCCATTACAATTTGCTACAAGTGAAAATATACCCATTGGGCAATGGGATCACTGAGAGAGTTGGATGACTTGGATCCACCTTGTTGCCACGAGGTTTGACTTTAAGCCTAAAGTTGTGTTTAATCCCTAGCGAGTCCCCAAAAGCTTGCTGATTTTCATATAAATCGCCTGTTAAGTAGGGTGTTGTTTTGACGATTAATATTCAAAAGTGCAGAAAATGGAGAGTTAACGATCGCGAACCCATACTAATATGAAAGACAATTCGAAACTGGAATATTCTGTATCCCACAAATCGCCATATTCTCCATTTTGGGAAGATGGTGATTATTCTCGTCATATTAGATCGACCAGTGTGCTTTTTTTAGAGCTCAGATACTTGGGACACCTCAAATTCTAGTCATCTAAATAGAATTGAGAATTGGCAGTGTAACCCAACACCAGATTCGGCAGGCTTTATTGACAAATGCATTCCCGGATTAACCCCCGGATGTAAACCACCAGGTCCCTTTCCCGGCTCTGGCGTCAGCAAAGCTTGGCCGGGTCTTGTCAGGAAGGGCATTTGAAACCCAAGAAAAAGAAATACAACAAAACTTCTACGGCAAAGCCAACACGAGTTATAGAGAGCACTTGGCAGCTGATTGATGATGACTAAATCATAAGGCAAGAAATTGATGAAACAATGCCGGAGGCACCCCCAGAGTCACAACTTCACAAGCAAAAGGTGACCTGCCAACTTTGCTAGGATACCCCATGAATCGATAAACATAGGAATCACATGATGTCAAGTCTCGTGCTTTAGTACTGTCTGTGCTGATACAAGTACTGCCAAGCCAGCCGCAGGGAGTGTCAGCCATGTTCCCTCAAATTTGCGAGAAAAAAAAATAGTCTTCGAAAGCAGAACGAAAGCAGCACAGAATGAAGATTCAATTGTACAGTAAGTTACTGTGCCTTCTAGAATTTCTCCGACAGCGTCACAGTCTAGATTCTTCGGGATATTCTCAACTGTCGTAGCCCAATGGATCTACCTATCAGTTGTAAGATCTACACAACCGTGTAAAGCCGGCACCAGCAAAGTCACAACATCTACCGGCATAAAATTCCCGATGTACTTCGTACCCTGCCATAAGATCGGCTGTGTGGAGGCTAGGAGACTTTAGTCTGCATGAGTCTTGAGAGGGAAGCTGGGAGGTTGGGTTGTCGTCGAATGATATCTCGCTTATTTCAAAACAAATTCTTGGTATTTCGGTCAAAGCCATCCGTACCTAAATTGAACCTCAAAAGCTTGGCGATTCCCAGACGCCACTACTCCAGACAGTTAATGAACCATCCAACATGAAGCTTCGAAATATACCCACGCTCAATCAATGTCCTATGTCGTCTCGAGGCCCACAAGTCTTTATGCTTAACGGATGGGTCTACTTACGACCGGGATATGAGCCATGGGACAAAACCGAACAAGTCATGGCACCAGCTTGGCGGGCTTCTTCTCTTGGCAAGTTTGCTTGAATGCAACCATTATCTACTTCCGCCAGCGAGATGAAACCCCCAGACCACTCAGAAGGGTTGCTTACTACACTGCCCAGACTATCTGGCCCTCGAGCGTCTGCCAAGTCACGTTCTGTGACAGCTTGTGCTGCTTTCCAGCAGTCAATGCAGGCTGTTGGGTCGACCACGCAGATTTCTTCGTGGTTGATGCCATTCTCTTATTCCGTTCAAACATGAGTTGTTCAGGAAACACTCCTGTTCCATTCTCCTGGTGATCATGATGGACAGTGAGTTGCGACTCTAATCGGTGGGCAATAGAAAATACTTATACACATCTCCTGACCCGAAATGCGACTTCAGGCTTTACACGTATTTGTCATCCTGATTCCTGAACATTACCGGGCTTTACATCTATCTTGTGTTCCATTACATTATCCACTACCATCGCATAAACTCTTGGTTATATTTTTCTTAAATATAACATAACTTCCGGCTCGACTCACCATCCGATTACTCTTTCAGCTCGGTTCAAATCACCCTCCAGCTCCGATCCTCTGTCAAACCACTTTCGATATCACCCTTCAATGGATCCCCGACAAGAAGAAAACAAGCAGGTTGAGCCTGCTCGACCTTCCCCACCCATCCCTCAATCGCAAGCCACTGTTTCTAGATCAAATTCTACTACGAAATCCACCCGAGAACCAGTAAGAACCATTGCCGAAGAAACAGATCAAATAGAGCCAGCTTCACCAACAGATATCTCTCTCGAAGCCGGGCAAACGACATCTTCCGATGATCCATATCTACTCCGAGGCTACATCAAAGATACCGTTCAAAGCAAGTCTACCCAACAAGTCCTCCCCACGAGAGCAGGTCGAAAACAGAAGAAGATTAAAAAGTACTACAATCGCCAGAATGCTCTCATCGACGCCTACCTCGGTAGCGGCGAGGAAGAGCAGTTCGAGATCGACGACACGCTCAAGAATGGTGGTAGGGTTAAATTTGCCGTTAATGCGAGTTTCATTTGTAATTTCTGCCTCTTTGTGATTCAGATGTATGCGGCGATCTCAACAGGCTCGCTTTCACTCTTCGCAACAGCGGCGGATGCTTTTGTAAGCTCGCATCCCAAATTCCCTTGAATTCCATGAGAATGGATGTCTGATTTGTGTGAAACAGATGGATCTGGTCAGCTCGATTGTGATGTTGGTCACGTCGCGATTGGCAGCGAAGCCAAACATTCACAAGTTCCCAGTAGTATGTTTTCCGCCACGATATTAATTACCCTGTCAGGTTATTTTACTTATTTACGGAAAGGGCCGGAAACGTGTTGAGACTGTCGGAATCATTCTCTTTTGTGCATTGATGACTACTGTTTCAGTACAGCTAATCGTAAGTCTACTCTATATCAGCTGGATGGCTTAACTGAGTATGACAGATTGAATCTGTCCGCAATTTAGTTGGTGGCCCCCACAATTCCGAGGAGCTTCATATCATCCCGATTGCGTTCGTATCAACTGCCAGTAAGTCTCCTCGTCGCTATTCTTTTCTGGGGAAAGTTTTATTGTCTAACGATATATGTATATAGTCTTTGCGAAGGCCTGTCTGTTTGTATACTGCTTCCTCTTGAGAAGGTACCCTGCAGCTAGGATCTTCATGGTACGCACCTATCGATTCAGATCAACCATCAGTTTCCCAGCTTGATCTAATATATTCCACAGATCGATCATCGAAACGACATTGCTGTCAATATCTTCGGCCTCGTAATGTCGATTGTCGGAAGCCGGTATAACGTCGTCTGGTTTCTCGACCCTACAGGTGCCATTGTCATAGCATGTCTAATCTTGTTCTCGTGGGCTTCAACAGCTTTCGAGCACATGTGGTATTTGGTTGGGAAATCTGCTCCTCAGGACTTTCTCAACAAGCTTGTCTACGTGTCTGTGACGCACGACAAGAGAATTCAGAAGATCGATACTGTAAGTCGTTTTCAATAGCAATGATATTTTTCTTTCCCAAGTAGTTGTACTGGAGGTTGATTGATCTTTGTAGGTTCGTGCCTATCATGCCGGGGACAAATACTACTGCGAAGTCGACATCATAATGGGGAAAACCGAGAGCCTGGAGGTAACACACGACGTCAGCCAAACTCTGCAACGAAAACTCGAGGGTTTGTCCCCTATCTTTTCCCCTTTTTTTCTCCTCGGCCTTAGAGTCACGTACTTATACCCTGGCCTCACTAGGTCTTGGAGATGTCGAACGAGCATTTGTGCACGTCGATTACGAAGATTCGCACGATGTCGCGACCGAGCACAAAGCCCTGTATGAAGTCCAAATAAAGGAGGTGAAAGAGCCCCTTGTGAAGCGGATACAGCAGAAATTCAAGCCGAAACCTAGCGAATGATACAGAATTGACAAGCGGAGACTTAGTTGAGAGGTAATTCTGGGAACGATTCACGATGCGATAATGTGGTGGGTTATATAAGGAAAAGTTGATTGTATGTATGATTTGTATTAGTATCCGCGTGTTGTACGAGAGGAACATAGATAGGTTGAAGTGCCAGTGTAATAAGCTAGATATTTAATGGTTTAGATTTATCCTCGAGGATCGAGTAGCTGATGCATACTCACCCATCACACAGTCCATACTCTCCGGGGGAAGTACAAGACGATCACTTACAAACTCAATGAGAAGATTTACCTAAAGAAAGACCTTCGAGTCTTCCATATCTCAATGATATTTCATGCCCACAGAAGACGATTAATCACAGGGGAGAAAATAAAGGAAAGCAAAAGATTTCATGTCAAAAAAAAAAACCAACGCTTTTTGCAGTCTATAATACAAGGATTACCAACACAAAATCATCCCCCTTCCCTCCTTGAGTCCTCATGCCTCGCGTTGACATTTCAGACACCGACAATCTCCAGAAAGCCAGTTCGCTCTCAAACGAACATTCCGATCCTTACGACTCAGCGCCTCATCAACATACGATATGAAGATCTCCTCCCCAGCCTTAATATTTCTCGTAGCCTCAACCGCAACCCCGGAACAATCCATAGCAAGCGACTGCGACGAAGCACCCTCATACGTTTGGTCCAGCGGAACAACCTCTGAGTTCGGCTCACAGCTATGGTTGATGAATGAGTACATCGGATTCATTGAGCGAGCCACGAATGTCCCACAGGAGTACTCCCGGATACCACCTTGCTGGTTATTGGCCATTCGAGCCCAGATCGTTTGCAGGACCCACGAATCATACCGGAGATCCTTGAAGATGTCGACGCCAAGCGTGGTGAGGATCTTCTGCGGCACATCGACATTACATTCCATAGACCAGTATCTCCGAGCTTTCTCGTCGCCGTCGTAGTTTGCTGAGAGCGATGCGATCGAGGGGTGCTCTAATGGGTGAAGACCGCTTTGAACGCAAATCGCGAGGATCCGTAGCCACATGTGATTAGTAGCGTCGAAATTCGTGACGGGCGCTGGCGGCTCTCCAGCTTTGGGGGTCTTTGTAAGCCAGGAGAAATCCTTCCCGCATAGAACTTGATGGTAGGTAGCTTTTGCTTCTCTCAGACATCTAGTGCTGCAGTATGTGGTTGAGCAACATGGAGCTACGCGGACAGCGTTTTTGGTCCAGAGGTATTTGATGCCGCAGCAATTGTCACAACGAACCATGGGGTAATCAGATTCCACAGGCTTGACCATGTTTGGCACTGTGTTTGCACCCCAGTTTGTGGTATCTTTGAGTATGATATCTCCTTTTCGGATATTGGCTGTGGCGAACAGACCCAGATTCTGGCGTTCGCTCTTAGTCCCAACTCCAGACCCAAAGAGGGAAGTTTCTGAGTTCGATGAAGTCGAACCTTTGGCCCCAAGCGTAGTTGATTGTGTAGAAGAACCGATGCTACTAACTCGAACAGCACACGGCGATCCAATATTCAAGAGCTTGGTATTGACGCTTTCGATGAGTTGGACACTTCGACGAAGATACTCGGGAGGCATGAAGGGGTATTGTCGGAAGAGTATCGCACCATATTTTGAATACTCGTAGGCCTGGGCTGGGCCTATTTGAGATGATAGGCGAGCGTTGAGTCTTTCGAGAGCTTCGGTTGCGGCAGTCAATCTGGTCATTTAGTTGTTAGTATACAGCTCCTGAAATACTCCGAGTATTAACAATAAAGTTTATACTCGTGTCATCGCCTCCAAGTTTCAACAAAGATTCCCACATGAAAGTGATCGACGTACGTAGCTGAAAAGTGATTGCTTCCTGGAGAAAGAGCCTGTGCTTCTGTATATCATTAGAGCTAGGTCATTAAGTTAGACTCCGCATGAAACATACCTAGACAGATTTCCCGATAGCTGTAAAAGTCATCTGCCTGATACAAGGCACAGGAAAGCATTATGGAATTCGTTTGAAGAATCCATCCGATGTTATCGGTCCAAAACTCCTGATTTCCTGCCTTGTTGAGGTCATACCTTGCTCCAGGTGTGGCAAGAAGTTGCTCCCTAGCCAGTACACCAAGTGCTGTCCCTTCACGCATCATCTTGCATAGTTTCTGGACCTTTCGTGCGTCGCCCACAGCTAGCTAAGAGAGAAGTTAGGTTGTTAGACATAATAATATAATAATCGTTACGCGGTATGAAGGAAGGAACTCATACCTCGGGATATCCAAGGGAGACAAACAACTCTGCTCGGTATGCCCATAGTGACGCGCTATACGGCAACTCGATGATCGCGGCTGACTTGAGAGCCACCAGCTCAAAAATCTGACAGTCGATAGTATAAGCGTTAGCAATTTTTCATCTACACAACATGAATAGATCGACGCGTAGTGACGAAAACATACCTCCTTGAGTCTCGCAGGTTGGTTGCTCTTGACTGTTGGAGCAGGATGGAGGATGTTGACTGTGACGACTCCGTTTGCTGCTGTCTGGCGCCATAAGCTGGGATCCCATTCGCCGTCCATGGTTTTCACGGGACGTCCTGGATGTTGTTGAGTTTTTGATGTTTGTACTCTGATAGTGTTGCTCTGCGTAGTGCGCAGAGATTTTATAGGTCTTGTTGGTGGTAGCGTCAGAAACGCTTTGTTATTATTTAGGATCGCTTATTTCGGCTCGTTTGTTTCGATTCAATAAGGCTACCTAAAAAGCGCACAACTAAGATATCAGGCCATAAGGCATTGGTAGAGCTGTCACTCAGCTGGCCTAATATGGAAATCTGCCGATGCTTCCTTCACTTCTTTACCTTGATTTCATCATTACGGTTCTATGGCCCTCTTGTACCTCAGTACTTGAAAGAATTTCCAATTTCAATGAATATATACAGCAGAAGAATCACAATCTAGAAGTATGGAGATTCTCCTCCTTAGATATAGGGATGTCCAAAGACGGTCTCTCTTCTGCATGTTTTATTCCAAGGTAATAGCTAGGTTAGCCAGCTCAAGAGAAGCTCAGGAAGCCGATTGAATAACTACAAAAATACTAACCATATTGGACATAGAACTGGGATTGCACTTGTAGTAATAGGGTAGTATAGAAAATACAAGCAGACAAGAACAAGGTATTCAGCGAAATCTCATCCTCCACCCACCCCATTAAATTTCACACCTCCTTCCCCATCCCCCATCGCCCATCCCCCATCCCAACAACCAGTCCCTCAAAACCCTCAACCCTAAAAACAACAACACATCATAAATCCCACTTCACTTCGCTTCGCAAACTTTGTTCCATCTTTCTTTTTCATACTTCAGATTGATTCACATTTGTTTATTTATTTAAGCGAGAATGGTTTAAAGGGGGAAAGGCGGGGCCTGATTGTCATTATGATCCAGGCCCAGGCTTGGTTAGTGTACAGTATATACTAAGATAAATTCATAGCACCTAGGTCTTTTGAATCTATTTTTTGTGTATCTTATATTCCAAACTATTTAATCTATCACCCCTTTCTGGTATAAATTACTATTTGCCCTCACCTTCCCTCTTTCCATCGCTCCCCTCATCTCCGGGACACTTATACCTATATCCAGTCATGATACCCGATGGCATCTCAATACAGTCTCGCCTCCATTATCAAATACGTATCCTCCTCCCTCTCGCACGTTTCATTTCTCATATGGTATCAATCTTCCAGATCCCTATGCCCAACCCGACCACTAATTCCCAATCAATCCTCTTATGAATCTCATCCCATCCTATCCCATAATCCTTAAACTTCACAAAGCTCAAGTTAAATCCCCAGACCTCGTACACGTATCACATTGCAGTAAACATCAACGCTAAAGAAGACAAGGACCAAAAACAGAAGGGAAAAAACGAAGTAATAGCAACGCAGGAATTGGTATAAACGCCTCGCAACAAAGCGCACGATATACTATAGAATGCAAGAATAGAACGGTAGAAGATCGCTATGCGCAATACGCATGCCCAACTGACAAAAGAGGAGGAAAGAAGGGATGGCAGTTCGGCATCAAATATCTAAAAATCATCGCCTGATTCGCCCATGTTCACACGCAATTACTGCTCATGCGCACTCGCCTGGTGCCCCATAACGCCGCCGAGCCGGCTCGAATCGCTAAATAGCACGTCATCAATTCAGATCTCGTCCGTGTGCATCCACGGGCGGATATCTCGCCCTCAGCTCTAAATCGTCCAGAGGCATGTGACTCCGAATATACTTCTCCCTCCCGTCATCCTGCGGGTTATGGTCCCAGCTTGTAAACTTGCCCGCCTTCAACGCCAACCATACCAGCCGGCGCTGTCGCTGACTCAACATTACGGAGTTGGTGATGGCTTCCATATCCCATTTTGCTTCGGCTTCGGCTTTGAATGCCGAGAGCGTTTGCTGTATCACAGGCGTGGAGAGTGGGTGCTTCGCGGGGAGCGAGGCGAAGTTGACGAGTTCTTGCGGGTCGGTAGAGAGGTTGTACAGCTGGTCGGGATCGGCGGGACAGGTGATGTATTTCCAGGGGCCGCGTCGAATCATCATCATGGGAGCGATCGTTCCTTCGCCGCAGTACTCGGCATACACAGTATCAGATCCTCCCTCCCTGTTCTCCAGATGTGGCAAGAGAGAAGTGCCATCAACAGGCAGTCCAGGCCAGAGTTTGGTGCCAGCTAAATCGACAAGCGTAGGCAGAATGTCGAGAGTTGACACGTTGGCGCTGACGTGGCGAGGGGTGAACAAGGCGGGATGGTGGATTATCATAGGGACTCGGACGGAGGCTTCGAAGTATGACATCTTGTACCACAATCCGCGCTCACCCAGCATATCGCCATGATCACCGCTGAACACTACGATGGTATCTTCTGCTAATCGGCATTCCCTCAACGTCTCCAGTAGCTTGCCAATACAGTCGTCGACGTAGGAAACAGCGCCGTAATAGGCACGTCTCGCGCGCTTTATTTGTTCGGGAGTGAACTTCTTGCCCCAGAGATCGCAGACCTTAAGCAGGCGTTGGGAGTGCAAGTCTTGCTCTTCCTGAGGAATGGTAACATCTGGGAGTTCAATATCGATGTCCTCGTACAAATCCCAGTACTTCTTCTCGATGGTGTAAGGATCATGCGGGTGGGTCAGGGAGACGGTCATACAGAAGGGGCGAGTATTTGGGCCTTTGCGAACATGATCATAGAGGAATTGCTTGGACCTGGATTGTCAGCACTTCCCATTTTCATTCTCAGGGCAGAACTCACCTGTACATCACCTCTTCATCATAGTCCAGCTGGTTGCTCCTAACACACGGTCCGGCCTGTTCGATCGAACTTGCATTATGATACCACTCCAACCTCCTATCCGGCTCCTCCCAATTGACAGCCCATCCATAATCCCCCGGGTAGATGTCGCTCGTCAAGCGGCTCTCGTAGCCATGCAATTGCTCTCCAATAAAGTGCATCTTACCTGCCAGCGTCGTCTCGTAGCCCGCCGCGCGCAAGTAATGCGCGTAGGTAGGTATGCTTGGGTCGATCGAGCAGGCATTGTCATAGGAGCCAATCTTTGTCGGTAATTGGCCGGAGACCATGGACATTCGAGAGGGCGCGCATAGAGGAGAAGGGCAGTATGCGGAATCAAAGACGACACCGCCTGCTGCGAGCGCATCGAGATTGGGGGTCTTGATTTGCGATTTGGGATTGTGTATCTTGAGAAGCGGCGCGGCGAGTTGATCGGCCATTATGTAGAGGATGTTGGGTTGCGTCGAGGGCGCGGAGTGGGGTGCCATTGTCGCGATAGGGTTTCTTCGAGGCGATGGGGGGACAGAGTTGAGATCTGGAGCCATAGTTGTATATTGATATGTTTGTAGTTTTTGATGTGTAGATTGTACCTATCGAAAGGTCGGGGAGTTGCGGTTGTGGTTGTGGTTGTGGTTGTGGTTGTGGAAGGGTGGGAGGGAGCGCAATAGAGAGAGATGGTTTTGCGTAAGTGAATGATGGAATAGTCTTCTTGTAAGTGCAACAAGAAGAAGGAGAAAGCAGTGACAGAGCAGATGAAATTGGAAGAGAATAGCAGATAGAGTTCTCATGGAAAGGAAGAAATAGGAAATGGGAAAAGGAAGAGGAAAAGAGAATAGAAAGGAGCACGACGACTCAGCCAGCAGAGTCTGGGTCTGGTCGGTGTGACTGACTTGCCTATGCATGTACAGTACAGTAAGTAGTACAGTATCCACCCCTCATGATAAATAGATTCAGCCGCGCGCCACCTTTCTCCTGTAGAGTGATGTGGGGAAAAAAAGGGGAAAAGGGGGAATTCAAGTCTTGATGATTAATATCCAGCAATTATTTCGTGATCTGACGACACTTTCCTCTCTTCGGTCAGGTCCCTGCAGCTTAGCTTATCACCCGCCTCTCTCTCCCTGGAGACATTTTACGCCAGGCATCCACGCGATCCCTCACATATTTCTTCCTCATAAAATCATCTTGCTTCCCACTTCCCCTTCTCCCAATACCTTCATATTCGAACATGATGTTTTTCAAAGTAACATCAAGGCTGAGTTCGAAATTTGTGCGGTTCTTGGGTGTCATTGTGGAAATGCGACATGTTGGAATGGAATCATGTTTGCCGCTTTCGGATAAAGTGTCCCTCTGCACTAGGCATCCGCACATCGCGTGCAGCAACATTACATCCTCTTTTATTTTTTTATTTTGTCTTTTGCTGGTCACCGGGCTAATCGCCTGCAATCGATGGCACACTTTCTCGTGTTCTTTTCAAGTGTTGTTATGCATAGTCATTCCTCTCATATAATTTGTTATGATTGATGTTTTGTTTTGTGTTGCATCCCTATCTTCCCTTCTGCGCTCCCTCCTCAACGTCGCACATACCTACCCACCACAAAACATCTCTCAGCCTTGCATGTTCCGTACCTTGAGTAGTCTCCCTCGCAATGCCTTCGCATCCACTGAGATGACTGAGATCAATGAGAGTGACGGCATCTCCATAACCAGAGCCTTGCGCTGCAGGCTTCATCGAGATACCTAGACGTGCAGGGCGTCATGGTACATCCTTTTACCCAGATTTGTTGGCTGGTTATGAATTAGTGCCGAGCTTGTGGGTTTAACGCTACCTGGGACGCAGAGTATTGGTCTAGTGGCCAGGGGGTTGGTCGTGGTAGCATACCATAGCGGGGATAGGGGTATGCAATCATTATTGGATGCATTCTATTTTGTGGAAACCTTTGAGATTTAGAGTCTTGGGGGTATAAATCAACACCGAGCTGCATACTCTTCCCGTGGCTAGTATCCATTCACATGCAGTTAGGCTTGTCACTTGTGTATCTTACGGTTCTTACCATCAACTCTTTTTCTTTTTCCGCTGATTCTCCATCTGTGTCTGGTTTCAGGCAAGCTATCCTCCACGAGAAGGAAATTGTGTAGTTGTCGAAACCTACCAAGTTGTCTCGCTCATCATGATCAGGGTGTGTTGTCGCTTTTACGGAACGGCCTTCCGCAAGTAGCGAAATTATCCGAGCTAATGAATAAAGCTAGCTGAAGCTACGGATGTCAAGGAGATACAGATGATCAAATAAATCGAACTCGCTTTGCAACCAGGAGTATAAGAGATGGAAGATAATTGACTGTCCTCCTTCACCGTGGTGATCAGACAAAAGCAAAGTACACAGCCAAGTAGACTCTTTTTCTTTCCTTGGGTTACTCTCATGCGTTATCTCTGCGCCTTCGCCTTAGTCCTCAAAATCCTCCTTCAGAATCTTCCTTCATCCACCATCCAGTGTAAACTACTGGTCTCCTTAGGGTACTCCTGACGATCAGCCTACCAGTACCATCCAATATACATACATACATACATACATACATAAGTACACATAATTTAATCTGTCCACTCCGAGCAGCTTGTCCTCTACCCGCGTAATATCCCACTCCCCTCAACTAAATAGCATCAAAGCCCAAGTCCGCTCACCTTATCACAAATCACACGCAACCTTAAATGATTAGCAGCCGTCTTCATCATCATTTTCTTCTCTATAAGAAATACCACCAAAAGCAAATGGATACAGTATAGTTTCTAGGTCCTATGACTCCTCTCAGAAAAAGCCGAGCTGGCCATAAAAAAGAACAGTTGCACATCGCCTTGAAAGTTAAAATCTATAATTCACCATCAAACACAACCTATATAACCCCATTCCCCTTCTCCTTCTCCTTTCCCTTCCCCTTCCCCCAAACCCCAATCTAAAAACCTCAAAGCCCATCTATCCTATAGCTAATCCCAAGTCTACTAGCGCGGCAGCGCCTCCCTCCTTAGCTCCTGACACCTGTGCTCTTATATCAGGCAGCACCTCCACCAAGATTACTTACTATACCTGACAACCACATAGCAAATGCAGTCACACCGTCCTTCTTATATCAGCGGAATGAATGGTTTCCAGCGAGTACGTCTATAGTATAAACATGAGCTCTGGCTCTTGAGGGCCTTGTTTTGAGAAAGGATAGGGATGAAATAGAGGAGAAAGATGAAACGGCTTAAACGCTTCATGGGATAGAATCAGATGACAGCAATAGTGTACTCGATAACAGAAAAACTTAAGGTTGAAAGCGGCATAATGGACAGAGTCATGATATAAAAACTAAAAACGCTCTCCTCTTTCTCTTCTCTAATCTGGTAGATAGATATCATATTAAACAAATTTGTACACTGTTTCATCAAGAAAAGAAGATGATATACTAACCCCCCCTCCTCCCCCCCAACGTCTTGATCTTCCTCTCTCTTCCTCTAACCGCCACATTTCGAGAAGCACCTCATGGTGTTAGCAAGGAGGGATATTACAGAACGTAGATATACCTGCTTTTAGTTCGACTTTATATGTTTAGCGATCTCTGATCTGCGGCTGCCTCATGTTACCAGGGTAGCTAGCTTGCATGCTTCCTTCTTCTTGTCTTTTCTCTAGCTTGACTTGGATGGGATTTGTAGACCCATGCTACATTGCTACTTACTCTGCCTCTTAGAGAGTCATACGTATGGACTATGGAGGCACTGGAGGGGAGGGAAGTATTGAATCTTAGAGAGATGATTCTTACTGTATGAACCCCATGTAATCACATATGCAGTGAAACTGAATATTTGAAACTGAATTGTTTGTTTCATGTTACACATTTCTAGGTGGAAGAGAATAAGTATTAAAGCGTTCTCTGACTTTACTTACCTTACTCATAGCATAGAGTAATACTATAAAAGCGCCAGCAGCCAAACCCCATCTCAACACCAGAAATCCAAATCCAAAATCCAGTCTCCAGAAAACCTATTCCGTCGCTCAAAATCCACCACAGGTCCCAAGTGGACGAGAAAGAAAGAGAGGAAGAAAGAAGGCAAGGAGGCTGAGCTTTTCGTATCCCTAAATAAATCATAAAACAAAACAAATTGAGGATTAGTTTCTTAGCTTATCCATTCCTTCCCCTCCTTCCCCTTCTCTAAAATTTTCGAAAGGGGGAAGTAGATACAAGTCTTTCTAATGTTCGTTTATCCCTTTCTCTCATTGGCCAGAAAACACATTCCGATCCACTACGATCCGTAAAACCGGGTCCGTCCTAGGCGGGTCCGGGTTTAAGCGAAGAAACATCATCCACCCTACCCCTGTCCCGTCTGATATGAATAGAACAGACAAGACCAGACCAGCAATGGAGACGATACTTCTTTCTGAGATATAAAGAACGGACTCCTCCATTCCTCTTCTCTTTTTTTTTTTTTTCTTTCCTTCTCATCCTCATTCTTCATTCTCTTAATCCCTCCCTTCCATTCTAGATCTTCTCGTCACTCATTACTAACTCCTCTTTCATATTTCCAACCATCCATCAACAAAAAGAATATATATAAAATGCATCTCCTCCACACAGTCTTTACCACACTCTCCCTCGTCCTCCTCGTCCCTTCCACGCTCGCTTCTCCTACGCATAATAGCAACAAAATTAATAGCAAGAACAAGCAAATCAAGAACAAATTCACCATCGGTCAAACCGTCAAGACGAGCAGCGGCTCCATCACCGGCCATGCATCCACGTCTTACGCAGATGTATCGGAGTATCTGGGGATTCCGTATGCTCGGCCACCTGTTGGTGATCTGAGATTCGCTGCGCCAGTAGCGTACAGCAGCGCTGCGGTGTTGAATGGATCGAGTTTTGTATGCTTTCCAGATTTCCCCAATTCCGCTTCTCCCCTTCTCCTCCTTTCTCATTCTCTTTCTTTCCACCTTCTTTCCACCTCTTGCACGAATTCTCAATTGACATCAAAGCTAACAACCCTTCCTCTCCTCCCAGGGCAACGCATGTCCCACAACCCCCAGCACCGGCACCACGCCCACCGCCGAGCTAATCGCCTTCTCCAACATTACGGCCGTCGGTATCGA
This sequence comes from Ploettnerulaceae sp. D365, assembly GCA_003988805.1. NCBI lineage: Eukaryota > Fungi > Ascomycota > Leotiomycetes > Helotiales > Ploettnerulaceae > Ploettnerulaceae sp. D365. The sequence goes on from QYAL01000052.1 coordinate 145,145, forward strand.
GCTCTTTGAAACCATCAGCAGCCCCCCGGTAGCACACAGCGAGGATTGCCTCTTCCTAAATGTCTGGGCCAAGCCGCAGCTTGGAGAGGAGCGCAAGGCCGTTTTGATCTTCATCCACGGCGGAGGCTTCTCGAGCGGGACGGCGAGCTCACAGTCTTTTGATGGCGCAAGTTTGGTTGAGAGGGAGGATGTTGTTGTTGTCACTCTCAAGTAAGGTTCCTTCCTAGCTTCCTCACTTCTTTCTTCTCTTCTTACATTGTCCCATACGGGCTATACCTACCCGGACTACCCCTCTGATCATGCCAAACTTCGACCTTATTGCAAAAAATGATGTTAACATGAACCCCGCCAGCTATCGTGTCTCCATCCTCGGCTTCCCAGGTAACCCCAATTCCCAGAACAACCTCGCCTTCCTCGACCAGCGCCTCGCCGTAGAATGGGTCCGCGATAATATCGCCAAGTTCGGCGGAGATGCCAAACGCATCACGCTCTTCGGGCAATCCGCTGGTGGTGCTTCTGTAGACTACTACTCCTACGCTTATGCCGCCGATCCCATCATCGCCGGTCAAATCTCTCAGTCCGGTACGACGTTCGCCTTCGGCCTCCCCTACTCCGCCGCTGCCTCGTCCGCAAACTGGTACTCCGTGACCTCAACCCTCGGCTGCGGCAATTCCTCAACAGACGATGCCTCCCAGCTTGCATGTATGCGTAATGTATCTTCCGACACGCTCCTGGCCGCAGTCCCCAGCACCGGCCTCAGCGCCCTCCTCTCCCCCTTCGCACCGACCGTCGACGGCAAGCTCGTCTTCGCAAACTACTCAGCCCAGGAACCAGCACGCATCCCCATCATGGTCGGCAGCAACGACTATGAGGCAGGCACCTTCCGCACAGAGCTCGCGCTCAGCGGCGTCACATTCGCCGATTCCGATTGGGAAGAGCTGAACCTCGCCTCCTACACCTGTCCGACCGCCCAGCGCGCAAACGCCAGCGTCGATGCCGAACTTCCAATCTGGCGCTATCGCTACCATGGTATCTTCCCCAACACGGATATCAGTTCCGAGGGAGGCGCTTACCATGGTGCTGAGCTGCCGTTACTCTTCGGCACGACCTCGAAGCTGCTCAATGATACAGTTGAGGAAATCGCCATCGAGAAGTATGTCCAGGGCGCGTGGGCGGCCTTCGCCAAGGATCCGGTGAAGGGCATGGGGAAGTATGAGGGTGGGTGGCCGGCATATAACCCCAAGGAGAAAAGCCTTGTTCGATTGGCGTATGCAAACTTGACCGGGACGAACGCGGCGTTCCCGGATTTGTATGATGCGGGCTGTGCGACTGCCAGTTTGGCGGATTTGTACTGCCGCGTACTCGGATATTGTGCTTGAGATGCTTGTTTGAAGTATCGGGGAAGTGGTTGATCATGGGTGTAGTTGGCCATGGGTTGATGGATGTAGGTGTGTATGATAGGGTTTCTTGATAGTTAACATAGAAACAACGTCTAGCTAGGAGGCGGGCTACCTGATTCAATTTAATTAGTAGCATTGAACATCTTGCCGCAATATTTCTTGCTAGTCAACCGCCAATTCAGAAAACTTTCGCTGCTATCTCGATCATCTATGAAACGGGATGTAAAGGAGTATCAGCATTTTCGAAACAACTCAAATCTAATCTACAGAATGCAGTCACATTATCTGTGCTATCAAAATAAAATCAATGAAAATACTTCAAACGCAATTAAAATTCAAAAAAGCACTTACCTTCTCCCCTTATTCCGAGCTATGCATATGTGCTGTAAACTAGCCCACCTCTGTATTGCATGCAACAGAAATTCGAGTTGTAATAGTAATAGCCAGACAATCACTTGACATTGTAGCATTCTTTAAGCCATTAGCCTCTTTGCGTTCACCAAAAAAGAGAAAGAAAAGAAAAAGTTTCAAAGACCGATCATGATTGAAGTGCTACGTCCTGAAAGGTATTTTTCGTCGCATGCATCTGCAGTAAATTTGGGCTGTTCTAATCGTAACGACAGTTACAAACACACTCATTGAGTTTTGAGAGGCACTATAGAGTCCGATTGCATTAGCCAAGAGAATTCCTCGATGTTTATATATGATTAGCCGGATCGAAGCCAGACTGACATAAGATCCATCGCAGTGCAGGAAACTATTGCAGCCGGCTTGTGTACAGCACCAATTTAGGCAGCCTAGGGATTTATGATCAAGTCATGTTCTTTCTGAAAAATTAGAAAGAGGGGGGGGGGGGGTTGCATACTCAAGTTTGGTCAACATGTTTTTGTAGATATATCTGTAGAAGATTCTTCCTGCCGGCTGTTAGCCAGAGCTTCGTAGGTAGGGGGTTAAAGTTGTAAATATGCTTCTCTCAGTAACATCACTATTAGTAGGTAGACCAGATGCGATCCCCATCAAGAGTTCAAGATAGAGAACAAGACGCATCTTTTGTTAAGAGGGTACAGAAATGGAGAAAGGCCAGGAAATTAATCGCAAATTCAGTTCACGTATCTACCAGGAACAGTAACTTGGAAAAATTAAGCACAGTAGCAATTATAGAATTTTTGTTCGCTACGAACTTGTAAACTTCGTTTTAGCTTACTTCTTCTCGTATTGAAGAGGTGATCTGAAAGAGCGGGGCTCATGTGGTGCAACAAATCCTCCAGCCGCATGGTCGAGGGGAAACACTCACTGCCTACCAGTGCAAGATCGACGGAATGAAAGGATTGAAGAAGCGAAAGAGAGTATCGAAATGAAGGCGAAGAGTGAAGGGACAAGATAAGCCACGAACGGCTATCGGTCGGCCATTCATTGCTCCTTTATCGTAGTCGTACAATACCTATATCCTATCCCGTCTGCCAATTCGTTCCCCACTTCACCAGTATTTTGGACATTGAGAAACTGGTTGTTTTTCCGATCTTCTGAGGATGCGGCTAGCCTTACGAAGTTGCGAATCACGGAGTATTTGTTCCCTGCATCAATGCCTAGCAAACAAGGTTAGTGAAAAAGCTTTTAAGCGGAAAAGTAAGCACAGGCATACCCATCTAGGTCGAAGAAAGAAAATATTTGAGATTGGCGGTCGACCATCCTGAGGTATTCCTGCAGAGCGGGACAGGGATTGCAACGTAACCTCATCTTCAGGCCACCCGTGAAGCCATTCTCCAGACGATTCATATCGACGAGTGTCACTTTTGGAACAGGCCAATTCTTCCAATCCTCTCGCCCATCTTTCCCTTCATGCAAGCCTTTCTCAATGTCTGTTGGAAAGAAAACTCCTTTGATCTCCTTTTCCTTTCCTTTCTGGCTTGAATTAGCTGAGGTTGTTGAAGTAGACCTTTGGACATCGATGTTAACACGTTTTCTTTCATACGACTCATCCATCACAGCGATGATCTTCTTGAGGCTTTTGAATCCCATCCATTTCTCGACCATGGCCTCTTTAACTTCTTGATTCGTCTCTTTCTGGTTCCATTGACTGGTGAAGACGGCAAGTGACTGGACCTCTTGTGCTTGAATGCGGCACTGTCTCTTGAACTTCTCTGTCAAGACGAAGAGCGGCTGCTCCTTGACTGACTCGAAACTCTGAGCGAGAAAGATAGTGTCGTACAGTGGATTCCACATGGCTGTTCTGCGCTTCCTCTCAATCTTGAGCTCCCATGGTCGATATCCCACGCGCATCGCGAACGCACGAGACGCTCGACATACTGAAAGCGCCACCACAGGTTTGAAGACGCCAGCAGACACTAGCTTTTGTAGCGGAAGGCTGTTGTTAATAAGTATTCCTCTGGGACCAACAATGTGTTCTTTCTTCGCGAAAATCTTCTCAGACTCGGGGACAGCTTCACGCGCGCGGGGATTAGGGTTAATGTCCCATGTTGTTGTTATAAGGTGTTCCTCATCTTGATATTTTGGGAAGTGGAAGGCGAGCACGCGGTAAGGAAATGTTAGATCCCAGACCATGACGCGGATGTCATTGGGCAGTAAATTGAAGAAATTGAACTCCCCTGGCGGCGCGTTGGAAACAAGCGTATCATCATCTTGGTTGGTCTCATAGCTAGCCATATTGGATGGCTTCTATGTTCGCAGTGTTGAGGTTGATGGAAGTATATGTTCAAGAGATCGACCGGAGGGAATTTGGTGTCGGTTTAGGGTGATTTGAGGTCATTCTGCCGCTGCACCGCCTCCCGATTTGACACTAGTGCACAGTAGTGTGCTCCACCTCAGCCCTACCCGTCCCTGTCCCCGTCCACTGCGTAATATATCGCTTAGCTAGGTTATTACTAAGGTGAGAACCAGATGTCCGAAGCGGTCATCATGTTGCAAGACTTTGTGAGAGGTATATACTCAGCTGGGGAGTATACAATCTCAGTTACATCACCAAAGTTGCATACTGTATAAGACTATAGACCACATTCTCCTCCTGTAGGCTGTATAAATTATGACAAAACTAAATAGAAATTTCCATTCATAATGGAAGGGGACAAGACCCCAAACATTCGAAGGATCAAGAGATATTGACAAAGTAGATTTCTATTGATTGGAAGCAAATGCAATCTCATGTCAAGAAATGTAAATATGGTATCCCATTTCTTTCATTGAAGTGTTATCTATCAACTGTGACGCTTATCTCACAACTTCACAACCTTTGATCATATGGAGATCACTGCGCCAAAATAACAATAAAGGCTGAAAAAATAGAGAAAAAAGAAAATCTGTAATATCTCCATAATGTAAGGAGAATTTGGACATAACATTGATAACCCGCTAAAATAAAGTTTTACTCATGAGTGATAATCAGATTACGAATTAAAGTCAAACATTTTCCACAGATCACTACCCTTCTCCAAAAATATCGAATTCACAACCTCCACCGTCTGTAGCAGCATTCTTTTATACAGCCACTTCAAGTACAGCGACCCAAACGACTCTACTCTCTTGGCACTATAAACTAGTCTCTTCAGTTCTTTCTCTATCTTGAAGTTAATGAGAAAATGTCCAGAGATAGATGCAAGATTACCATTAGGTGTTTGGAAGCACCCCGGCCCCATATTTCTAATGGCGGCAGTGTCGAATCCTAATACGTTCCAGGCACCGCTGCGGTAGGCTAGGATGTAGGCTTTGTGCACGAGTGATGCTTGTGAAGTAGGTTGCTATGGTCTTGAATTGTGAGCGGCTGAAGAGGAGATTGCATGACTCAGGGGTTAGTTCTGCTGCAGGTAGAAAGGACCCGGATAGTTCTTATGGCATACTTGGATATATTTCTATTCAGTAGTGTCTTTTATTAATATAGTGTGTGTGTTTTGGAAATAGGAAGTAGTTCCCTCAGATATATTGGGCTTGTATATTTATAAAGTTGCGCGCTAGAAATGTATTCTATGACAAAGACTTTGTTGAAACTTACTCAGTTGGAACAATCACAAAGGCAGACAAAGAATCTTGACTGAAGAGATCAAATATATTATTACACAACAAATTCTTCTGCAACTTTGAAAATTGGAATCATCTAGGGATATCTCAAGGATTTCGCAATTTCCGTTTCCGGACCTGACTCCTCAGTTTTGAGGAGCTGCCCCCTTTAACATAGTTACATAACATCCGTCATACAGCTTCCCCCTCTAGCATACAACTCTTGCCGTTATGCCTTTAGCAGCCAACCCCTTCAGTATCGCATCATTCTTCATAACCTCCCGCAACGACTTGCCCTTGTTACAATTATGCTGCACTGTTAATTCCATTTGTCTATCCCAGAAGGGGTCTCCACCGCACTTGTATAAGATCTCAAAGGCATCAACTGCGGCCGCGGTTGCAGCTGCTTCGAGTAGGGCTTCGAGGGGAGGTTGCGCTGGTGTGAGTCCCTTGAATGCGGGTCGTGCGTTTCGAGGACGGGGTTGTATGATGGTCATAATGACTTGGTCGATATTTATAGAGCTTGTGGGTGCGTAGTATTGTTTTGGTTACTGTTGTGAAGTATGGCTGCCCAGCTTTTTGAATAGAATCGATCGTTTTTATGAGTAATTTGTCGACGTGGGGTCCTTTTAAGTATTCATCTCAATCCTCGCTTAAATGTCAACAAAGGAAACCCCTCACGTCTTTGTCTCCACACCCTCATGACCTCATGAAATCCGAAAGCAGCACGCTATATACAGAACATGACTCAAATAAAAGAATATCTAATTAGTACCATGAGAGGTAAGTCCATGTAGTGTATGGTCTTGACTCTATCGTGATTCATGACCCCTCCATCACAGCTCTCTGAGCCTCATTGGCCCTCATACAAAAAAGTTCTACAAAAACCCCACCTTCCCCTGGCCAGCCCCCTTCAGAACTCAACACCACTTCATATACCAGTGTCTCAACTTCAACCTTCCATCACCATCTTAACAAAAACTTAACATAAGCCCAAAACCAAGCTCTAAAATGACAACCACAAAGATGATCCGCACCATCTTCCAGCGGCACATCTCCAATGTCCTTCTTTACCAGTTCATCATGCTATCGACTCTCTTCCTCATCCTAACATATACCAATCTTGCATCTCCTCAAATCTCACTCTCAGACACCGACTCGCTGCTAACCCGCAGAAAATGGGGCGCTTGCCCGATAAACAGGAAATGTAATGGGAGGTTCAAGACTGCTACATTGCTAAGCGTGTTCTTGGGCTGTTTCGGAGCTGATCAATTTTATGCCCATCATGTAAGTTTCTTGATAGTTACTATACCCACCTCTCCTTCGCTTGTTATTACTTCTCACCTCTTCCGCACTATTGTTTTACTGGCTTGAACATAGGGGAACGTGGCTTGCTGACGAGGTGGAATGTAATTATAGTGGATACTAGCTGCCTTCAAACTCGCAACCTTGGGCGGACTGGGTCTCTGGGCTCTGATCGACGTCGTACTTTGGATTGTTGGGGGTACTTATGGATTGCCGGGGTGTGGAGGCGGGTATGGAGGATAATGCGCTGGAAATGAGAGCATCATGGGAGAGGGATGTTGAAGGAGAGCATACATGGGTTTGTGGGGTGGCTTGAAGATTAGATCTGCACTCGTAACAGGCATGAGTCATTGGATTTGAGATCAAAAATCGAGAGTGCTTAAATGCTTATATCGATGATAAACATTCATCACAGCTTCGTACTCACCGATTGCGATTTTGAACGAGCTGTTCTGATTGTGCCATTTTGAATACTGTAAATGTTATAAACTTGGCTGATAAGCCACCCTGTGCCTACTTCCGAGGACGCCGTATGAGTCATCAATACAACGCCATTCCAACACCACTCTGACAATCATTACCACGCAGCAGCATCCTTATCAAACCGTATCAACTCCTTCCCTGCATCTTCCACATCCTTCTTGGCCTTCATCCGCATGTAGAAAATAGGGCAGTCCTTGCTAGAGCAAATAACTTCACAGTGCATGCTCCCTTGACACCTCTGGCACTGCGTCCACAAGCGCCCAAACCGAACTTCCAAATCACTAACTTTACTTAAAGTCTTCTGATACAATTCCCCTACTCTTGGCGCACAATTCAAGCACACCGCACCACCAGATTCGTCTTTGCCGACGAGGGGTTTCTTACAGCCCATACATGTGAATGTCTTCTTGGCAAATTTCATCAGCCCACCAATAGATGGCGCAGCGACGGAAATAGACCGGGTGTGGTCGCCTGCTAACAAGCTATTGGCTTTCGTGTCACCGAGGATAGGCTCGAAGATTCGGCCAAGGGGTTTGGCGAGTTGGTTGTCGAGGTAGTATTTTGTGTCGATGGGGATATTATTTTCGAGCACGTAAATAGGGTCCTCGGATCGTTCGAAGTTCTTTGCTCCGGCTGAGCCTTTGATGATTACATAGGCAACTCGATCGCCGAGTGTAGGTGCTGAGCCGGCATCGCGTTTTTTCATTCGTTCGGCGAGCTCGACATGTGCTTGTTTGGCAGTGTAGTCCGCCTTAGCGAGTGCTTTCGTGATGACCAACTTCGACATGTCTATTTTATTTTGAAGGAGATCTGAGATGGTGTCCTTGACATAACTAAAATTCTGTTAGCAAGAATGAAATTTGAGGGGACGATACACATACTCTTGAGCGCCCTGGACGTCTCGATCAATCAAGATCATCCGCAGTACCGTCTCGATGACATTCTGAACCAATCGACAATTATCTCTTCGCACTGTCTCGATACCTTTAGTGTCCATCTTGTCGTATTTATCGGGATTTGTCCAGTATAGCCCAGCATAACGTTTCTTGTTAATCAGAAGGTAGGGGAAGTATACTTTCTCGAACTCAAGCTTGATCGGCTTGATAAATTTGGAAGAAACGTATGCTGCCGCCTCCTCTCCCAGTTTCATTGTGGTAGGGAGATCCTTGCATCCAAACTTGACCATTACCGAATCAGTATCACCGTAGATAACTTGCGCGTCGTGAGTGTAACCGTTTGCGATGGTGTACTTCTGTTCGACCTCCTCCTTAGTCTTCTCAATCATTTGACGACCGTAACTCGTGGTACTACTGGCAATGGCAAGACACGGAAGCTTTCCCACTGTAGCTCCCGTCAAACCGTAAACACTATTGGCACTGATTTTTAATGCCAATTGTCGACCGTTAAGCACGGCTTTCTTGAATGGATCAGTCTCGACCGCAAGCTCTCTCTTGGCTTGTTTTCTAGCAGTGAGCAATTCTTCCAAAATTTGAGCCAATAGTCCTTTCCGTTGCTTGGTCGTACAAAACATGTCATTGTTGGGAGTAACGATGTAATCCTCGTCCTTAATCAGCCCTAATTTCTCGACGGCGGCTTTGTTCAGAAGGGTCGTGTAGCAAAGATTATGTGCCTGGATGATACTTGGATATAGGGAGGCAAAATCTAGAGTGGCAATAGGGACATCGTAGTAGCCTCTGGTAGGCTCGATGACTGTTGCTCCTTCATACTGTTCATCTGTAGCATCTGATCGCAGATTGGGAATGACCAGCTTTTGCTCCAACGCCTTCCGGAATAGTTGACTGACAAATTTGACTTGTTGACCACGTGAAAGCAGATAGTTGAAAGGGACGCCTGTGACTCTCGACATCTCCGTGTAATTTTCAAGACACGATAACTTGTCCATTAACCTTTGTGGTAGGTAGGCATCCTTCAGACAGTAAACTGCTAATCGTCTCCTAGACTCAGGCGTACCATTAAACAATTCTGTGATCATGGTATGGTGGACGTCCTCCTTCTGTTCTCCAAGGAACTGAGCGCAGACCGAGTTGAGGGTGTAACTTCGCAATTGATGATCTCTTTGAACAAGTTGAAGCAAATCCAGCTGCAGACGGCCATTCGTATTAGTTGCTTTCGTGTCTCGATTTCCCATCTGTTTGCTAGAGAAGTTTGTATCTTTCGCAGCAGACCTCACACTATTTAGACGGGTCCACTTGTCGAAATCTTTGACCTTTAGATGCCTTGCTCTGTCTAGAAGATATGGAAAGTCGAAGTTGCATATGTTGTAGCCAATGATAATATCAGGGTCGACCTCCTCCATGAAATCCCTCCATTTTAACAGCATTGCTTCTTCACGATCGAACTCGAAAAGTTGCGTGTTGACAATCGAGCTTGTATTGTCCAGACAGAAGACATTCCGCACAAATGGCTTCTTTTCTCCATAGCGTGTAACAACATTTGCGATTTGAATGACAGGGTCGTAGTTTGCTTCAGGGAAGATACCTTTGCGACCCGCGCATTCAATATCAAAGGAAAGGATCCGTAGAGGTGCCATCTTTGCCCACTCCTTTTCTGGTTTATGTGCTATCAGATCTCTGTATGACACCCATGCTTCAATCTGACAATTCGAATGTCGTTCATGGTGTGGGATCATCGTGTAGTGTTTGGCTGAAACCTCGACCCAAGACATGCCAGAGATCTGATTATGGTTAGACATTGTTGAGCTTCAGAGGTTATGATGCGTACCTTGCAGTCAATCATGAATCGCAAGACATAGGCGATACTGTCAAACGTCAAGATTCCACCATCTCCAGCTCCCTTCCACATTCCCTTATAATTTCCGTGCCCTTGCTCAATTGTACTCCTGACCTTGTTGATGAATTTCGGGTCATTGACCGTAATCTTGATGTACGGATTCTGTTGATTGCCTTGGAAGCCGTACAGGTTTTCTCTGAGGACAATCTGGACAGAATGGATAGCAGGTGTATGAGAGGCAATTTGTGAATCTAGGTATGCCTTGAATCCATCACACTCACGCTGAGTGAAGTTGACCGGCGCAGCAACGTAAAGATAATGTAGGAAATCCGTAACGTGGAGCATAACAGAATGTCCAGTCTGCGAAGTTTGGTCAGTTGGAGGCAGAAAGGTATCTGCATCTGCTTACCTCCGTAACACCAAAGAGTTTGACTGTAGCGCTACCACCATGCAATGTCCCCTCTTCACACTCAATCTGCTGGAAGATGAGATTGTCCTGGCCTTGCTTGAAGTCTGACAGACTCGGCCGCGCCCATTGCTGATCTTTTTCTGAATTGTTCCTCTTCAAGCCCGCCATATCTTGTGTCATTTTCTCCAGCACTTCCGACTCGAAGTGACTGGGCTGACTGGAGCCCATCTTTCCCTTTGGTCCATTCTGGGAGCTCTTGAATCTTGCCGCAGGAGACGAGATGGGTTCTGCTTGTTCGAGTTTGCGTTTTTTGGCCGATGAGGGCGAGGAGGGAATGTTTCGGCGAGCATTGGTAGATTCTCCGAGTATACGCTTTTGGGGGACTCTTGAAGGGGCCATAATGAATGACTAGCAGCTTCAGCTGTGGGTGTTGTCAAATGTAAACAGAACCGCGTGGCCGAACAACATTTGGGATGGGCGAGCTTTGAGTCTTTGAGTGATTCTCGTCGCGTCATGCGGCGGCCGCCGTTTCGTGTTCGCGACGTGATTTCGATTTATCCACCTTCAGTTGTTGGTTGGTAGGCCCAGGATGACATAAGCGAAGTTTCAAACCACCAACCATGGGTCCACTATTGTGTTTTCATATATAAGCATAGAGTTACCGCTATCATCAATTACTCTAAGGGGTGTACTTGGCCGGTCGTATCGACCTCGATGTTTAGCTGACTTGTCCACTATGTGTATTTGTTTTTGATAGTACCCCATAAAAGATTTTCTCTTCAACTCATGATCGATTCCGAATCATAGACTCCGGTCCCGTCCAGCTCTAAGGTACGTATTCATTCCAGATATGAGTCAATATGATTCATTTTCATTTGCTGTTGAGTCGTACGTATCAAATAGCCTGTACAGTCTCATATTCCAATGTTTCCAAATTACCAAGTCTGATTTCGACCATTTGCATACTGCTACTACTGTGAGGTGAGCTGATAACCGGCTACCCCAGGTATGGTTCACTCCAGTACCGTAATCCTCACGAAAGGTATCAGGACGTGGCAGGTTGGGATATGAAACTCTTCCAGCCAGATGAGTATCATTTGCAATTGCAAATGTCATAAAACACACTGATATTGGAATTTGAGACTCAAAGAGCCAGAGGCAAAATAACTCAACTTGAAGCTTGAGGTTGAATAGTATTCATTGAGCCATTATTAGGAAAGTATCCTGATTGTGGGATTAGGGGAGGCTGGTTACTGTTTCTGATGCGAGCAATTGACTTGTTAGTACTTGTTAGATATAATTTCCTGCTGCTTGTAATTTTGGGGTGTTATTGCTTTAATTCAAGAGATTGATCCTTCTTTTTTTCTCGAAATCATTGTATATTGATTTTGCTGTAACTACGCTATCCTTCTTTCCTCCCCTCAGACCGATCGTCATTTTCCTCCCTAAAACAATTCATCTCAACTTCAACTTCTTCAAGCCTCAAGACATGAAAGCAACAGTCTCCATGAATCATGACTCTCGTGCACTTTTTCACTAGACACACCTGAGGGAGCTGGCAACATCGTTGAAGTTCCAGTCATTCAGGTTGTAAATGCCTGGATAGACAATGTTTGTGATACTGCGGCCTGAGCATCCGGCATCACTGTATTGTGCATAAGCATATCATCATTGGCATGACTATCAGTATGAGGAAAGTTGACTTACTACCAAATTGTACATGACGTCCCCTGGTCAGGGCCAATGGAACTCACTGAATCGTTCCAGTTGCCAAGAAGGTTGTCTAGAATATATTGCGTTAATTTTCATTTCTTTTCGCTGTGGGTAGCTGCTTTTAGGTTTCTCCTATTGTACAACAAGAGACAAATCAAGTGTGGGATTACTTACAGCACACACCGGTGTTGACCGAGAGGTTGGTGCAAGCTGGTTGGAAGTTGGCATTGATACAGATGTAGACATGAGTGATGGCTCTTGAGAAAATCTCCTCGGGCGAAGCTGGCACGAGTGAAATACCCGTATCTCCGATGTGAGACTCGAAGAAGCCTTCTGGGACGGGGATTCTGGCAATGCTGTCCGATGAAGATGGTACTGGGATGATGGCCGCACTGCAGGCGGAGAGGAGAGCTGAGAGAGCAATGAAGGACTTCATGGTCACGGTTTTGAGTGTTGGTTAAGACTAGATGATTGAAGAGATGGTTGAGGCAGGTGTTGATGTGGCAGAAACAGGTCTCAGATGAGGAGAGGTATATATACTTTCCCAACCCCAGCCTTGCCTGCCTCGCCGGCCTTGCCAGCAATGAAGCCCCATAAACTATCGTCACTATCCCGCCTCTGGTTCACCGCTACCGTGCTGCTGCAGGACTCTCGGGTATATTACACATCGTAGCACACGAGTGAGGATGACTTGCTAAGAGACATAGGATCGTGAAGTTGCTCTTGATCATGAGGTGCCAGGTAGTCTTGGCGAGACCCTTGGAGAGACTCCGAGGGAGTGATCCTTTAGTCGAGCCTAGTCACTGCAGTTGCCAATGTTCGGCTATATCCCTTAGACAACAATTCGAAGGGCGGTAACAAAGATTGAGGGTGGCAAGGAAGGTAAATGGCACCACGTAACCAAATGTAATGGATTCATCTTGACGCCGAATAGGCTAAGTAGCCCAATTCACTTCACTAGACAGCCCGGTTCCACCAAGTAATCAACACAACAGGAGGCTCTGTACACGCCGAAAGACTTGACATGCATGTAAGTACTACAGTCATCAATTTGTAGAACCTAAGAATTAGCCAGCACCACTAAGTATGGCTAGATCAAAATCAATCTCACATAATATATAAGCTGGTAACTTTGGTAAGTGTAGTTCGCAGTATATGCAATGCAACCAATACACTTAATTACTTCTCCTACCTTGGATAAATGTTGCGCAATACATAAGTAAGTATCCACTGGATAGGATTTCCTTTTGCGAAATATAGCTACGTGTACGGTAACAAAGATGAAGAAATTGAAAGTCAAAATGATGCACGGCAGCACGGGGTTTTAAGATGCAGTACTGTAACTACTGTTAACGTGGTTTACCAGGACCTCGTGATTATCAGGACCTCGTGAATTTTTCCCCTACCCTACTACCTCTAACCTCAACACGCGTTTTCTCAACAACCACA